>VDFB02000015.1:512584550-512853004 GCA_007258455.2 Sequoia sempervirens
CAACCTTAAAACTAGAACTGTGGAAAAAATATTTAAATAGAATTGCAAAGGCTAACTGTTCTGAACTCATTGAAGGTTGAGGCATTAGGAGTTTATAGGATCAGCACAATAAACATTGAATTTAATTCCTTCAGCAAATTATAGCTACCAAAAAACTCCTTAGTAGCATCCACCACATCCTTGAAAACGATTGTCCATAATTCTTGTAAGAAGAACATGGGGAAACCATCAGGGCCCAACACCTTGTTCCCAACAAAGGAGAAAACTGCTTTCTTGACTTCCTCCATAGAAGGGATGCCACACAACATGCAATTAAGATCATCCATCACAATTCTAGGAATTGCATCCAACACCTGACATTAGATTCCCCCAGAACCTCTTACGAGCACTCTTGACATTAGGAGCATAGATATTAGATGCAACTGAGGAAAAATCATCCCTAATATGGTGAAAGGAGGTAGCAATGTGGTTAGGAACCCCAAAGATGGCCTTTCTAACCATAACTTTCATATTCCAAAAAGTGGCCACACCCCCTAAAGCACCATCCACATCAAAACCATGGAGGCCACACTCCTTAAAGAACCTTTTCTTTAAACACTCTAGCCTTTCAATAGGAATTTTAGTTTCTTGAATCAAAATCACATCCAATTTATGATCCCTCACTAGGTTAGCAAGGAGATCCTGCTTATGAGGGTTTTTCAACCCTCTCATGTTCCATGAGAGAATCTTCATGGGGGATTATGAGATGATCCCTTAGGACACATCTTGAACAATGTTTTCTAAGAGCCATCAACAATATTAGCTTTGCTTTCTTTCTCCCTATTTTGTGGTAGAGTGGGTCTCCCCATGCCCTTTGGCTCCAATCTATAGTCAGCTTTTAGACGATTTCTGTAGCAACCCCCTAAGGAGAGGGATTCTTCTTCCTGTTTCTAGTTTTGAACAATGAAAAAGGGGGCTCTTTAACCTATAGAGAGCCCCCCAACTCATTCCCATTGAAAGAAGAGGTGAGCATTGTATTTGAAATAATAGGAGACACAACAACCCTAGAAGTCTCTTGCAACACTGAAGAATCCAACTCCTTACCAACCACTCCCACATTAGAAGTAATGGGAGACGTCACAACCACAGATGGATCCTTCAACACTGAAGATTCCAACTCCTTACACACAGTCTCAAAATTTCTAGAAACTTCAACATCAATAGAAGGAAAAACCTCCTCATTAGCGATTAACTCCCCATCTTCCAGAGCTAGTTCTTCCCTTAAAGGGGTTTGATCCTTAAGATGACCTTCAGAAGAGAAACCATACCAGCAATCTCACCCCCTGAAACACCAACCTCCTTACAAGAGGTATTTTCCTTATCCAACTCACCTGGGATTAGCTTATTCAAAGCATCTCTTCCCTCCTCCACACAAAGTACCTCATATGATTTATGCTTCTCCTTTAATTCCATAAGAGGTTTGGTAGGAGTAGGTTTAGGTGGATTGGAAGGGAATTTCTTGGGCCAGTGACCAACCTTCTAGTAGTGAAAACAAGCAAAGGGAATAGATTCATATTCAATTGCTTGACTCCAACCACCCAACTTGGAATTAATCAACACCATCTCAAGAAGATCCACAGCTTGGTCCATAATAACACAAAAATGCACATAAACCAACATCTTCTGAGAAGCAATCATATGATCTATGTAGAGAATTTTAACAAACATGTTAGCAATACCAACAAAAACTTGTTCATCCTAGAACTCCAAGGGAAAAGCTAGAATCCTTACCCAAATAGGGGCAGAGGAAAAAGAACAAGAATTGGGGTTGAAACCAACCTCCCACATTTTTAGGACCAGTGAAGACTTACCAATCATCCATGAACCACCAGTAAGAACACTCACCATTTCCTCTTCACAAGTGAAGGAGAAAAAAAATCCCTTAGCCATTGCAGCCACCTCCACTTGACCTTTCATCCTCCATCTCTTGGAAACAAGATTACGGACCAGCTCAACATTTGGGCAAGGACCCATAAACTTTCCCACCAAAGATAAGTCCATTGACTCCAAATGTTTCTCAATGATACAATTAGGAATAGACACCGAGTATTCCCCAGTAGTTAGATTCACCAAAAAGCTAACCAGTGGAGAAGTAATCTTCCCTTTATGCTTAGCACCAAAAAGATTAGACCAATTGAGTCCATTTGAAATGACCCCCACATGATTTTTTCCTTCCCTGACAACAACATTCATAGGAATCTCCAAACATGGGGAAGAGGATAGGCTCACATTCTGAGGACTTGGAATGGCCCACACACAAGGCTTTGAATTAAGACCATCCCCAAAACCCAAAGAGTTTGGAACAAAAGACAGAAAAGAGGAACCACCATCATTACCAACAACACCATTGCAAGCTGACAACTTTGTACCATCAGCAACAGTATCCTCATACCTTTTGCCATTACCACTAAGGGAAGAACCAAAATTTCCTTCAAAGAATTTTGAAAAAACATCGAACCACCAAAAGAAAGCTCCATGCCTCTCACTCTTAGTATTAAAATTGTATGATATTAATGGTATGATCCTTTAGTTGTTGGATCTATAGGAAAGAAGCTCCACCATTTCACCAAAGGGTCTCCCCTTAACACCAAGGTGAAATAGTCTCCATTTTTCGACATAGTAGAGAACGACCTTGTGGGGTTTGAATCTTGGTTGTTGGCCCTACAGGAAAGAAGCCCCACTACTTCACCAAAGGGTCACCACCAAAATTGTATGATATTAAGGTTATGATCATTTGGTTGTTGGCTCTATAGGAAAGAATCTACACCATTTCACCAAAGGGCCTCCCCTTAACACCAAGGTCAAATAGTCTCCATTTGTTGACGTAGTAGAGAATGACCCTACGAGGTTTGAACCTTGGTTGTTGGACCTACAGGAAAGAAGCCCCACCACTTCACTAAAGGGTCGTAAACATAACATTGTTACAAATCAATAGGTTATAAAAATATGGTTCCAAAGGCTTGGGATGAGTTTTTTTCACTCATATAACACTCATACTAAAAATGAATTCATTCCTATATAGGTCAGTTACATTTTGAATTATGTTTGGGTTATATGTCAATTGGTCTAGTTGATGTTGTACTTGAAAAACATGATAATCAAGTAGGATTAGATTTATAAGTCACAAAAGAAATAAAATTAATTAAGAAGATTCATCAAATCCAACTAAAAGTTTAGTCACAGGTAGATAATACTCAATTGAAGTACAAGGAGACACATGATCAATATTATGTGGAGGATGGTCTTGATGTTGGAGACAAAGTATAGTTGTCCTTATGAAGAGAGTAGATGCAAGGATAAACCAAGAAGACTAAACCTTTAAGGTATTAATTATTCACTAGCTTAGAGGTAGATTGGGGGGAATGAATTTATATTGGACCCTTCTCCTTACATGAAATAAAATTTAGTGATTAAGGGAGAATACATATAATTTTATGAACCATCCATTTTGGATGAAGAAAAGAGGATCATGTGGTTCCTTCATTGGAAGAATTGATATATGAAAAGAAATAATTACTTACCAAAGATGCGGTACTTCAAAAGAAAAGAAAAAGAGACTAGGAGGAGAGTCCAAGATTCTTGAAAAGTGGGATTTAAAGGACAAATGATCGATTAAGGAAGTTGTGGTACTCCAAGGAATAGGTAAGTATAATCTTTCCTCAATGTCTCACTAAGTTTTTTGTGCAATAAAAATCCTCTATAATAAGGGAGGTATGATGGAAAAATGGATTAAGGAAAATTAAGGAACATGATTTTTAAAACAAAGTTATACTTGTGTAAGTACTCATTATTTCATGATAGTTGTGTTGGAAAGAGACACTGTAAATGTTTTCTGGTTTTGTCATTCGTGGAAACCCTAGTCGGTGATTGGATCTGCATGTCATCATTTGCTCATACTGGCAAACAGATTGAAGATAGTTAAGGAAGAACAGTGCATCCGACAGTTTTGTGTTCATCGATTCACATGCAGATTTTTTGTTGTTATTTTGAGTTGTAGATCTCATGGGAGGTTTATCAATGTATTTCTTATGTTATCTAAAAATATCAGTGCCTTGTATCAAGTTGTGTGCAATTCTGGAGATCCAATTGGATATCTTTCTGTTCATTCATATTTCTCTTGGTTGAATGTTTTAAGTGGGTTAAAGATCAGACTAATAAAATTAATTTTTGGTAGAACACTGATTCACCCCTCCCTCTTAGTGTTGCTTGTTTCCAACAAGTTTTTTGTGTTGCTTGACAGAAGTAATGAATACAACCATTGAATGTGTGACCATTCAAAAAATATTTTATTTTCCTATTTTATGAAAATATATAATATATTTTCCTATTATTTATGGTGAATGTATGTCTACCATGATGATTGAACAAAATACTATAGAAAATAGGAAAACATCTTGATGAATGTAGGAAATCCCTTATTGATTTTTACCTTTAAAAGTGATGACTTATTATAGATAAAGATGTCAAGAAGATTGAGAATACCAAGAAAACATGGTTCCCAAGAAGATGATATAATGTTGATCTAAATTAATTTTATCCACTTGAAAATAAATTCATAGATGTGCTCTTTAATGACTCCTAAATGATTCTTTTAAATTAGGTTTGGTATTTAAATACATTGAACCCTATGGAGTAATTTGAATAAAGTCATATTTTAGTTAGCTTTTAATAATTATTAAGGGAGGGAAACAAAAGACCAAATTGATAAATTCAAATTAAAGGTTTAGGATTCAAATCCATGACCATAAAATGAGCCTAGATTAGTTTTGGACATGCACGCCTTTAAGATAATACAAACATGAATTGTGAAGGTCATGCTAAGTCATACTGCTAAAGTGGATGATAAGTGAAAATTAATTATCATAGTGGGAATGATTGGTAGATACAAGGTGACAAAAAATTGAAGGTAGGAAAAGGTGGTTAACTAGTAAACAAATATTAAATAGTTGATGGTGAGTGTGGATCTAATAGAAAGGGGATAGTAAAGTTGTTAGTATTGGTAGTTTTTTTTAATTTATTTAAATTGAAATAGTAAGAGGAGGCTTGAATATCCTTTCTTGTTCATTTATGATATTTATTTGTCTAACAATGATAGGTGGTATGAGAGTAGAAGTGAATACTTCCTCTCACAAATCCCAAGTGATATCTTCTTGAGACCAAAAATCTCATATTGTTTAGTATGTGAAATTTATCTAGATCTTGTATAAATGCTTTAATAAATTTGTGTCTATGATTGTTTTGTTGGAATTTTTTGGTGTTAAAAATTAGGATCTTAGGATACTAATCATTATAAACAAAATATAAAATAAATAACATGATAACCATGAAATTATATATTTTACACATTACATAAGATATAGATAGGAAAAACCATTTCAGGTAAAATAACCCCATAAAGCATCATTTTATTAAAACACTTACAATAATGGATATTATAACATAGACCAAACTTGGGGAACACTTCTTCATACTTCCACATGGCCAATAATACCTCATATACATAGGGATAGAATTGTGCTATCAATCTCCAAATTCTGACACTCTCAAAAGAGAGAGAACCTCCTTGAATATAGGAGAAGAATTGGAAAAATACCTAAAGGTGTATTAGTCACACCTATTCAACAACCTCATTCATAAATAATTAATAATATAATAGTATTAGACTATAGTTATTTTAAATGATATATAATTAATAAAGTATATAATATATAAGGTTTTATTACCTTATATTAGAACAATATAAATATTATATGAGTATGAATCCTAATAACATTTTGTTCTAATAATCCCCCTTAATGTTAATATGGGGCATCACATGTCAATTTTAAAAAAAAAGAGAGAAAAAATGAAGTACTCTAGTAACGTAGGTATTCTTTGACAATGATAAATAGGGACATAAATATATGCCAAGATGAAAGCCATGTATTTCAAAATACATGAAAGTCATCTTGTCATAATTTATAATCCCAATGTTTTAAAAATGATTATATATATATATGAGGTCTTATAAATATTTTTATTGGATCCCAAGTCTCCTCAAAATAACCTCACCCCAAGTTCATTACATAGTTCTCATAGGACTTAACACAATGTGCCCGTAGGACTTAATGCAATGCTTTTATAATTGGAAGATTTATAGAGAGAAGAACCTTAATAGATTCTCATAGGAATTATACATATAATGTTCCCATAAGACTTAATAAAATGTCTAGAGCTCTTATGATATTCCTACCAGGTCTTGCATCCAAGGATTTATCCATCCTAAGGTGTTAAAATGCCTATAGGTCTTATTTTATGCTTGAGGTCTTATATTTAGAGTTTTCATTGTTATGCACAGTCCCTCTCATGGAAACTCCTTATAGACAAGTATTTTATTAAATTTGGAATTTATAATTCCTAAAGGTCTTATTTTATGCATATTAGGTCTTACATTTAGGATTGAGCGACCAGGTGGTGTCATAGACATGCACACCCCCCCTGGATGACATCACCTTAAATCCAATCACTACACAAAGGTTTTGATATGTGATGGATAAGATTACAATCTATTTCTTCTTGATCATTGTATGCCACTAGATATTTAGTGATGTAGGAGCATCCTAGGTGAAACTACAATCAACATCAACCAAAAAAAGGAGTGATTTAAATTTCATTTTAATAATTTTTTGTGTGAAATAAATGTGACATTAAGGCCAAAATATAGAATTAAATAGTTGGCCTTATTTTATTGTTGCGAAAATTATGGTGTTCGAGATAGTTTAAGAGGCAAATTTTGAGCTTTTGAAGTTCAAAAAGGAAAAAATACATTATGGGCATGGATTTTTTGGGGAAATACAATTTGGTACAACTAATTAAAGCCCCTTAGCTATAGCATGAAATATTTGGACACCCAAGTTGTGTAACTGTTGATTTTTGCTAAGTTCGGCTCCTATTTGTGAGGAAGTGGTTGCTTTTCTTGGCGTAATCTTTAGTGAGAGTATTTTGGAGCTTGTAAATGAATTTTTTAATATGTTATTTCTTGATTTTGGATATTTTTTCTAGGTTTAAGGTGTTACATTTCTTGGGGGTTACATTTTTGGTTGAAAAAGGCAAAGAGGAAGGCATGACAGGGGAGATGGGATTCATTATTGTAGGCCAGAATGGGGAGTGGAAAGAAATGGGCATAGATTTTTATCCAAGGGAGGTTGGAATACATTTTTTTGCAGGTATGAGGTTTGAAGAAAGAAACTTGAAGTTTTAAGATCATTGTGCAAGACAGGAACAATTGCAGGTTGAAGATTGTCGCTACAAGTTGTGGGTTGAGTTTGTATGTGAAGTGAAAGAGTTGTTTTGATGTAGTTTGTTATTTTCTTGTCATATATGAGTTTGAGAATGATTTATATTGTTGTACATCAGTCCATGAGGCTGAGTTATATTTTGTAATCATATTTTTTGAGGGTTTTGTATGCATTTATAGAGTTTGGAAAAAAACTATGTTGAAGAAGTTGAATATAAGAGTTATAATCTTGTTGCAAATTTTTGCACATTGATTTTTGTTTTGTTAAATATTTTTTGAGATGGTTTGTGTGTGAGATCCCATCCTCCATCAATGCTATTAGAGTGGGATTTCTTGAGTGTGTAGGCATAAGCGCCAATTGGAGGCAGTTTGCACTAGGACCTGAGGGTGGAGAATTTGTGGATTTTGTTTGCAGGCGAATGTGCAAATAGTAAGAAGAAATGTTAAGAGGATTTGAGGAACTAAGGTTCCCGTGATTGTAGAAAAATCACCGAAGGAGGCAATTTACAATAATATTGATGAATATTGGAAGATGGTTTTGTAAACAAATCGCCGAATGAGGCATGCTACATAAGTAAAACCCGAAGGTTTGAAGATTTATGTTGCTAAGGAATTGAGAGGTCTTGAAAATGGAGAATAGAAGAGTTGAAGGTATTTTTTTATTATCTTTCTAATAATTTTTTGAATGCAGGAAAGAAAGAGGATGCAATAGAGTGTCATGCATGTGACATCGAGGAAGAGGAAGAGGTTGAGTGCGAAAAGATTGAGAAACCTGCAGTTGAGGGATGTCTATTGGAAGACATGGAGGATGAGACTTCAGTGATTGCAGCAATAGAAGTTGAGAAGGATGATTTATTCATTCAGGTTGAAAGAAAATGGGATCAAATTATTGCAAGGGAAGAAAAAGTTGCAGTTGCAGAAGATACTAAGGTAAAATTTAATTTTGATAAATGTTGTTATGAAGAAGAATGTGAGTACAATGAAGTTGTAGCAGAAGAGTGTCCTTTGTGGGACGTAGAAGAAAGTGAAGGGGATGATTTATTGATGTGGATGGAAAATTTTCAAAAAGAGTGGGATGAGTTAATCTCAGGTGAGATTAAGGTTGCAACAGAAGGTGAGGTAAAATTAGATTTTGATGTTTGCTTTTATGTAGAATTTATTGCAACAATAGAACAATTTGATAAAGTTGAAATTGAAGAGTGTAAAGTGAAGTTAAATGAAGATTTTTCTAATAAATCTTTGTTAGAGAAGAGGGGAGATGAAGATTTTTTGATTTGTGACTATGATTCCTTGTTAGGGAAAGTAGAAAATGAGTCTCTTGTTAATGGAACTAATATTATTTTGAGTGAAATAAATCAAATTGCAGCGATGTTATGTCCTATAGGAGGCATTGAAATAGTGAAATTTCAAGGAGAAGACATGGTGGAAGGAGAGGAGAAAGGTAAAACAGTAATAGAGGTGATGAAGTACATTTGCTTTGTTGAAGGTGGAGGTATATGTTTGATTGTTAATTATGTTGGAATATATTGGTGGGAGGTCAGACTAAAAGTTTGAAATACATGAAAAGTAGAGGAGTAAAGATGAAAGGGTATAATGTTGTAAGCTTGCAAAATTTGATGAATATAAAGATTCCAATAGACAAAGAAATGAGGTGGATCCAAAACAAGCATAGGTTCTACAAATTTTTCTGAGTGTGACTCATGAAACATTTCTTTCTACCTGGGGTGTCTGATGCAGGAGCATCCTAGGTAAAACTGTGATCAGCATCAACCAAAAAAAAGGAGTGATTTAAATTTTATTTTAATATTTTTTTGTGAGAAATAAATGTGAAATTAAGGCCAAAATATGGAATTAAATAATTGGCCTTATTTTATTGTTGCAAAAATTGTGGTGTTGGAGATAGTTTAGGAGGCAAATTTTGAGTTTTTGAAGTTCAAAAAGGAAAAAATACATTATGGGCATGGATTTTTTGGTGAAATACAATTAGGGACAACTAATTAAATCCCCTTAACTATGGCATGAAATATTTGGATGCCCAAGTTGTGTAATTGTTGATTTTTGCTAAGTTCGGCTCCTATTTGTGAGGAAGTGGCTGCTTTTCTTGGACTAATCTTTATTGAGAGTGGTTTGGAGCTTTTAAATGCATTTTTAATATGTTATTTCCTAATTTTGGAGAGTTTTTCCAAGTTTAAGGCATTACATTTCTTGGGAGTTACATTTTTGGTTGAAAAAGGTAAAGAGGAAGGCATGACAGGGGAGAGGGGATTCATTATTGTAGGCTAGAATGGGGAGTGGAAAGAAAAGGGCATGTAATTTTATCCAAGGGAAGTTGAAATACATTTTTTTATAGGTATGAAGTTTTGAAGAAAGCAACTTGAAGTTTTAAGATCATTGTGCAAGACAAAACAATTGCAGGTTGAAGATTGTCACTACAAGTTGTGGGATGAGTTTGTATGTGAAGTGAAAGAGTTGTTTTGATGTAGTTTTTTAATTTATTGTCATAGATGAGTTTGAGAATAATTTATGGGTGGGTGCATGAAGTTGGGTACCAATTTTCTGGCCACTTATGAAATCTTTTTAAAAAATGTGCTCGCGTTATAATGCGCACACATTATTTCGCGTTAAAAAAAAAAAAAGAAAAAAGTGAAATTATTTGCCTTGAAATACCAACCCAAAGGCTTGGAGGGCATTCCCAACAAGTCCAAAGATGTGTTTTTGCAAATTCTATAATTTTTCACATAATCGAAGTTCTGTGCTCACCATCAAGATTGCATCTAGTTCAATATTGACAAAATCAAAACATGGGTAATGTTAGTTCTCTCTTAGCTATCCAACGATGTAATTTTTTTCACTTTTGACAATGTTAAGCCTTTCATCCATAATTTCTTTTGTTTGTATGTCTTTTTGCCAAAAGTAGTGTTTAGTGTTTTTTTTTTATAAATTAACCATTCATCAAAATTTCAAATAAATTACATTTTTACAATCTAGACTCCATTCTACAAATTTAAAAAAGAAAAGAAAAAAAATCAATTATTTTCAAAAATTTGTAGGGGAGCACAGCCAAAATTCTGCTTTTCAGGAAGTGCCCACTTAGAAAATTAGTAAAAAATCAAATATTCATTAAAAAATTATCATAAAAATTGTGCACCAACTAGATGTTAGCTATCTTCTAACCATAGCAATTTTAAAAATACTACAAAAAAGTTCACCGTGCTCAGGTCGTACAAGAGTTGCTATGCTATGTTTTTCTAACAAAACAACACCAATTTTTGTACATCCCTCTTTTGAACCCCTTAATCTCAACCATTTTCAAAATAAATTAGTAGTTTAGAAAGTAGACTCAGAGCACTTCGATCCTTGTTTTTGTTCCATCTCAAAATTTTGAGTGTAACTATCCTCAATTTCATGTCCAAGGTCAACATTTCTTGATTTCAGAAAAAAAGTGGACACTTAAGCCCCCTTTTTGGAAACCATCTTGGTGCACTTACCCTTATATTTTTGTACATCAGTCCATGAGGCTGAGTTATTTGTTGTAATCAATTTTTTTTAGGGTTTTGTATGTATTTCTAGAGTTTGGAAAAAAACTATGTTGAAGAAGTTGAATATAAGATTTATAATCTTGTTGCAAATTTTTGCACATTGATTTTTGTTTTGTTAAATGTTGTTTGAGATGGTTTGTGTGTGAGATCCCCTCCTCCATCATTTAGATTAATAGAATTGGAGAGAAATTTTACGTGATGTAATACTTTCTCTTGAGAGAAGTGTCCATGATCTTCAATGTGGTTTCCTCTTTCAAATCCATAGTGGTTCTTCAAGAGATAGTTTTTTATTTCACCATTTTGATAAAAAAAACATAAAATATATCTTTTGAAAAGTATCACACCATTCATGTAATAGCACCTACACAATTTATTTTGAAGATAGTCTAAAATAGAAGCACATTATAGTTAATAACACAATAGTCAAATAAGGTTGATACTTGGAAAATAATTTTTAATATACATTTGCCATTTGCCAGTGAGAATATAGTATTCCTCATAAATCTAGAATATAGTCAATAATAATTAGCAAGAAGAAAATAATGTATTTTTATGAACACAAGTATGAATAATTTATCATGTTTCTTTCAATATTTTTTTTGTCTTCCTACTAAACATATAGTAATGATCCAAAAAAATAAGTAATAGATATGTTATCCTTTCTAGGTTTTCTCCAGCCACCCACTACAAGTAGGTACTTGATACCAAATGAATTTAATACATGATAGTTTAGTGGTACAAATAACATTTCAATACCATTTTTTCAAATAATTATTGTATATAGTCTCTCTAAAGCTCCATACTTTAATAAGGTGAATTTATTGGCTTTTAGAGGCTAATAAGCTTTCCAATAAAGCCTTTATATTCTAACTTAAAGAGATTTAATAGGTATCTATGTTTGAAAGTTCTCTAACTAAAAGATATTTACAAAAGGTCAAGCAAAATTTGGAATAAAACAAAAAAAGTTATTAGTGAAACAGTAATAAATTTGCTTAAAAGATTGTGGATATCATATAACAAGAATCTTTTCCCTAAAAAAGAGGACCCAACACATTGGAAAGGAATGTAGAATGAACCAACACTGTATAAATCAATGAATTACAAATTGTATTTGAAAGTAATAAAAATGTAGTTATTCAAATTTGGTATAGTTTATATGATTTTTTGTTGGTATGTGGCGACTGATCATGCTATACTATATAGCCCATGGTATACTGTACACCTTGACATGTATCCTTGTCGGGGTTTGGGGGTGGTAGCCTCCAAGAAAAAATTTCCTCCTACTTTTTTGCATCATCACCGAAAAAGGGAAAAAACAATGAAAAAATAAAAAGTCAATTTTGTAGAACCCAAAATCTGGAAGCTTCTAAGCTTGATAAAAAGGGGTTCAGATGGGTGTTACAAGATAATGAAAAATGCATTATTTGCAAGATTGTAATAGATTTTTGCACTGGATAATAAAATCATTGGATGGCTGCAATTTGGCGGATGTAGCCCGGATTGGGTGAACCACGCTAAATTCTTTTTGTTATAATTTATTTTGTGTGTTTTTAGTTTCTCTATTTATTACGTAAATCTGCATTTAATTGTTAGATATCTGCCTTTCTAACCCTAACAAGTGGTCTCAGAGCGGGTTGTGTTTCAATTATCGTCTGTAGGAAGGTCTCATGGTTGAGTGGGAGTAATGACAGATGAGGGTAAGAAGGTTGAGAAGTTTAATGGGAAGAACTATCAGTTATGGAAGATGCAGATGGAGAACCACCTCTATTAGAAGGATTTATGGCGGCCATTGGAAGGGAAAACCAAGAAACCCCAAGCAATGTCTGATGAGGATTGGGAGATTTTGGATAGAAAGGCTCTTGGAAATATTCATTTATGCCTATAACAATCGATGGCATTCAATATTACAAAAGCAAAGACAACTCAAGAGTTGATGGAAACCCTGGAGAAGTTATATGAAAAGCCTTCTGCTTCGAATAAGGTATTTCTTATGAAGCGTTTATTTAATATGAAAATGGTAGAAGGTGGGTCAGTTACTGATCATTTAAATGAGTTTAATACAGTCACCAGTCAATTAACTTATGTAAAAGTAAACTTTTATGAAGAAGTTAGGGCTCTTTTGATTCTATGTTCTTTGCCTAAAAGCTAGAATAGCTTGGTAATGGTTGTTAGCAATTCTGTTTCTAGTTCGAATACATTGAAATTTGATGATGTTGTTGGTGTTATTTTGAGTGAGGAAATTTGTAGGAAAAGCTCAAGTGGAACATCCACATCAGGTAGTGTTATGAATGCAGAAAGCAAGGGAACAACAAAGGAGAGAAGAAACAATACCAGAAATTGTGGGAAGTCATGAGGAAAATCAAAGGACAGAAGGTCCCAATCTAGAGACAAGAGGGATTGTTGGTACTATGATAAGCCGGGTCATTTAAAGAAAGATTTTTGGTCTTGAAAAAATAAAGGAGACAAAAAAGAAGTAAAGAGGAAAATGTGGTAAGTAATAAATCTGATGAGGATGCTTTGATTCTTTCCCTTGATAATGTTGATGATTCTTGGGTGTTAGATTCAGGGGCTTCATTTCATGCTACCCCCCATAGAAGTTATTTTCTTGATTATGTCCAAGGAGATTTTGGGCTGGTTTATTTAGGAGATAATGAACCCTGTCAAATTGTTGGAAAGGGAAGAATCAAGATTAAGTTGCAGAATGGGAATCATTGGCTACTACATGAGGTAAGGCATGTTCCAAAGTTAAGCAGAAATTTAATTTCAGCTGGGTAACTAGATGATGAAGGTTGTGTTATTACATTTAGTGATAAAAATTGGAAGGTCACAAAGGGTTCCTTAGTATTAGAAAAAGGTGTGAAAGTAGGCACCTTATATCTTTGTACAGGTCATATTGTTCCTTCTACTTTAATTGTTACGGAAAAAGTTCAATGTTCAGTAACAGTTGTTGTAGTTCAGCAGGTAGAAGATCATATAGTTGTTGTGGACTTTGAATCAGCACTATGGCATAATAGACTTGGGCATATGAGTGCAAAAGGTATGAAATTACTTCATTCCAATAATGTTTTACTAGGTCTAAAATGTGTTAATATGGATTTATGTGAAAGTTGTCTGTATGGAAAACAAAAGAGTAAGTTTTCTCAAGGATGGGAAGCAAAAGCAAGATGAGAAATTGGAGCTTGTGCATACAAATGTATGGGGACTAGCTCAGGTATCTTCTCTCAGTGGCTCTTTGTATTATGTTACATTCATTAATGATGCAACTAGGAAGGTATGGATTTATTTCCTTAGGCAGAAATCTGATGTATTTGAAACTTTTAAAAAATGGAGAAGCTTGGTTGAGAATGAGACGGGTAAAAAGCTAAAATGTCTCAGATCTGATAATGGTGGTGAGTATTGCAGCAAAGAGTTTGAATATTATTGTTCCTATAATGGTATTCGTAGGTAGAAAACGGTTCCAAGGACTCCACAGGAAAATGGAGTGGTTGAGTGCATGAATAGAACAATAATGGAGTGTGCACGGACTATGAGATTACATGTTGGGCTTCCTTTAAAAATGTGGGTAGAGACTATAAACACTGTTGTTTATTTAATTAATAGAGATCCCTCTAATCCTTTGGGTTGTGGTATTCCAGAGGAAGCATGGAAAGGTAAGAAGGTGAGTTATTCTTTTCTCAAAACCTTCGGTTGTGAAGCATTTGCACATGTAGATTCTAAAAATAGAACCAAGCTTGATGTAAAATTAAAGAAATGTATAGTTGTTGGATATGGTATTGATGAATTTGGTTATAGGCTTTGGGATTTTGAAAATCAAAAAATTGTGAGAAGTAGGGATGTCATATTCAATGAGAAAGTTTTGTACAAAGATATGTTGCTACAGCATGAGAAGAAAGAAAATGATTATGCAATGTCAGATGATATTACAAACAATGATGTTTCAGTGGTTCCTCATGTTGGGCAACAACAAATACCACAAACTCCTGTTAGACGATCTTCAATGATAAGTAGACCTCCAAAAATATTCTCTCCCTCTTTGTATATTATTTTGTTAACTGATGTTGGTGAACCAAAATATTATGATGAAGCTATGCAGATGGATACCAAGGTTCAGTGGGAGTATGGAATGGAAGAAGAAATGGACTCCTTGATGAAAAATCAGACTTGGGAATTATGCAAGTTGCCTGCAGGTAAAAAGGTTTTACCAAAAAAATGGGTTTATAGGCTGAAAGAGGAGGATGGAGGTAAAAAGAGATTTAAAGCTAGATTAGTTGTAAAGGGATTTGCACAGAAAAAAGGTATTGATTTTGATGAGATTTTTTCTCCAGTTGTTAAAATGACTTCTATTTGTATTTTTTTAAGTATTGTAGTTGTTGAAGATTTGCATTTAGAACAGTTTGATGTTAAAACATCCTTTCTCCATGGTGATTTGGAAGAGGAAATATATATGGAATAGCCACAAGGATTTGAGGTCAAAGGTAAGCAAAAATTAGTGTGCAAATTGAATAAAAGTTTATATGGTTTGAAGCAAGCACCTCAGCAATGGTACTTGAAATTTGATAGTTTTATGTCTGAGCAAGGCTACAACAGGTGTAATTCTGACCATTGTGTTTATTTTAAGAGGTTGGATAATGACAACTACATTATTTTGTGTTTATATGTTGATGACATGCTTTTAGAAAGGTCTAACATGGATCACATAAGTGAGCTAAAACAACAGTTAGCAAAATCTTTTGCTATGAAGGATTTGGGGGCAGCAAAACAAAACCTTGGTATAAAAATTTGTAGAGATAGGAAAAATAGAAAATTATTTTTATCTCAGGCTAATTATGCTGATAAGGTGTTGCAGAGATTTCATATGGAGAATGCAAAAGTTGTCAGCACACCTTTGCCTATTCATGTTAAATTGACTAAGGATATGTGTCCAAAGACATAAGAGGAGGAAGAAAAAATGTCCAAGGTACCATATGCTTCAGCTATAGGAAGTTTAATGTACGCCATGGTATGCACGAGACCAGATATTGCACATGTCGTAGGAGTTGTTAGCAAGTATTTGAGTCATCCCGGAGTTGAGCATTGGAATGCGGTAAAATAGATTCTCAGGTACTTGAGAGGTACATCCAATAAATGTTTATGTTTTGGGGGCTCTAACACTAATTTAAAAATCTATGTTGACTCAGATTTGATAGGGGATATAGATACCAAGTGGAGTACCATAGGTTATGTATTTACAGTTGGTGGGACAGCAGTGAGTTGGATTTCTTGATTGCAAAATTTGGTTGCTTTATCCACCACATAGGCAGAGTATGTTGTTGCAACAGAGGCGGCAAAGGAGATGATATGGCTACAACTTTTCATGGATGAGTTGGGAAAACAACAATCTAGAAATTACTTGTTTACAGACAGCCAGAGTGCTATACATCTTGCAAAGAATTATGCCTTGCATTCTAAAACAAAACACATACAATTGAGATATCATTTCATTCGGTGGTGTTGGAGGATGGACAGGTCAAGCTGGACAAGATACATACAGATGTCAATCCAGTAGATATGTTTACGAAGGTGGTGACAAGGGAGAATTTGAGCTCCTCTTCAGCTTTAGTTGGCCTTCAAGGTTGAATTCAAGTATAACAGAGCAGTAGGGTCCAAGGTACTTATTTCCAGTGGGAGTTGTAATTGCAACAGTGTCATCTAGGATCAGTCTCCAAGTGGGAGATTGTTGGTATGTGGTGACTGATCATACTATATTGT
Organism: Sequoia sempervirens; assembly: GCA_007258455.2. NCBI lineage: Eukaryota > Viridiplantae > Streptophyta > Pinopsida > Cupressales > Cupressaceae > Sequoia > Sequoia sempervirens. The sequence continues at coordinate 512,601,153 of VDFB02000015.1, forward strand.
ATAGACCATGGTATACTGTACACCCCGGCACATATCCTTGCCAGGGTCTAGGCCTTGGGCGGGGGTTCGGGGGCGGCAGTTCCCAAGAAAAAATTTCCTCCTACTTTTTCGCGTCATCACCAAATAAGGGAAAAATCAACGAAAAAAGAAAAATCTGATTTTGTAGAACCCAAAATCTTGAAGCTTCTAAGCTTGATAAAAAGGGGTTCGGATGGGTGTTACAGGATAATGAAAAACGCAATTATTCGCAAAATTGTAATAGGTTTTTGCACTGGATAATAATATCATTGGATGGCTGTGGTTTTGTGTATGTAGCCCAGATTGGGTGAACCACGTTAAATTCTATGTGTTATAATTTATTCTGTGTGTTTTTAGTTTCTCTGTTTATTACTTAAATATGTATTTAATTGTTAGATATTTTCCTTTCTAACCCTAACAATTTTTTTAATAGCATTTCTTATCAGTTTTAAGATTTATGCAAGAACTTGTTAAGTAAATAATTATTATATTAAAAAACTAGTCATTTAAACTGTTATAGATCAAATCTTTTATGTAAATACATTCAAAATTAATACATATATAGAAAATTGAAAATACAAAATTATTAGATTTTTTTAATTTATTATAATATTTAATATATCCAGAATTACTACAAATAATTTTAAAAGAGAAGAAATAAAAAAATATAGAATTATAAGATTTTCTTTTAATTTAAAAAAAAAAGCAAATTATAATTATTCTTGAAATTCTAACGAAAGAAAATTAAAAATAACCAATTTTTCAACATCTTTATATATTAGAACTTTTAAATAATGTAAATAACACTTAGTAATCCTTGATGAATAATCTCAATTATAAAAGAAGCTACTAAATAAACTCAAAATAAATAGTGAAGATTTTTCTAAGAGTCTCTAATCAACAAGACATAAATAGTATAAACTAAATTCATTATTAAAGATACTAGTCATATTGTGTCTTAGTTAAAATTATGCTTTTGTAAGATCTTATTAAGAGTGATGGGTTTGGAAGCTAGGTCTGCATGAAATGTGAATGGATTTGTAGCCTAATAACCATGTAAGATTGTAGTAGTGATTAACATTTTGACTAAATAGAGGGATATAATTAATTATTTGAAGCTATCAACCTAAGCAAGGAAATATTGACAATTTTCACTACATTGAGAATTTGAACAATTAACATCCATGACTTCCCTCTAGGAGAAGGAAATATAATTATATTACTACATCCAATGCACCAAATAAGGGGTCAAAATATGGAATTTACTACAAAAACCTAAATTTAATGGAAAATAATTAAAAGATGTTGCAAAATTTTGGTTAAGAAAAATATAAAAATATTGAGCCATGTAACTAAATGGAGGAAGTGAGGTAGTCAAGGCATTATGAGGCGTATATCAATTCAAGGCATTATGAGTTGTATCTAAATTAATTGGAAAAGTCACTAAATTAGTTGGGTTTTTAGAGAAAAAAAATGTAAGATAGATGATAGGGCTATGGCCAAAGACATGATGATTTTGAAAAAGAGAAACTTGTTTGCATCTCACCTCAAAATTTAGCTTAAATCCTTAGGAAAATAAATAAGATAACTTTAAATAAATAATTATTTTTTCATGGTGAAAAATCATGGAGACGAGTAGGTAAACTTCATGGGTAGACATCGTGGTGAATCAACACAAGAATTTGAATAATTTAATCATCCAAGTGAGGCCCACAATTGAAGGTATAAAGGATCTTCTGTGAGAGAGAAAATGTAATGGAATGTAACCCATGGAAAGAATGTTTGGAATGTTGCATGGTTGAAGAGGAGATGGTAGAAGAGATCAAAGTAAATGCAAAAAAATTATTACAATCATTGGAAAAAATGATAGACAAAACAAAGTAATATTTAATGTAGTATAGTAAATGCAAAATCAATTCACAAATTGTGAGTTGTCTTCAGTAAATGCAAATGCATTCTTTCCATAAAAATTTTATTTGGTTGGATCTATTCTCACATATTTTATTCTTTGAATGCATTACTTGTCAACTTCATCACCACTTAAAATGTCTTCATTGCTTAAAATGTCTATAAATAGATTGTGTAATGTATAGACAAATCCACATTCAAAATAATGGTAGAAGACTACACACCAGATAAACCCATCTTCTCTGGCCTGTAGACCCTAAATTGTCACTTAAATTCTTTTCTTTTGGTCATTGGCTTCAATTATGATTACCTATACTTTATCTTTGATGACCTATAGGACTCTAATTTCTTAACCTTACTCTTTGTGGCTCTCTTTGGGAAAAAAAGACTTTCATTAAACCTTTTTTAGTTTGGGCTTCAGTTTTGATGTTCATGACTTACAATTTATCATATATTTTGGGGCTTTATTATTTTTTTGTATTAATATTTTCTTATGTTGCACAAGAATGATGAATAGAAAATTACCATTGGCAAAACATGGAGAGTGGAAGGGGATGTACATAGAGAGGCTTCTCAATATTCTCCCATGACTTTAGAGTAAGCAAAGCCTACATTTCTATAGCATCAAGAAGCCTACTCCTCAACATGCTATTGCTCGTGAAATTAAGGACTATAATTCTCATGTGCTTGTGCATTTCCCCAACAAGAACTAGTATAGACCATTTTCCCAAAATGCCCCCACTAGTATCAATATAGCTAGACACAAATAGTTTTCCTTCATTTTGTAATACAAACTTGTTCATCTTAGGATCTGCATACACCACTGTAAGGCACCTAAAAAGATGAGACTTGAATTTCTCGCCATACGGTCTGCCATATTCACCATTATTGCATTTGAACCATATTTTAACACACAAAAAGAAAATAAATTCATTGCTAAATTCATATCCTCACTTGCATAATACCTAGAAAAACTCTCTTCCATGAATCTTCCTAGTAAGGTGGCTACATGAGGCTTTGAGCCAAGATTGGCTAACCCATATGGCCATGAGGTAGATTCATCTTTTTTCTTCCTAGAACTATTGCACATGGAGTACTTTTACTTTACCACCAAAACAAGTACAATAAGAAATGTAAGGAGGACAACTGCAATAGCTACCAAATTATCAAACTTTGTCATTAAAACAAGATTACCAGCTTGCTTGAAAACTATACACTTCACTATTATAAAAGTTTGACACTTCTTTATGTAAAATTGCAAATCAATTGCCTCTCTTTATTATACCCTCTTTGAATAGATTAATTTACTCTATATGATCTAACTCATGAAGTATTTGATTTGTGTGTTTCCTAGTTTGATGGTTGAATGGTAGTATTTATGCATATTTCCTCTAAAGCACATGTTCAAGTCATGACCTCATGTGGATACATGAGTCAAATTTAGCATGGCTATCCAATTTGGAAGTATTCATAGCTTTGAGGTATGTTCATTCAGATTTTCCACACTCAATTTTCTTTGATGCATGATGTAACACTTCTTTTGGTTTTCTCATTTGTTATTTCTTCCTTTTCTCTATGGTTTAATAGCTCAAAAAATTTGTTTGATTAGTGCATTTTTTGGTAACTATGGGAAAGCTTTGGCTAATGGTGGTTCTATTATTCTTTAGACTATGGTTGGAGAGGGCTCCTAGTTGTAGTGTTGTCAACGAAGGTGGTGTAATAACAAGATTTTCTAAAAATTGGACATGGCTAGAGCTAGATGGTAATAGTCATTGATGGTGAAAGTCTGTTGTTTTTTATTCTTAATGGTATTTTCTACCACAAATATTTATATACATTATCTACTATATATTTATAAAAAAAAAATAGTTTAAGTCTACGAAATTAGTTTTAGACTAACATAAGGATAAAATCTAATTAGTAATAATTAGTTTTCATAAAAAATGCACCTTTTTGTAGGATGGTTCCCAAGGCTTATTTCACATTGGTAGGCATTCATCCCCAATCCATTAGGCTTGCTTGTAATATATTGATATGCTTATAGATTACCTTTTTTTTTGTTGATTTCATAAGAAGGGAGATATCTGATCAAGATTGTGTCAAATTGTTAGAAAAATACATTAGATTCATTGAAGAGTATTCTCATTTGCATGTTCTCATAATCAAATTCACACCAAGAAATTTTGTGAGCTAAGATGATTGATAAAGCAATATTATATGGTCTCATTTCATTGTTTATGAATATTGTAATCCTCTTCTTCTCATACCCATCTTTATATTATATATAAATGTACCTAGGGCACAAACTATCATGGTCTTGTGCGATGCTCTTTTCAATGCTATCAATAATGACATCAAATCATTGTGAAAAAAATTCAAGACAAGTAACAATATAGACAACATACTAAAGGTAGCCTCCAGGATGAGCATGTGTGTGAATACCACTTATGGCTTAATTTTTCTCTTTGTACAACCCCCATATACATATTAAAGAAAAATATGAATCAACATCTTGATTCTCAAAAGTTATAAATATGTGAAGTTTCCAAATAGTTTAGCATATTTCACATGGAATAAAAAGAAGAAAATTTTGAAAAACCTTATCCACTATGAATATTTAAACACTATTCAAGCAATGAAATAACTATTAATAAAATTTTGAGGGTGAATTTTGAAGTTCACTTATTACTTAAAATTTGAAATTGAATAATCCTATAAAAAAAGGTGTGTTAGTTGAACAAAAAATTCAAGCTACTCACAAACTTTAAGCAATAATTAAGAAAGAAGGTAAAACAACAATAGTTAGATTTCATTTCACCTCTTTCTCATCCTCTTTCTCTATCCATTCCCTATTCTCCATAACAATAATCTTTGCTCTACTGATCACACCTACTAAAGGTCATACATTGGATTATCTTTATCATTGTTAAGTTACACCTTGAATATTTCACTAACCTGGGCTTTATATGAATGTAGCTTGACATCAAATTTTATATAGTTTATCTTACTCACCATAACCTATGGTGCAAAATTTATTTTATTTTTTTCACTGTAATATATTCGCCTATGGAGAATTAACCTAATTTCAATGCCCATACAATTTGTTAAATAAAAATATCATTTCAAAATTGATTTGAGTGAACTAAATCTTTTCTAATTCTAGAGTTGGTGCAAGACCTACAAAGGACAAACCAACAAAGATCACTCATTTAAATTGAAAGAAATTTTTAAGTTTATGGAGCATATTTTTCAAATTCCTTGAATATGGTATATTTGGGATACAACATTAATAACAATAAAGAATATTCATCCTTAACATGTTAACTTACATATACTTTTTTATCGGCATAACCCTTGCACCCCCTTCTCGTGCAAGTGCTAGTTGTAGTGTATGATACTTACTAAAATTATTTTAATGAGTGATGTTTTCCAATACAAGAGTGGTCGTTGAGTGATCAATATTCTCGACCTCACTACAATGAAACAAAAATTTAATACTAGACAATGCTTTGGATTCATGAAGCTCAATAAGTGTGCATCAGTTAGCATGGTACAAATAAGAAAGAAAAAGAAATCGGTCTATTGATCTAGAGTTGGCATGGGGTTTTTTGGACATCTTTCATGTTTTTTTCATCACCAACCATATCAAACCTTACAACTCTCTTTTCCTCCATAGATTGATATTTTGTACTCTACCATCTAGTATTCATTCAATTCAAGAGCAACTTCTCTACCATAACAAGAACACATTTTAAAAAATATATCACTCCCATTTCAATGGGCTTATCATTATTTTTTAAACAAGGCAAATAAATACCATATACAAGCTTGTTCCTAGTGTATGGGAATGCAAGGTTCAAACAAGTATCGTAAATTTAAAATTTGGTATACACAAGCGTATGCATCACAAGATTGTGTCAAAAAAAAAGAGAACTTGATTATCTATGTTTGAAATCTGAAATTTAAATATTCTCAAAGACTTTCATAGAGACTTCATTGAAAGGTATTTAGAAATTTATAGCTTGTGTGTTTCCAAGACTTAAAAAGATGCTTAAAGTGACTTCAATAATACAAAGAAAACCCAAGTGATCTCTACCAATCTTTTGATAGGATGAGATAAGATGACTCTAGAATGGAAGAGCAATGCCCAAGATGCAAACTATTTTTTCCTAATTCATATTCATAACCCCTATCATTCATCATGTCATTCTACTTATATCAAATTTTGATAGATTCAGACTAGGGCCTATTAAAGCCACACTATAAGTATATCCTTTTATTGGCTAGGTTGAGAAACTAATTTCCATCTCAACCCAAAGAGATAGATACAACCCTATATGGTGGTAGGGTAGGTAAAGGTATGTTTGTAGTGGTGAAACTTGATGTGAACATGAATTTTCTATTGTGTGTGCCTACCTAAAAGGAAATGTGAGAAGTGGCACTTTATCTGTCATTGTAGACAACACTAGAAACCCCATGTGAGCCTCCATTCATAACAACTACATCTACACACAAGGTTGTAATCTTTTAATAAGGATGCATGATGTCTATTTTGAAACAACACATAATTTGAATGATTTACAACATTAAAACATTATATTTTCTACACAAATTCAATAACTCTTCATAATGTGTATCTTCATTTTTCATCAAATTTCTAACTTCCACTCTTTTCTAATGGATATGGTTGATATGGATTTTCTATAGATTATATTAGAAAATTATATAAATAAATATGTAAAAATAATATTTAATCAATTTGATGTGTAAATTAAATTAATATGTCTAATGATTTAAATGTATTGAACATTTACTTACTAAATACAAATTTCAAAACTTGAAATAAGGCTCCTTTTATTTTTATGAAGGTGCTCATTGTGCTCCATAATCAAAGTTTGAACCATATTTAAAATTAAACATAGGTAATGGTTAAATGGACCTAAAAAAGACAAGCTTGGATAATATTCATAAAATTTATAAATATAGTGATTTTTAAATTTTACCATGTAATCACACTTAACATTTTTTTCTTGTTTTCTAGTATAACCTATAAAAAATGATTAGTATAGCCTGACATGCTTTGATTCCATGTTACAAATTAGGATCTTAGGATACTAATCATTATAAAATAAATAAAATGAAATCTTGCATATTACACAAGATATACATGGGGAAAACCCTTTCAAGTAAAAAACTCTATAAAAAACATTTTATTAAAACACTTACAATAATGGTCTATTATAACATAGACCGAACCTGGGGAACACTTATCCATACTTCTGCATGACCAATAATACCTCATGTGCATAATGATGGAATTCACTATCAATCTCCAAATTATCACACTCTCAAATGGCATATAGAACCTCTTTAAATATAGGAAAAAAGGTGGTAGAATACGCAAAAGATTGTTAGTCACACCTATTCAACAAGACCATTCATAAATAATTAATAATCCAATAGTTATTAGGCTATAATTATTTTAAATGGGATACACTTAATAAAGCATATAATATATAAGTTTTTATAATCTTATATTAGAAAAATATATAAATGTTATAAGGATATGCTCTAATAGTTGGGATGCAATTTTCATTATAATTTTTCTAGAAGTATTTGTGTTTGAAAGTTTTTTTTTTATGAATTTTTTTATATTTTAAATATGTAATAATCTAAGTTTTAACTAAATGGTCTAATTGTAGAACATGTTGATGATAAATAAATTAAAGAAATCTATATTAATTATCTATAATAAAATAAATATTTTAAATGAACTTGATAAAAATAAATACTAATATAACTTTCTCCTCTTTTTTATTTTTTAGAATAAAGTGTAGTTAAATTAAAAATGCAGAAAAGCAAAAGTATCTTCTTTATGTATTTTTTTGGAAATAAAATTATTTTGATGTATTATATAGAGAACAAAATATTTTATAACAACTAATACTCTCCACAAACAAACAAGTTTTCTTACATAGATGAATCTTTCAAAAATAGCAAGAAATATTTTCTTTCTTTTTTAAATGAATTTTTGAAGAAGAAAATAAGAAGTCAATCATCTAGTGAGTGACTTCCTAGTATTATTCCTAGAATTCACCTTTAGGAAGCCTCAAAGGTCTCCTAGAAGGATCTTGTGAGGAAATTCCCTCAAGATATATATATATTTTTAGATTATGTGGCAATGATTGTAATGAAATAACTTGTAAAATAAAATAATATGATCAAAAAATATGCTACAAATACTGGATAATAATTGAGAATGAAAAGCCACTTCAAGGGGGAAAACCTCAAAATATCTCCAATGAGAACACAATTCACAATCTGATGAACAAATAAGGCTCACTACCTCCTATATATACCCTATTAATTCCTAGGATATTACCCAAACTGACTTAGATAACCATATATAAGCCTTAGGTCAACCTAAATAACTAAATAATAATATAATAATGACAATATGACTTGATTAAGAGTTAAGATAGCCACAAGCTAACTATTCATAATCCTATGTACTTTAATATTATGGGTGTAGCATGTCCCACCTCTTTAGATAAGCATTTTCCTCAATGTTGATTAAGAGTTAAGATAGCCACAAGCTGACTATTCATAATCCTATGTACTTTAATATTATGGGTGTAGCATGTCCCACCTCTTTAGATAAGCATTTTCCTCAATGCTTTAACCAAGTGTCGATGCTTCTGAATGAAATTCTCGTCTTCCCATATGACATCTTCAACCAGCAAATTCTTCCATTAGATGATATACTACGTGAGTTTTTTAATCGTTAGCTTCTTTGTATATTTCTAACCAATAAAATATGGTTCCAATATGATTCTTCCTTCTTCATTGTGCTCGAGTAATATTGTTTGAGTAGGGATAATATTCCCAATTAACTTCTTCAAACAAGAAACATGAAAAACTAAACGTGTCTTTGTTGTCAGTGGAAATTCAAGATTGTAGGCAACACTACCTATCTTTTGCATGATTTGGTATGGGCCATAATATTTTGGAGACAAATTTTTGTTCTTTGTTTGTTTCTTCAGTGACATTTTCTTGTAAGGTTGCAATCTCAAGAAAACCCAATCACTGACTTCAATGTAAGGAAGCTAAGGTAGTGGAACAACTTCCTACACTAATCTCGAGAGGAGAATAATGCAAAAAAATTATAGATATTTAATATTTATAGAAACTTAAATAGAAATAAACATAAATATACTACATATCATGACAGTGATTTACATGGGGAAAACCCTTTCGGGAGAAAAACCCTACACTCCAAAAGCCACCCAATATATTATTCAATAAATCACAAAGATTACAATATACTTGCAGAGCAAGCTTCTCATAGGAGTATCACCACTCAAAGATCCAAAAACAACACAACTTCTATCAAACTCTCAGAACATATCACCATCTACCATCATAGTCATAATACAACACCCTCATAAAATAGGGTTACCTTCTAGGGCAATAAATGCCAACAAAATATCCACCATTAGATCTAAAACCTAATAATTAACAGTCTAGATTTACAATGTATCATTTATCTAATGTATGTCGGCCATTTTAGTAGTTTACTAAAAAAGTTAACAAAAAATTCTTTACACGTGTCCCACTCCTCCCCTTAATGGCATTGTATATTACACCTATCGATGTAACTAGGAAATATATATATCCTATCAACAATAACATTTATATAATTGCAAGGTTGAGACCCAATTTCCCAAAAAATATTCCACTTGTCGAACACCCTGCAAGAGCAACAAGAGGGAGTAAACATTGTCTCTTAAAATTTGCTAGGGGAAAAAGGCCCATAATCTCTAAACACCAACTGAACTTCTCTGTTTTCATATGATTAGTTAAAGAATTGATAAAATTCATCAAAGTATCTACCTTAAAGAACTTCAATGATCTTGGTCCTAGCATGAAATGTCAGGTTCTTGGCTAGACATATAAGACTCTAACTATAGCAATAAATTTTCATTGCACCCTGTTTTATTCTAATATCTGAACATAGTCTCTTAATCCAAATGGCTTCTTTACAAGCATGAGTAGCTAGCATATACTCTGATTCAATAGTGTACAGAGTAGCCACAACCTTTCACTTACTCATCCAACTGATTTCACCACCAAATAAATTAAACACATAAGAATTGGTGTATCATCTACTATCAATATCACCTACCCAGTCTGAATCCACATAACCATAAATATCAAGGGAAATATCATCTTTAGTCACATTACTTTGATAACACAAGGAATAATCTAAGGTACCACACAAATATCTAAAGACTCTTTTAATTGCATCCTAATGAACTCTACCAGGATTAGATATATATCTGGAAAGAACTCTCACTACTTGGGTAATGTCTAGTCTAGTACAAACCATAACATACATCAAACTTCCAATTGCAATCTAATAAGACACTCTACTCATGTCTTCCATCTCTGATGGAGATGTTGGACAATATGAAATAGATAACTTTGTTCCAACTAAAACAGGAACACACAATGGTCTACAATCCTACATGTTAAATCTCTGTAAAATTGAATCGACATACTTAGTTTGGCCAAGCCATAACTTTTTGTTCACACTGTCTCTTTTAATTTCCATCCCAAGAATGTGACAAGTTGCACCAAGATTTTTCTTTTCAAAATTAGTAGCAAGCTGAGATTTTAGTTCTGAAATCATACCATTCCCTTTTCCAATGGATAACATATCATCAACATATAATGCAATAAATAGGAAATGATCACCATCAATTTTATAATAAACAAAATTATTTGTTTTAGAATGCTCAAATACCAAACTCAACACATATGTATCAAATTTTTGGTACCACATCCTACAACTTTGTTTTAAGCCATACAAATATTTCTTCAATTTGAAAGCCAACTTACTTTTTCCTTTCACCACGTAGTGCTCTAGCTATGTCATATAAATATCCTCCTCCAAGTCACCATGAAGGAAAGTAATTTTCACATCCATTTGCTCAGCCTATAAATCATAAGCAACAACAATAGAAAGCAAAAATCTAATGGATATAATTTTTGCAACAGGAGAGAATACCTCACCATAATCAACACCCTCAAATTGAGAGTAACCTTTTGCAACCAACCTTGCTTTGTACTTCTCAATACCTTCATCTGAACCAATCTTTTTCTTGAACACCCATTTGCAACCAACAATTTTTCGCCCTTCAAGCAATGGTACAAGATCCCATTTATCATTCTTTTTCAAAGATGATATTTCTTCATCCATAGAAATCTTCCAGGATTCTACATCATTCATACCTAATTCCTCTTCTACATATTTGGGTTCATCCATGTTAGTATTCAAAGAAAAAATGCATCTCCAATCATTAGGTGTATACCTTTTAGGTGGTCGTATATTCCTTGTAGACCTATGAAAAAGTTGAGTTGGAGGTTCTTCCTCCTCTTTTGAAGATCTAGAGCTAGATGAGCTCTCCTCAACTTCTTGTCTATCCTTGGGCCTTGATTCAACTTTCTTAGGTGTAGAAGGAAATTAAATCAAAACTTCTTATTTACCTTGTTATGGTTGTAATGTAACATAAGAAGACTTAGTTTCTCTAAAAATAACACTTCTACTATATATTAACCCTTTTGTGCAATAGGTTCCCAAAGCTTGTATCCTTTCACACCATAACTGTATCTGATGAAGATACATTTCACAACCTTGTTATCCAACTTTGTTCACTTCTCCTTTGGAACATGTGCATATGCCTCACAACCAAAAACTCTAATATGTCTTAATGAAGGCTTGTGACCTGACCATGCCTCTATAGGCATCTTATCAACAAGAGTTGATGTAGGAGACTTATTAATCAGGTAACAAGCAGTGGCAACAACTTTATCCCAAAACCTTTTTTCTAGGCTAGTACCACTCAACATACTCCTAGCCTTCTTCATCAGTGTCCTGTTCATTCTTTATATAACTCCATTATGTTGTGGAGAATATGAATTTTTCTTTTGTCTATGAATACCAAAATATTTACATAATCTATCAAAATCATTAGAGAAAAATTCACCACCATTATCAATCCTTATTTTCATTTTATTTCCTTTCCAATATATAACTCAACCATTGCTTTAAATTCTTTAAATCGACTAAAAAATTCAAATTTACTCTTTAGAAAATATACCCATGTCCTACTATAATCATCAATAAATGAAACATAATATGTGGATTTACCAATCGAAGGAACATCTATAGGACCAAACACATCACAATTAATAAGATCCAATACACCACAAGATTTATGAGAACTCGAGTAAAATTGAACACAATTTTTTTCCATAAATGTAATGCTCATAGAAATTGAATTCAAGATTACAATCAGACAAACCTTCAACAAGGTTTTTATTTCTCAAGGTCCTTAGACCCTTTTCTCCAATGTGGCCAAGTCTCTAGTGCCATAACATAGTTTTCTCTATACATAACTTTGTTTCAGAAGAAAGGGCACCCTTGGGTACCCAAAAGCCATGACCATCTGCTGAAGGTAAAACCCTCACTTCTTCCATAGACTTTCTTTTCACAAAAGTACTATTGCACTCAATAGTGCATGCATCAAGCTTATACAATGTGCCATATATAACACCTCTAGCAATCACCATATCACCTCTAACCATCTTGTATCCTACATCAAAAAATACTACCTACACACTTGCATCTATTAGTTTTCTCACAGATGAAATTTTTTGTGTTAATCCAGGGATATGCAACACACCATTAATCCATTTTATTCTACTGTCAGGAAATATGATTTTAACTTTACCATGTCCAACAATGTCTAAATGAGAATCATCACCCAAGTACACCTTACCTCCATCAAGTTCTTCATATTTAGAAAACTAATCTCTATTAAAGGTCATATGGAAAGATGCACCTGATTCAATTAACCATGCATCATTACCTACACAAGTTTTCAAAGCTACAATGAATGCATCGTCATCTTCCTTCTCAGACTTAGAATCAAAATCATTTTTTTTCTTTTTCTTTTTCTTTTCTTCTTTGTAGTCCTTACAAACATGTCCAGGCTTACCACAGTTCCAGCAAATAACTTTGGACTTTCTAGGAGATTTAGATCTCTCCCTGGACTTGCATTTACCATGCTTCTCATTCTTCTTGCCTTTTTCCTTAGGTCTTCCATGAACATTTAGGGCCTCCTTGGTAGTGATGGATACCTTCCTCCTCATCTCTTTAGAAAGAAAAGAACCCACCACATCTTCAATTTTCAAAATAACAGAAGTACTCCTAATAGCCATAACAAGAGAATCCCACGAATCAAGCAAAGAACAAAGCAAGATCTTACATTTCTCCTCCTCATCCATTTTGACACCAACAAATGCCAATTGAGCCACCAACATATTGAATTCTTCTAGGTGTTCTATGATTTGTCCCATTCTCAAGGAATACAATTTCTTCCTCAAGAAAATCGTGTTCACTAAAGATTTGGCCTAATACATCTCACCAAGCTTCTTCCATAGTTTTTGTGCAGAGGTCTCATCATGGACATTAATTAGAATAGATTCTGCCAAACACAATCTGATTCGACTCTTGGATTTATAGTCTGTAACATAATATTGAGCAGCCTGAGTAGGATTTATAGGCCTTAAAACATTCTTATCAACAACATCCCACAGATCTCAATCTATTAATAGATATTCCATCTTTAGCTTCCACATTTCAAAATTATTTCTAGAAAACTTATCCACCTCTATTCTCCCCGATGAACTTTCCATATGAAAATTCTTGCAACAAGATCACAAGATCTCTTCTGCACAAGCTCCCACTCAAACCTAGATTATTCCAAAAAACCCAACCCACAACTAAAACCAAAGGTGATCAAGCTCTGATACCACTTGTAAGGAAGCTAAGGTAGTGGAACAACTTCCTACACTAATCTTGAGAGGAGAATAATGTAAAACTTTTATAGATCTTTAACAATTATAGAAACTTAAATAGAAACAAACATAAATATCATGCATACGACGACACAGTGATTTATATGAGGAAAAACATTTCAAGATAAAAACCCCACACTCCAAAAGCCACCCAATATATTATTCAGTAAATCACAAATATTACAATATACTTGTAGAGCAAGCTTCTCACAGGAGTATCCCCACTCAGAGATTCAGAGACAACACAACTGCTATCAGACTCTTAGAATACATCACTATCTACCATCAAATTCATAATACAACACCCTCATAAAATAGGGTTACCTTATAGGGCAAGATGGGCCAACAAAATATCCACCAAATTAGATATAAAACATAATAATTAACAGTCTAGATTTACAAAGTATCATTTATCTAATGTATGTCGACCATTTTAGTAGTTTCTTGAAAAAGTTAACAAAAATTTTCTTACATGCATCCCACTCCTCCCCCTTGATGCCATTGTATATTACACCCATCAGTGTAACTAGGAATATATATATATATATCCCCTATCAACAATAACCTTTATCTAATTTCAAGGTTGAGACACAATTTCCCAACATTCAAAACTTCTTTCACTATAGTGTTGGTCTACCTACTGCTTCAATTTATTTTGTGTCATGGATTCTCTTTGAGTCCTTAAAGTATTTTTTGTTGATGAAGCATGTGGTCCTCCACAATGTGAACTCTTGGTGACACCTTCAATGATGATGTAATGAAAGGAGGATGATATTCATATAGTGCCATAAATAGTGATATTTTGATGAACTATGAGAGGAAGTGTTATACCACCATTCTGCTATTGGTTGCCAATCTACCCATTGAGATTGTTCATCTAAAGTGAAACAACATATATAACCTTCCAAAAACTTATATTAAAAACCTTAATTTTCCCATTAGATTGAGGATGGTATGAAGAACTATGAGCCAATTAAGTACCCAAACATGAGAATAAATCTATCCAAAAGTTACTAGTAAATATAAGATCATAGTCACTAATAATAAGCTTAGGTATACCATGTAGCTTTTGAATATTATCCAAAAATACTTTTTCCATTGTACTTGTTGTAAAAGGATGTGATAATGCAATAAATTATGTATATTTAATGAGGTGATCCACTAATACCATGATGATATTCTTACCATTAGATCTTGAAAGCCTTGTGATGAAGTCCACAAATACTTATTCCCAACATTGGCTAGGAATAACTAAGGGTTGCAAGAGAATAAGTGTCTTAATTGTCTCCCCTTCTTTTACAAACCAAACATTCAACCACAAATTTTTGAATATCCCCTTTTAGCTCTTCCCAAAATAAGTCTTTCTTGACTCGATGATATGTCTTCAAAAATCTTGAAAGACCACCAACTAGAGATTCATAAAGCTCTTTGAGAATATTTTGTTTGAGAGAGGAATTATTGCAAAGATACATATTCTCTTTATACTAAAAACATCTCCCTTCCAACAAAACTTATCTGAACTACTAGGATCACTCTATAAGTGTTGAATAGAATAATTGTAGCAACATGATTCTATCACTCTATTTCAGATTCTACTACCCAATCTTCTTGCAATATTGAAATGACACATAATAAAACTTCATCCTTCTCGTCCTTCCCAGATAGGTCATTTGTCACAAAATTGTCCATGCCTTTATTATATGCAACCTCAAAGTCATATCCCAAGATCTTAGTGACCCATTTTTTTTTCTCTTCATAAGAATATTTGTTCCAAAAAATATTGTAAGCTATCATGATTTGTCTTAACCTTGAAGTGTCTACCCATCAGATAATGACTCCATTTTTTTATTGCATGAATAATAGCTATAATTTCCTTCTCATTAATGTTAGTGTAAATAGTGTCATTATCTACCTAATTAGCTAATCACCTTTCTATGATTGACCTATTCACACCTAGCTTAAGTTTACTTAGGCTTTCTTTTGCTTTTGTCTCACTTCATAGAATTGAGACATGTGTCCTCATGAATTGAGACACCTATTGACACTTTCTCACCTACTTATCAAGTGAGCTCACAAGTGTTCCACCTTTGGAGGGGTGGTCAGAGTTTCACTCCTATCTTCTCACCTCCTCATCCTTTCCTGTATATGCAAGTCTTGATCATTATATTATACACTCTTCATTTTCATATTGATCTAAACATACTATTATGCATATTTAATTCACTTGTGGAAGTTGTTTCATGCTCTCTTTGATCTTGGAATTCTCCTTGACATGGTATCAGAGTCGTGAAGAGCACATTCCTTCCTACATCAAGGTGACTCCCACACATAGATCTAACAATGGAGCATCACAGAGCTAAAAAAACAACACTATCATATTTAGAAGGCTCGAGAAATGAAAACATACCTTTTATTTCGTCAATTTTGGTAATTTTCAATTTCTGCAAATTTTTGAGCCTTTGAGCCTATTTTTGAAAAGTTCTAAAAAACATTTTTTTTTAGCAAGGGGAAGATTGGCCCTCTGCTCATCTACTTGTTAGGGTAGATATTTCTCTTTATGATATTTTGGCCTTTTATGGCCTTTTTGTAATCTTTTAGAAAATCTTGCAAACATATTGTGGCCTATTTAGCCTGTTTGTAAGTCACAATTTGGTTCAAAGTCTATGTTTTGTAGAAGATTTTTATTTGTCTATGCATATTGCAAATAACCTTGGTTGCAAGTTGACTATATATCAAGGCTTATCTCTATTTGTAACACTCACCATTGGCATCTCTCCTATGCCAAGTTGTAACTTCCTCCCACAAATAAATCAACATACAAAGCAAGCTTTGCATAGTCTCTTCTATTTTTGTTCTTTATTTTGTTTGTGTCTTTCTCTTTTCATCCCTTTTTGTTTTCCCGCTTTGCCAAATCAACTTTCCCTTCAGTGCGTCGATTGAGGACATTTATGACATCACCGATCAAGAATTGGGCCTTAGCTTGGCTGATGTTTTCTTTTTCTACTTGGGAATTTTTTGAAACTGTCTTAGCAGGAATCAAATTTTGGATAGATGTCTTGCTTCTTAGCTAGCTTAGTATAAAAAATCATGAGAAAGTCCTAACAACCGACCCCCGATCATTCCCAATAAAATTTTAATTCTTAAATAACAAATGTTTGGATTTTGGGTCTTGTTTATGAACCTTATCAACGAATGAGTGAATGATTGATTGGAACTCTGATTCCTAAAACCGAATCCAAGAACTTAGTGAAGATCCTTTTTAAAACTTCTTTCGAGGATTGTCAATTCGGTGGGTCGCTCACATACTTTCTTAATAGAGGTAGAAATTATGCAGAAAGTCAGACCTCTAATTGAATCCTTGAACAAAAGTCACCTTTTCCTTAGTCAAATGAATAATTTTGATAAACATACTTTTTGAGAAGTATAACGATGTTTAAATGTCACACATCTAGGGTTTCCTCTAATTAATACCAATATCTTAAAACATGAGGTGGATGGTATACCCAATCCCTAATTCCTAACAAATTTCTAGATTTTTGGGTATTGTTTGTCGGACATACCATTTACATACTTTCTTAATAAAGGTAGAAATTATGAGGGAGGTTCGACCCCCAATCCTCAAAGTTAGTGAAAAAATCACTGTTGTCTTAAAAAATAAAATGCAAAAACTTATTTTTTGAGAAGTCTTAGATAGGTTTAACAAAGTATAGAATAATGATGTTTGGACATTAGGTTGTGGGGGTTTCATTTATCCAATGTCAAAACCTTAAGAAAAACATTAAGAAGCATGACTTGTCCCTGAATCCTAATAGCCTTGAAAGCTTTCAGGTATCGTTAGTCAGAAATACCTCTTAAGTCCATCGAAATGCTATAAAATAAGAGGTATACAACATGTTTGATCCTCGACTCCTAATCATGTTGTAAAAAATCCTTTGGGAACCATTAATCGGTTTTTTTTCTTAAACAATGGCAATGTTATGAAACATGAGGTAAAAGGTATCCCCGACACTCGACCTCTAAAAGACCGAAAACTTGAAATCCAACTTTTCTCACTAAGGGTGTTATAACCATTTGACAAGAGGTAAGAGGTAGGCCCAAAGCCCAATCCCCAAAACCCTGTTGGATCTCCTAGATTTCTTTTAAATGTAAGTTATTACTTTGAAAAATGGAGGATATCTAGACTAGTATAACTTGGTTTTTGATGGTTTTCTTTCTTCTAAGGTAAATGAATGGTAACACATGGTGTTTTATGTGTAGTATATATGCCACCAAAGGATCCTATCAAAATGAAGTACCAATACAAGGGATAACATCTACCTTCCAAAATATTCTCCCTGTACACTGAAATTGGAGACATTGACCTCGATCATGTTGATATGGAAGAGTTTAAAAGGAGAGTAAATGATGAAGAAGAACAAATATGTGCTACTAGAGCACTAGCAAGCTATGGATTGGTACAATTTGTTGCTTTCTCGATGACTTTTCAATCTCTAGAGATGGTCCTAGCCTATGCCCACTACTATAATCATAAAACCAGGAAGGTATTGGGGTCATCAAGAGAAGTGGTCCTTGATGTCAATGCAGACATGGTTGAAAAGATATTCAAGATTCGTTCCCACCCTCAATACGAGGAAATTGATATGAAGAAGGAAATCAAGTACTTTGATGATGATGAGGCAAGAAACCTCACTTATATTAATAATGATATGTTGGTTACCCCAGGGAAAGTAGCCCTCAAGATGGCTAGGGTGCAATATAAGACTGAGTTTAAAGAAGATATCAAGGATATGATTTTTTTGTTGTGTGGGGTATTTAGATATGAACACACTAAGTATTTCTATCAGTGGATAGTCTAGTTCATTGTGACCATGAATAACTCAAGAAAACACAATTTTTTTTGGGCCACTCTTATAAGTGACTCCATTCATGAGCAATTGAAGACTGTTCTTTCCACATCCAAATTCTACATAACCTCATACTTGGGACCTATCTCTTGGTATCTCAAGCCTCATTCCTGGGATTAGACTGAGTGGGTTCCTTTGAACTCATAGAAGTTGTTATATATGAACATTATCCTAAATTGAAGTTGGATGATAGTTATGAATACTTCTATGTTGTCAATGAAAAAAAAAATTATGCTATAATCAAAGGTGTAGAAGGAGATTTCTATAGAAGAATCTCTAATGAGGTTATGGATTCACTGAAAGCATGGGGGAATTGGTACATCTAGCTCAGAAATTTTACATATGTCAATGTGGTAGGCTTCCATAAGATGCCATACAAGCTCCCTAGGTACACTTCATACAAGATGATCTTGCTAGAAGTTTGCAAATAGGTAACTGAAATCAACCAGTTGATTGTTGGGAAACATAAGTATGGGTACAACTTCCCCATCAAAATGGGGGTATTTTCTTGTGCCAACATGTAGAATGCAAAGGGTGTTGATGTAAAGTTGACCAAACATAACATTTGTGTTATAAAATGATGGACACCATGAATTTGACCCAATTAGCAAGATTGGAAAGGTGATAGGTTCATTATTTATTCATGAACCTAAGGTTGAAGATCATTAGGCAAAATTTGAAGAAGAATACAAAGTAAGAATGCAGGATTATTGTTGGCTGACAATAAGAGTGATAAAATCTTGCATAGAGGCTTATGTCTCAAAAGAATTAAAAGAATATGGGAAAGTTCTTGACCCTATCTATTATCAACAACAATTGTACAACCATCCAATCTTCAATTAAGATTGTTCCATGGACGATATTGATGATATTAAGGCAAGGGTGAAAGGTGTAGTAGCTTGGTCACTCAAATGGTTGTGACATATTTTTCCAATTATGAGGTTTCTAAAACCTGCAAAGGATACTAAAAAGGCCAATATAGGAGAAGGATCATCTATTGTTGCCCCTGCCCCTCACAAAGAAACTACAAATAAGACACCTTCCAAGATGGAAGGGAAGAAGAAGAAAGAAAAGGAGCCAATAATTGTTGGAAAAGGTGATGAATAGGTTGAGGAGAAAGAGAATTTGGTGAGGAAGAAAAGAACTAGAGAAGTAGTTATAGAAAGGGTTGTCTAGAGAGAAGCTAATAAAACTTACTCCTCTACTCCTCCCCTCGAATCCCCATTACCTTCACCTCTTCCATCACCATAGTACAAAACTCTATCTCCCCCTCCAATTCCTAAAAGTGAACCACCTATTGAAGAGGAATAAGTTCCTACCAAGATTGTGGAGGAAGAAACAATGCTTGAAGAGGGAGAGGTAGAGAGAGAACCTCCTATAGAAGAGGTTCATGCTGAATAATTTCATGTCGAGGAGGTTCATGTTGAAGAAGTATGTATCAAAGAGATACTTGCTGAAGAAAATGTACCATAAGAGCATATTGAGTAGCAAGTGGATAAAAAAAAGAGACTCGTGAGGAACAACCTCTCGAAGAAGAAGAAATTCATGAAGAGAAGGTCTAGGAAGAAGAGAAGGTTAGAGAAGAGACCAAATGAGAAGATGATACAAAAGGCTCCCACAATATAGAAATCCTCTCTTCTCCCTATAGAGAAACATCTGCTACTATGCCCATATGGCTAAATCATA
This sequence comes from Sequoia sempervirens, assembly GCA_007258455.2. Lineage (NCBI taxonomy): Eukaryota > Viridiplantae > Streptophyta > Pinopsida > Cupressales > Cupressaceae > Sequoia > Sequoia sempervirens. Next base: position 512,621,594 of record VDFB02000015.1, read on the forward strand.
CTATCCAAAGGAGACAATGGACATATGTGGAAAGTAAATCATATCAAAATCTGAGAATTTTGTCAAAAGGTTTCCAATTTTTTATTCACAGAAGGAAGAAAGCCAAGATAATATCAACAATTATAGTGGATGAGCAAGGGAATAGAATAGTGGAGATAGTCATCCCATTGGTTGATAAATTATAATCGAAAATAAGGCCTAAGGACTACTAGATTAGATAGGTTAATCTGGGAGTCCAGACTAGGGAGGGAGAGAAACAATCTCTCCAAATTTCTATTTTTGCAATTCTGAAGAGAATGCAAAAGGATAAGAATACCAAACAGGAGCTAAAAGCTCATGTAGCCTAGCTAATGACGTATATAAATAATTTAATTGGACCAGTTGATATTGTGTCTTCTGAGTCTGTGTTGTAAGTTATTTTAAAAGGAAAGGTTAAGAAATCTGACCAAAATAGATGAATTCCTACAATGCAACAATGGAAAGGTGATTTTTTGAATTTAGCCAATGAATTGCTAAAGGAAAAAATAAAATCTTATCACTCAATTATTGATGAATATAGTGCAACTCAAAAAATTGAGCTAACCATTGATGAAGAGCTATTGGTTTGGGAGGATTACATCCCAATTTTGCATAAAATAAAGGATACATCAATGGATGAAATCTTGAAGGTTGTCATGATTGAGGAGAAGATCAAGATAAACTCTATGAGTGGGTAAGAGCAGCAGAGTTTAAGGTGAAGATTCTAGATAAATGCAAGTCTAAGTTGAATAAAGATAGAAGTTAGGCTAAAAAAATAATGAACAACATTCGCCAGGCTATTGAAGACTTGGATTACATGTTTTGGGAAATGCCTATGTTGGTGACAAATCCCAATAAGATGATCGAACAATTGCAAAATTAGATGCAAGGATAGGTGACATGGGCAGGGATAGAAAAAATGATTAATAAGAAGGAAAAACTTCAATCCCTTCAAGAGGAGTTAGCTGCCCTTAGTAATTTACAATAGTAGATGGATAAATCAACATTTAATCAAAAGATAAAGCTCCAATATCATCGAGGACCATAAATGGAAAAGATGAATGAAGTGGTGTCAACATTCGCTAATAGCTTCACAAAATAATTGGAGACAAGGATGTTGTTGTTGTGGTTTTTGTGTTTTCAATAAAACCGCTATAGTTAATTTTCATGCTTAGTTGGAAACATCAAATTGGCATTTTGAAATTTTTTATAGTTAATAGTTACTTTAGTTATTTTTCAATTACTTTTAGTTTCCATTTTTTTAATTTCCTAAGTTTTAGCGTAGTTGAATTGAAACTCAAACTAGGGTGCCCAATTCTACTTTAGTTGTATCTAAGTTTACTTTTGTTAGAACTAGAGTGTTGGAGTTAGTTCCAGTTAGCTTTTTGTCATATCCACAATTATAAGAACTCAAATCTCTATATAATTTTTTACACTGGATCATTTCTAAGGATTTCATTATGATGTATTGTGCAAAATAAACTTATGCATTCTCAGCATGGATTTTCCTACTAACTCTGTGAAGATCTAAATTTTGATTAATCAAAGGATTATGCCTATTTTGCATACGTCTCAATTTGGTTCATTGGTAATGGTATGAATGTTTTATGTTATCTGAATTGAATAAATTAGTGAAATCTTAAGTATTATTCTAGAACTAAGATTTCATCTTAGATTTGTGCATGCTTGATGACATTTTGATTGCATGAAATATGAAAATATTTTGTTTGGTTACATTCCTTTGAAGATTGCATCATTATTAAACAACAAATGTGTGAATGATTATTTGCATTGATAGTGATTTTGTGGTATTTCATTTAAACATTCAAAATTGATTGCTAAAACATGTTTTATCATTGTCTGTTAGATTTAGAATTTATTCCAATCACTCTTGTTACCCTTTGTATCTTTTGAATTTTATTTAAAATTAGTTTGGAATCATTAAAATGAGCATTAAATTGATATAAATTTTCTATAGATCTGAACATGCAATGTGTTTATTGAATTGTTGGAATCATTATTTTGATTGCATGCTATTTTGAGAAAAGCTAATAACCATATCCCTTGTCAGATATGTTGACAACCATTGTATTGTCCCATGTGGTTAAGACCCGACTAGAAAGGAACCTTGGGGTAATTTATTTACTTTCAAGAGAAGCAATAACCTATTATTTCTTAGCAAGTTGGAAGTGTTAAAACCACCTTCAACAGTACCCTTGATGTGCATTGAATGGTTATAGGTACATGGTTACTTCTTCACTTGGCTACACAGGTTTGAGTTATTTCCCCAATTATGGTTAAATCAGAGATGTCACATTGGGCACTTTCCTATCCATTCCCTATCAAATCAAGTATGATATGTGTTATATTTGACCCTATGTGAACCCGGATCCGAGCTAAGAATTATTTTGAAATCCTTGTGTTGTGAAATATCAGTGCTTGCTTTATTTAAATAATTTTTGAATTACACGCTTTTCCACAAAATATTTAATAGGTTGAAAATTGCATGAATTAATTGTATTTTAATTATATAATTTGATTAAGGTGAATATTTAAATGATAGTTTAAATTACCTTTTTGATTGTAAATGAAATATAAGGAATTTAAATGATTCTTATATTTATTAAATATATTAAAATATTTTATGTGCTTCAAGAAAAGGGAAAATAGAATGAAAGAAGAAATGAAATTTATCTATTATTTAATTTAAATTTCAAATATTCCTCGAGTTGGGAATTGTGAGTTATGTACTATTTAATTATCCTATTTGAATTTTGTTTTCCATAGAATTAAAGGAATATGCTTATATGGATTTAAATTATAAATTTAAATGATATATGTCATTTTAGAATGAATTTAAATGTGTAATTGGGATTTGGGGAAAATTGGGAATTAAACCTAAATAGAAAATAAATTTTATATTATTCAATCTAAAATTGGAAAAAGGGTAAAAAGGAAAAAGGGGATTTTATTTCATTATGTAATTTTATTTTGGAAGAAAATTTTGTGAGATAAAAACCCTCTTTTGGGTGCAAATTTGATTTGTTGATTGGGAGTGCATTCAGTAGCAAAATTTGATGTGGTTGGATTCATTGGGTTAGGAATTAGTAGGGGGTGTTGCATGTCAATCCTTGCAAGCTCTAATTTGGTGTGTGTGACATGCTCTTCATTCCAAAATTTGATTGTGGAAGATGTATTTTGTTTGTTTAAATTAATTTAGCCAATTTCTTTCAATTTTGAATATTGGAAAAGGATTGGGGAGTGTAGACACCTCCCAATGCATTTCATTTCATGAAATTTTATGCTTAAATTATTATTTTATCATTTTTTGAGAAATGTCCATAATGTGGAGTTATAATGCCCAATTTTTTGGGGAAATGTGTGAAATGTGAATAGTATGTGAAAAGTGTGTTGTTGGACATATTTAGAGAAAAAGGGTATCTTTAGATTTTTGAATTTTGAAAAATAATTTTTGAAGAAAATTTTAATGGTGGATTTGGAAAAACTTGGTTTTTAACTTGTAAGAATATTGATAAAAATTGAAATTTTTGTATGCAAATGAATGAACTTTGATGTTTTGAAAATATGGAACCTCGTGAAACATGATAATATGCATTATGGGAAAATTTCATTGATTTTGGGAAAGAATATTATTTTGTATTGGTTTTCATGCCACACTCATTGGAGGGTGTGATGAGCTTAGGGTTGAAGTGTTAAGAGAGTTTAGAAATGACTCCAATGTGAACCCAATGCAAAGTGATGCTTAGGAAATCCTAGTGTGGGGAGTTTGGATTAATAAGTGAAAACTAATACAAAATGGATTGTTGAATGAACAAGACAACTGAGAATCAATTGTAGCAAATTAAAACATCAAAACCCTCAATGGTAATCATATCCACAAACATCCATTAATCCCTTATTCTGTTAAAGTGATAAATCATGAAATGTAGATAAAAAAAACTAAAATAGCAACACCATTCACAAGAGAACACCATATCTATGTGAAAAACCTAATGAGGGAAAAACCACAATGAAGATTAGCTCACAATATAAGTAATTGCAAAATCTATACAAGTGCTCATTGCTAGAATAGTACACACTATCCAAAAAGGCTCACATATAGGGTTCATTGCCACAAAAAGAAACAAAGAAGACAGAAGAGAAATTTTACATAGAGAACAACTTCTCAATGCAATAGGGAATCCACCACAAATTCTCCCACACTTTCACAACCTTGTTTGAAAGATTACAGACACCTTCAACTCACTACATTCAAGAATCCAACTCTTTGAAGTTCACACTACTCTACTCAAACTCGCACTCTAGTCTAGCAATTCACATCACTTGCATCACACACATTTGTTCTTTTTATCTTAACAACCTTCAACATCTCAACTCATATTTATATTATCCTCAACCTTGAAAACTTTCTCCAAGGTTAGCAATTCACGCTTCACACTTTGCAATTTCAAATTAGATTGGCACTAAACATTCCTGCAGTGGATAGGAATGAAATTGGACCAAAAAAAAACTTAACTAGGACCCAAATTAAATCTCACATGCCACACTATGCCTTCATAAATACTTGAACATTTTTTAATGTAGTGTAAACACTAAGTCGGCCGTTACCCATGAAAACACATTAAATATTAAGTACATGCTTCCTTAAATCAATCTAAAACTTTTAGACAATAAAATTCTCCTAAACAAAATCCAAGAACATCCTAGAAACCAACAAACTCCTTCACAACAAATATCACCTGAAGATTATAATCATACAATTTATTTAGACAACACTGCCAGATACTACAATACTCTATAACTAAGAAGATCTTCTTCTGATACACCTAATCATGAATCCTCTTGACATAGACAAGAGAACAACACAAACAACTCTCCTTTAGAACCAAAAGTCCTGAAAAACAACTGTGAAGAAATGTGGAGCAAATACATTTCTCCTAGACACCTTTGTACAAAACACTACAAAACCAATTCATACACTAGTGAATATATATCACTCTGCACAATGATCCAGAAACCAAAATTCTAGAAATAGAAACTAATGACAACCTTGAACAACATATTAGATTTGTGTAGGCATAGCATCAACATAGATGAAATGTAGAGCATATCCCAGAGCACATTTTGAACACTTGCACAACACTATTTTCTATGTTTATCAAATTTTCTCAAAAGCACTTGGAAACTACTACCAAAGACATCATTTCAGTACATTAATTCATTCCAACACATCTCTAGACATTGCAACATAAAGATAGCTCCATGTAATCACAACACTTCCTCAATATCTCAACTATACATGCACATAACCTGTAACATGTTTCTCTCTTTTTCATAAATTTCTCAATATCCTTGACATCTTCATCATGCAATAACCTTTCTCAAAAAATAGTTGACATCAATGACAACATCATTCTATTGACATCTTGTTGACATCAATGAAAACACCTTCACACTTAGAAAAATCTCCCCCTTTTTCATTGATGGAAACACATGATGTGAAAAACCATCAAAGAAAACACAACTCTGAACACACTTTCTCATGATTTTGTTTTTCTTTTCTCTCCCCTTGAGTAGATAAAATTTTCCACATGATTATTTCTCCCCCTTTGACATTAATGGCAAAGGAAAAAAAATGTTTTTTTATTATTCTCACCCTTTGACACTGAACCAAGATACTTGCTTTGAACACTCCCCCTTAGGAGTACACTTAACCAAATCAACAACTCTGGACAATGACAACACACATGACAATACCTACTCCCCCTAAGAGGTAGCCACCAACATTAGTCTAGAAAAGAGATGAATCCATAGATCCATTGGGCTATGCATCTAGTTCAAGAAAGGAGGGGCAATAACCCCCAACTTCTCCTGAAGATACTCAATAGTATCCTTAGGAAGAGCCTTAGTAAATATGTTAGTAATCTGATCCTTTGTAGGTACATACTCAAGTTTTAATTCATTATCCACAGCTTTCTCTCTTAGAAAGTGATACCTGATTGATATATGCTTTGTTCTTGAATGCATCACTGGATTCTTTGAAATATTAATTTCACTTGTATTATCACAAAAGATAGATATATGCTCATCATACACTACTATGATATCCTTCAATGTCTATCTCATTCATAATACTTATGTGCAACAAGATGTTGTTGCAATATACTCAACCTCTATAGTGGATAAGGAAACTAAATCTTGCTTCTTACTTAACCATGACACCAATCTACATCCAAGAAAGAATGCATCGCCACTTGTACTTTTCCTGTCATCAACACAACCAACCCAATTTGCATATGTGTAAGCACTTAATGTAAAATCAGTATCCTTAGGATGTCATAAGCCATAATTTGGAGTTCCTCTTAAATATTTGAATATTCTCTTCACACCTATAAAATGTGTCTCTTTAGGATCTTCTTGAAATATAGCCACAAGACAAACTACATGCATGATATCTGGTCTAGTAATAGTTAGCTATAGCATCCCACCAATCATAGATTTATATTTTCTCCGATTTGCCTTAGGTGAATGGTCATCTTTCATCAATTTGCAACTAGTCACCATAGGAGTGCATACCAGTTTGGAGTCTTCCATTCCAAACTTCTTCAACATCTCTTTGACATATTTCATTTGTGAAATGAAAATTCCTTTATCTATTTGATTCATTTGAATCCCATGGAAGAAATTCATCTCCCCAAACATAGACATATCAAACACTTTTTTCATCTCTTCAACAAATTTCTTATGCATAGCTTCATTGCCTCCAAAGACAATATCATCCACATACACAACCACTATCAATATTTTGTCTTCCTCAATTTTGAAGTAAAGATTACTATCTACAGTACCTTTATTGCATCCTTGTTGTATCAAATATTTGTCTAATCTTGCATACCAAGCTTTGGGGGCTTGCTTCAATTCATATAAATCCTTCTTCAATTTACAAACCATATCTAGTTGATCTGACAACTAAAACCCTTCTAGTTGTTCCATGTAAACCTTTTCTTCCAATTCACTATTCAAAAAACTAGACTTTACATCCATCTGATAAACTTCAAAGTCCTTATATGCTAAAAATTCCAAAAACATTCTGATAGCTTCCATCCTAGCCATTGGGGAAAATGTTTCCTCAAAGTCTATTCCTTCCACTTGTGAGTAACCCTTACACACAAGCCTTGCCTTGTTTCTTACCACTTCTCCATTCTCATTCAGCTTGTTTCCAAAAACCCATTTAGTTCCAATTATGTTCTTGTTTGTCAATCTAGGAACCAATTCCCAAGTCTATTTTTTCTCAATCTACATAAGTTATTTCATTGCCTTCATCCAGTGTTCATCTTTGTATGTGTTATGCCTCGCATAAACACCCCATTTTGTTCTGGAACAAAATGGGTCCCCCTTTGTCTTTTCCCTTTGGCCTTTGGTTTTCTGCCTTAGGCATTTTTCTTTTATTATGTCGGAGTCGAGTCCGGGTCTGAATCTAAACCTTGAACTCTTTCAATTTTTTTGGTTCAGGTTTGATCCTGAGTCCAACTCTGCTTCTCTCTCTTCTTCATTGGTCTTTTTCCTTTGGTTTTCAGTCTCCTGTGCCTTAGGTGTTTTCTTTTTGGCCTCAGGCCTTTTTCTTTTTGTTTTGGTGGGCTCAAAACCGGAACGGAAATTGGACTTGGAATTATTTTCAAGTTTTGTTTTCTATTCCTTCCCCGGTCTCAGTCTCGCCTCTTTTTTTGCCTTGCATGTCTTTTCAGTGGACCCGGAACCAACACTGGAACCGAACCCTGAAACTTGAAAAAGTTTTTGGTTTGGGTTCCGTTCTGATCCTGGTTCTGTGTGTTTTCCTCTTTCGCTCTTCTTTTCTTCTTTTGTTTTGATGTGGGGTTTTCCCTCCCCTTCTCATTCTTTTTCTTGTCTTTTCTTTTCCTTTTTCGGGTGACAGCGAATGCAAGTCCAGAACAGAATCTGAAACTAGAACTTGAAAAAGTTTCTGGTTCAGGTTTGGTTCCGCTCTCAGTTCCACTTTATCTGTTTTGTTTTTCCCTGGTTCCGATCAATTGGTCAGGTTTTTCTTTTTGCGTGTCTTTTGCGTGTTTGCGGAGGAGGGATTGGGATGGAATCCAAAACTGAAACTTTGAAGAAGTTTCAATTTCGGATTTGGTTCTGCCCCCACCCCCCATTGTACTTCACCCAAGATCCCTTTTCGCTCTGACCCCGCCGATGTTGTTTCCCTGTCCTTTGAGTTTTGGCTTCCTTTGCGGACATGGAATTGGGATAGTGTCTGAATTGGGAATTGATCAAAGTTCCCATGGCTCATTCCCGTCCCAACTCCGATCCCAGTTCTGATTTTCTTTTGGCCCCGCCCCCGCCAGTTTTGAAGGAGAGGGATGTTGTTTCTGAGTCCTATTTTGTCTTGATCCCGGTTACGCCAGGATTCACCCAATTTTTGCCTCTCGGTCTCGATCCCGACTGGGTTCCGCCTCCACCGGTTTTTAAAGGGAAGTGTGTTCCCAATTCAGTTTTGGTTCTGCCTCCGCCAGAGTTGTGCTTCTTTTTGATAAAATTAAAGACATGATAAATAATGATGTATTTTATTTTCCTTTGAGAACTAATGGAGGGATCTGTTTTGCAGAATCAAGTTATTTACCTGAAGATATCTCTTAGGAAAATTTTTCCAAAGGATCTGAGTTGGACGTGATGTCTGGTCGAAGGAATAAAGTCTTACCGACTCATAGTATCTCGGCGAAGGAAGACAACTTCAATGGAAGGTCTTGCCAACCTGATAGAGTCCCGCCGACATATTTTCTGCTCTCAGTGTAGCATGTTGAGCGCAGTGTAACGTCTCGCCGATCAGGCAAAGTCTCCCCGAAGTGAAGTGAGCTCTCAGCGGAAGGACATGACTGCGGTGTAGAGTCTCGGTGAAGGAAGTTAGTCTCACTAACAACTTGCAGAGGGACTGATCTTGAGCAGGAGGAGAATCGAAGAAGAGGAAGGAAGTCGCGAGTCATAATGCTAGTTGGTGTCTACTGACAAGGGTAGCTTGACATTAATGGTGATATTTTAGGGCATTCAAAGCAGCTCCATTGGAGTTCAAGGATGGACACGGGGGTGTAGGAGTTAATGCTATAAGCTACAAAAAGATCTGAGATCATTCTTGGGGATAATTTCTTCACTGACATAGACAGGAGGGACTCACATTTAATGCAGAACCGACTTTCTTCAAAAGATCTGGACACCAAGCCTCGTGCAACAGAGGGATATTTTGTAAACACTAAAACAAGGGCCGACATTCTTTTCAAGAGAGGGTGTATAAAATGGCATGCTTGCCTCTTTGTAAAAGGGTCGTGGTCGTGATTCTTTTTTTTAGAAGTGAAAAAAGTCAGAAGTAGAAGTTTTAATACACATAGAAATAGTTAGCAAAGATAGAGGAGAGAGAGTTGCATCATGTTTCTTAGTAAAGGGAGCTTCTTTTTTCTTCTTGTTTAGGAGTTAGATTCAACATAGAAAGAATGTATCTTTCCAGTTTCCTTAGTGTAGATGGAAGCAGTCTGAAAACATAGGTTTTCTGTACACTGGTGATTGTGCTAGATTTATAAATGTTGCTTATTTGTCTCACCAACAGTAGAAGCAACCAAATTCGAATCTACTTCATATTGTGTTCCAGAATGGTATTTATCTTGAGTTAATCATTTGATTTTGAAAGCTTTCAAGGAATGAAATCATATTTTGTGTTTTTGTTTAAATGGTAACTTATAATCAGTTGTTGAAATCAGCACTGTGAATGGATGCAACTGTGTGTTAATCACAAGTTAATTTTGTTCTTCAATTTTAGTTAACAATTCCTTGAAAGGTAATAAGTCTGGTTAAGATAGGTGAATTATCATTCTTTTTAGTACTAGAACCTTGATCTATCTTTTTTTATGTTTCTTTAAAAACCCCTAGTTAGAGTAGGTTTAAATTCATGTTTGATCTTAGAACAATCCAAAAGCTCACACCAACAAGCCCCTTGAACATTACTATTGCATTGACCATTGAGTAACATCAGCACAATTGAGACCCAACTATAAAGACCTTGGGAGCTAAGGTATCCATGTGTTATCTTTCTCTTTCAGGAGAAACAAAGTAGCCATATTTTGTTTAACTGTTGTTGACCCATTTCAACCGTCAACAGAAGCTGGCGCTAGGAGGGCCTAGAAAGGCAAATTGGATAAAACTGGGTTTTTCTCCCTAGAAAGGCCCCACAGATTTCTTCGATCAACTGAAAACCCATCACCTTTCATAGAACTCAAGACCCCAACAAGACATAAGAGTCATAAGACTGGGGCAACTATCATACCACCCATATCAGCTCTGCTCACTCCACCAGGATTTTCACCAATACCTCAGTGGATACCTATTAATCCACCATCACATCCATCTCAATTGTCATCATAGCTAGTTTAACCCATACAATAGCTGGCTCAACCACCACCCCCACCAATGGCATTTTTTTAGAATAATCCCTCTCCATTGGGGACTATTCCGGAAGGTTTTCACAACATGCCTAAGAACCCTGAAAAATTATGTCCCAAGTACATTCATGGTGAATCATGGAGTGCTGAGGAGCACATACAAGCTTTCAAGGATTCTTGTACCAGAGCTCAGATAGCTCACCACGATGTAGTTTGTAGGTTATTCCCTTACTCCTTAGGGGATATGGCATACAATTGGTACCTTAATCTTCCTCAAGGTTTCATTCTAACTTGGACACACTTGGAAAATGCTTTCATTAATCAGTTCAGGGTTTATGTGGATCTTGCTCTTTTATACCACCAATTTACTACTATCAGGAAGGAGCCATGTGAATCATTTCCCTTGTTCAATGCTAGATTCCAACGAATGTATAGGAGATTGCAAGATCCCTATCTAGTCATAGAGAATAGTGCCATCCAAGTGTACTTTAGAGTTATAGACCCCTTGCTTGGCTTGTTCCTGCAAAGGACTTATCAACCAGCTGATATTGATTCTCTATCCAAAGTCTATCATCTAGCTATCAAGCTGCAGCAACAAATCAGTTCTCAGCAAGGAAGTCTGGGGGGTGGTTTCCCTTCAATAGGATATTAGATGCATAGCCCAACTCCTCTATTCAATTTTGTCCCGGGAATGTCTCCTTCCCATTATGGGCCTATGTCTGAATTGCAAACTCAACCACCTGTCCCATTCTTTGCTACTAGAACTTCTAATCTCTACCAACAACTGCAGGTTCCTCAAGGACCGCAAGGTCATCACAACTAAGTTGGAACACCAAATCATGGTGGTCAACCACCTGTGGTTAAGAGTGTGGAAAGTGAAAAGACAGTTCAGCTTACAAATGAGGTAGAAACCTTGAAAAAAATGTTGTCTCAAGTTACAAATGACATGGCTCAACTTCGATTGAACCCCTCCCAAAGCCAAGGTAACTACCCTAATCAAAATAGCAACAACCAGGGTACTTATCAGAATCATAACAATTACAACCAAAGGGGTTATCAAGGCCAAAACTCCTCTAATCAAGGGTATCAAAATAAAAACAGAGGGTATAACCAAAGGCCAAATAACAACAGGCAATGCAATACAGGGCCCAATAATGGTGGAGTCTCGCAAAACTACCAAGCTAATGAGGAGAGATCACATACTGCAAATATGGTTGACCTCAACTTTATGACTAATTGGTGTAGGCTGCATGATACTGCAACCCATTCTGAGGTGAATTGCCCTAAAATGGAGAAAGTTGTCAAGATGGCATAGGCAGATGCCCAAACCTTCCAAGGGAATCCTCACAAAGAAGGTGGCTCAGTAGATACAACAATGACTTATGATCTCTTCGAGGAGGAACCTTCATTCCCAAGGCAGGAGGAGAATGAACCAGAGGAAGATTCATACGATACCCAAGCCTTTCAATCAAAAGGAGGACACTTCATGAGAAATCAAAGTAAGGGGCCATTCACCACATCAACACCACCTAATCATATGGTGCCTCCAAATCAAAGTGTTGAGAACAAGGGAAATTCCTTTGGTGTTTTCAAAGGTACTACTAGTTATAATACAAAATTTGATATTGTTTCTGAGATGCAAAAACAAAAAACTTCTTTGTCATATTTTGACATCTTAAAGTGGTGCCCTGCCCAAAGGGAGATAGTGTTGAAGGCTTTGGAGCAAGCTAACAAGTCAAAAGGGAAGGGCAAGGCAACACCTGCTGGGGATGTGAATGTAGCCTTGTACAGAAATAAGGTAGGTACTCTAGCATTCCTTTTGAGTTTAAGAATTTGCGGGAAGAACCTACACAATTTTTTGTTAGATTCAGGGGCTTTTGGCAATGTCATGCCATTTTCTATATGCCAGAAATTGGGATTAAACCCCATTCAAATGAATAAGAAGGTCATTCAACTTGACAAAACTGAGGTTAATGTAGTGGGAGAGTTGAGAAACATACATGTGCAAGTAGGATCAGACCCCAGGGTTCAAACCAATATAGATATTCAAGTAGCAGACATTCCCAAGACCTATGGTATGCTGCTGAGCAGAGATTTGATGAAAAGTCTAGGGGGATATCTTTCGCTTGACTTTTCACATATGTGGCCACCATGGAGAGGGATTCCTACTCAGATTAGGATCGAAAGTGAACCTCATCTCAAGCATATCATCAATGAGTATGATTTCCCCAATGAGGTAACCTATTTCGAAACTGGGATAGGGGTTTACAAAAGAGATGAAATTTTAACCTTTTCTATTCTAGATCCTAAAGAACTGCCAACTTCACAGTTCCCTGATTCTGTAATTAATGAAAATCAGCAGGCATTAGTCAACAAGCTACAATAGGACCAGCTAGTTTTAGGGGAAGACATTGATTTGCAAAGTCTTCTACTCCCTAATTGGTGCAAGATACATTACCAAAATCATTCTGAATTAACGTGCCAACCCTGCATTGACATTTTAAATCATGTTGCCCAAGTTGAGGATGCTAGCTCAAGACACCCCAACACCCCTTCACTCACGAATATACCAAAAACCAAGGGGCTAACCAAAGATGCAAGTGAATTTCAAGAAGATAACCTTGAGCCACATAATGCATCTGTGCAGGGATTGGGAATTACTCCTGAGGAACCTATTAAACACTCGTCCCCTATATCTAATCCAAAAGATCAAGTAACCCCACCCTTGGCCCATTTTATCCAACTACCCACAATGACCTCAAAAGGACCAACCCCAGCTCATGATCAGCTATAGACCCTCACATTTGATAGATCCAAATCTAAGACAAGTTGTGGTGTTGGGATTGAACTAACCAGCCCGAAAGAGAAAACCTTCTTTGCTTCTTACAGGTTGCAATTTGGATGCACAAACAACATAGCAGAATATGAAGCTCTGGCATGGGGGCTAATGTTTGCACATAAGAAGGTCACTACCTTGATGGTCAAGGTAGATTCAGAAATAGTTATCAAGCAAGTGTGCAGCCAATATACATGTCACAACAAAAGGCTGGCAACATATAGAAATAGGGTATGGAACCTGATCGAAGACTTTGATGCCTTTGGGATTAGCTTAATCCCTAGAGAGGAAAATCATATAGTTAATTCATTGGTTGTTGCTGCAAGTACCCTGGAACCTGCAAGGCTCCAAGCTTAAGAATTTCTTAGTGGAATTAATTTCCACCCCTGCAGTTCCTAATAATATCACCAACTTTCAAGTCTTTGATGATGATCGACATATTCTAACTTTCTTAGCAAGCTCAGATGTTTTTGAGGGGAAAATTATTGATGAGTCCAACAGAGATCAAGGGGATTGGAACCATGAAGAATGTGATACAAAAGGGGTCCTCAGCTTAAAAAATAACAACATTCCCAAGGGAATGGTTGCTTTAGAAAGAATTTTTGACTCAGACCCAAGGGCTCAAGAAAAGGTATCATCTGAAGATAAGGGAGGCAAATATGAAATGGTTAACCTAGCTGATTCAAGTCCTGAAAGGAATGTCTACATAAGGAAAGTCTACCTTGAAGCAATCAGAAAGGATATACTAAAGGCACTGAAGAAATATATTGCTGCAATAGCCTAGGGATATGAAGACCTAAAGACATTCGATGCTTCTGTGATTACTCATACTATCCCTCTGAAGCCCAAAGCCAAGCCATTTCGACAAAAATAGCACCCTGTCAATGCCCTGATTGAACCATTGATTCTGAAGGAAGTTTAGAAATTGCTTTCTACAAGGATAATTTTCCCTATACGCCATTCAACATGGGTGGCCAACATAGTTCCAGTCCGTAAGAAAAACGGAGAGATCAGGTTATGTGTGGACTTTAGGAATCTGAACAAAGCATCAAAAAAGGATAACTACCCACTTCCTTCTCTAGATGAGGTCTTGCAGACTATCAATGTATATTAGATGATATCATTCTTGGATGGTTACTATGGATACAATCAGGTAATGGTCAACTGTGAAGACAGGATGAAGACAGCCTTCACTACAAAGTGGGGAACATTTGCATACAAGAGAATGCCATTCGGTTTGATAAACGTTGGGGAAACTTTTCAACATGCAATGGACATAGCATTCAAGGATCTAATTGGTAAATGCATTATTGTTTACATGGATGACTTGATAGTGTTCTCCAAAGATAGATTGAACCACGCTACAGACTTAGCCAAAGTTCTTCAAAGATGTATCCAGTATGGCGTCTCCCCGAATCCCAACAAGTGCATATTCGAGGTTTCTGAAGGAAAGCTCTTGGGACATATAATTTAAGAAAGGGGAATATCGATCGACCCAGATCAAGTTGAGTCCATCCTCAAGATAGTTATGCCTAGAAGTAAGAAAGGGATGATATCTTTCTTCAGAAAGATCAACTTTGTGAGGAAATTTATCACAGGCTTTGCAGAAATCGTAAAACCACTTAATGAAATGATGAAGGATGCCAAGATAGAGTGGAGTGATGAGGCAAAGGTCGCATTTTCACAGATCAAGTGATCCATTTCAGAAGCGCCAGTCCTTACCAGCCTTGATTATTTAAAACCATTCTATATTTATTCTTTTTCTTTTGAGCATTCCTATGTGGTTGTCTTAATCCAATGAAGAAAGGAGGCAAAGGAGAGACCGATTGCTTTCATGAGCTCTCCATTTAAGAATGCTGAGATCAAATACCCGTCCCTCAAGAAGCAAGATTTTGTGCTGGTCATGGCTATCAAGAAGTTCTGACATTACATTCTCCAGAGTCAAATCATCGTTGTAGTCCCTGACGCTACTGTGAAGTCCTTACTCATGCAGAGCGAGCTGGGAGAAAGAAGAGGGAAATGGATGGCCATCTTGAAAGAGTTCGATCTAGAGATACGCCCGATGAAACTTGTTAGAGGCACAGACTTGTCTCAATCCATGGCGAATGCTAGTGAGAACATTATTTGCTAGCAACACACAACTCAGTCCTTCTCAAACGACCCTTGGTATGCTAATATCATTTGTTTCATGCTCAATAACCAATGTCCAGAGGGAATGAGCACCACTCAAAGGAGAGCACTAAAAATGAAGAGCTCTCATTATATGCTCAAGGGAGGATTACTATATAGGAAGAATTTTGAAGGAGTATACCTACAATTCCTTGATCAACAAGAGGCTAAACATGTGATCTCTGAATTTTATGGGAAACACGGCACAGGTCATGGTTCCGCAGACTCATTGGCACACCAAATCCTTAGGTCTGGTTATTACTAGCCATGTGTATTCAAAGATTCCCATCAACATGTGAGAACATGTCACATATGTCAGATTTCTGCATCAAAATAACGCCATGCAGCCATGCCATTGCAGCCCGTTTACAAGGTAAGGCCATTTGCCCAATGGGCACTAGATTTCATCGGGGTAATTAACCCAAACTCTTATGCAGGACACAAGTTTATTTTGAATGCTACTGATTACTGCACAAGGTGGATAGAGGCTATATCCTACAAGTATAGCACAACAGAGGTAGTAATCAAGTTCCTCACCGAATGCATCACTACAAGGTTTGGGGTACCTTTCACTCTAGTATGTGGCAATGGCTCTGCCTTTTCTTTTGCTGAGTTTATTTCCTGGGCATATGATCACAAAATTGTCTTGAATAATTCTTCAAATTATTACCCACAAGGCAATGGAGTAGCAGAGTCAACCAATAAGAACCTTCTAGGGGTAATAAAAAAATTGTTAGAAAGCAACCCTAGGGACTAGCATACCCAGCTGAGATTTGCATTATGGTCAAATAGAACTAAGATCAGGGCCGCCTTAAAGACCTCACCATTCAAGCTGGTATATGGACAGGAGCCTATGTTCCCTATCCATCTGCAAATACCTATCCTTGAGTTCATGCAGAAATTCTACTCTAGTGATAATAGGATAGAAGTAAGACTAGCTGCCTTGTTGAAGTTAGAAGAATAGAGAGATGACGCCTTGCAACAATTCTTTAGGCACTAGGCTGTTGTCAAGTGTTGGTTTGACAAAAGAGCCAAATTCAAAGCTTTTAGGATATCAAACCTTGTGTTGTTATGGGATCCTTTTGTTGTTATGGGATAAAGCCAGTGAAAAGAAGGGCAGTCACTAGAAATTCGATAAGCTTTGGCTAGGTCCTTATCAAGTTGCAAAGATCCTAGGGGAAAATGCTTTCAGACTGAGTAGTTTAACTAGAGAACCTATTCCCTTGCCTGTCAATGGACAGTTTCTAAAACACTATTTCGAGTCGTGAAGTTGATGTTTTTGTTGGGTGATACATATGTGTAAATAATTTCTTCTTGTAAATAATTTCTATGTGTAAATAACTTTGTGCTTTATGTGGATAATCTGTTGCTCTTTGTGTGAATAATTTGCTCTTTTCTTTGTAAATAATTTGCTATTTGTCTGTTTGTCCTTTCTTTCTATCTTTTTGTTTCCTTTGTTCTCTTGGTTTCTGTCTTGTTTCATTTTTGGGGGTTGGTCTGTTTCTTTCCATCCTGAAATGATGGGTTGTTGTCTAAAGCATACTTTGGTTATTAGGAGAGAAGTGGTTTAGGGATTTTTCAAGTTTGCTGATTGGGTGATTTTGTCATAAACTTTTGTTTTATGCTCATTGCCGATAAGAGTTGTGGGAGGTCTTGGAAACAAGGTACAAAGTAAATAACCTTCATTAGCTCCCTCTGAATCTGTCACAAATCATCAAGATCATCTCCTCTTGTAAGGGTATATTTGTCCTAGGGTGACAACATTGTAAGATTTGAGTGAAAAATCCAATCTCCCAAATGCTATTATGAGGTCCATGGTAGGTTTCAACCCAAATCAGATGTCAAACATCTGACATATTGAGAAAGAATTAAATGAAATATCTGAAACTCCACAAAGAAAAAGAGAACTATTTAAAGAAGAAAGAGGACTCAATATGAATGGGTGATTCTAGTATCTCTACCGGGGCTATGGACGCCTGACCGACAATAGAGCAATGCTGTGAGAAAACTAGAGGTATCTCCATCGGGGCTATGAACGCCTAACTGGCAGCGGAGCAATGCCCAGGATATCATTGCACAACAGCTAAGGGGATCAACTCACGTAGCTCAAATCTTGCACATTGTTGTCTAAAAGATTAAGAAAGCTTTATAAAAGGTTGATGCACAATCAAGCACACACATAGATTTGGAAGTAGCTATTGTTGATTTACATTTGAGATTCTAGCTCAGCCTTGGTTGCTAAAATTGACCCAATTGGAGTTGTGATGTTCATAAACCAGGAGTTCTAGGTAGCTGAATCCTTCGGTTTCTTGAAAATAGTTAAACCATTTTCCCAGTCGAGTCACCATTTTTTATGCCTCACATAACCACCCCATTTTGTTCTGGAACAAAATGGGTCCCCCTTTGTCTTTTCCCTTTGGCCTTTGGTTTTCTACCTTAGGCGTTTTTCTTTTATTCTGTCAGAGCCAAGTCTGGGTCTGAATCTAAACCCTGAACTCTTTCGATGTTTTTGGTTCTGGTTCAATAACAGGTCCAACTCCACTTCTCTCTCTCTTCTTTGTTAGTCTTTTTCCTTTGGTTTTCGGTCTCTTGTGCCTTGGTGTTTTCTTTTTGGCCTCGGGCCTTTTTTTTTTTCTTTTGGTAGGCCCAGAACTGGAACAAAAACTGGACTTGGAATTCTTTTCAAGTTTTGTTTTCTATTCCTTCCTCAGTCCTGGTCTCGTCTCTTTTGTTTTTTCTGCCTTGCATGTCTTTTTGGCGGACCTGGAACCAACATTGGAACCGAACCCTGAAACTTGAAAAAGTTTCTAGTTCAGGTTCCGTTCCAATCCCGGTTCCACGTGTTTTTCTCTTTCACTCTTCTTTTCTTCTTTTGTTTTGGTGTGGGGTTTTCCCTCCCCTTCTCTTTCTTTTTTCTTGTATTTTCTTTTCCTTTTTCAGGTGATAGTGGATGTGGGTCCGGAATGGAATCTGAACCTCGAACTTAAAAAAGTTTCTGGTTCGGGTTTGGTTCCACTCTCGGTTCCACTTTATCCATTTTGTTTTGCCTCAGTTCTGATCAATTGGTCGGGTTTTTCTTTTTGCGTGTCTTTTGCATGTTTGCAGAGGAGGGATTGGGACGGAATCCAAAACTAAAACTTTGAAGAAGTTTCAATTTTGGATTTGGTTCCACCCCCGCCCCCCGTTGTGCTTCGCCCGAGATCCCTTTTCGCTCCGACCCCGTCGGCGTTTGTTTCCCTGTCCTTTGCATTTTGGTTTCCTTCGCAGACGCAGAATTAGGATAGTGTTTGAACTGGGAATTGATCAAAGTTCCCATGGCTTGTTCCCGTCCTGACTATGGTCCCGGTTCCGATTTTCTTTTGGCCCCACCCCCGCCAGTTTTGAAGGCGAAGGATGTCATTTCTGAGTCCTATTTTGTCCCAATCCTAGTTCCGTTGGGATTCACCCAATTTTTGCCTCCCAGTCCCAATCCTGATTTGGTTCCACCTCTGTTGGTTTTTAAAGGGAAGTGTGTTCCCAATTCAGTTTTGGTTCCGCCTCTGCCAGAGTTGTGCTTCTTTTTGATAAAATTAAAGACATGATAAATAATGATGTATTTTATTTTCTTTTGAGAACTAATGGAGGGATCTGTTTTGCAGAATCGAGTTATTTACCTGAAGATATCTCTTGTGGGAATTTCACCAAAGGATCTGAGTTCCGCGTGATGTTTGGCTAAAGGAATAAAGTCTTGGCAACTCGTAGTATCTCGGCGAAGGAAGACAACTTCGGCAGAAGGTCTTGCCGACCCGATAGAATCCCACTGACATATTTTATGCTCTTGGTGTAGCATGTTGAGCATGGTGTAATGTCTCACCAATCAGGAAAAGTCTCCCCAAAGTGAAGTGAGCTCTCGGCGGAAGGACGTGACTATGGTGTAGTGTCTCGGTGAAGGAAGTTAGTCTCGCCGACAACTTACAGAGGGACCAATCTCGAGCGGGAGGAGAACCAAAGAAGAGGAAGGAAGTCGTGAGTCATAATGCCAGCTAGTGTCTACTGACAAGGGTAGCTTGACATTAATGGTGATATTTTAGGGCATTCAAAGCAACTCCATTGGAGTTTGAGGATGGACACGGGGGCATAGGAGTTAATGCTATAAGCTGCAAAAAGATCTGAGATCATTCCTAGGGATAATTTCTTCACTGACATAGACAACAGGGACTCACATTTAATGCAAAACTGACTTTCTTCAAAAGATCTGGACGCCGAGCCTCGTGCAATGGAGGGATATTTTGTAAACCCTAAAACAGGGGCTGGCATTCTTTTCAGGAGAGGGTGTATAAAATGGCATGCTTGCCTCTTTGTAAAAGGGTCGTGATCATGATTCTTTTTTTTTAGAAGTGAAAAAAGTCAGAAGTAGAATTTTTAATACACATAGAAATAGTTAGCAGAGATAGAGGAGAGAGAGTTGCATCTTGTTTCTTAGTAAAGGGAGCTTCTTTTGTCTTCTTGTTTAGGAGTTAGATTCAACATAGAAAGAATGTATCTTTCCAGTTTCCTTAGTGTAGATGGAAGCAGTCTAAAGACTCTGGTTTTCTGTACACTGGTGATTGTGCCAGATTTGTAAATGTTGCTTATCTATCTCACCAACAGTAGAAGCAACCAGATTCAAATCTACTTCATATTGTGTTCCAAAATGGTATTTATCTTGAGTTAATCATTTGATTTTGAAAGCTTTCAAGGAATGAAATCATATTTTGTGTTTTTGTTTAAATGGTAACTTATAATCAGTTGTTGAAATCAACACTGTGAATGGATGCAACTGTGTGTTAATCACAAGTTAATTTTGTTCTTCAGTTTTAGTTAACAATTCACCTATCTGGTTAAGATAGGTGAATTATCATTCTTTTCAGTACCAGAACCTTGATCTATCTTTTTATGTTTCTTTAAAAACCCCTGGTTAGAGTAGGTTTAAATTCATGTTTGATCTTAGAACAATCCAGAAGCTCACACCAGCAGGCCCCTTGAACATTACTATTGCATTGACCACTGAGTAACATCAGCACAGTTGAGACCCAACTATAAAGACCTTGGGAGCTAAGGTATCCATGTGTTATCTTTCTCTTTCAGGAGAAATAGAGTAGCCATATTATGTTTAACTATTGTTGTCCCATTTCGACTGTCAACAGTATGCCTCACTCATTGTTTTAGGTTCAACTTTAGAAAGTAAACACAGATTTACCTCAGCTTCAATAGCTTTTCTTCTTGTCAATACTCCTTTCCTCTTGTGTCCAATGATCTATTCTTCAAAATGATTCTTTTACACATACTTAGGGGTCTTAGGGTTATTTTCCATAGCTTCTTCCTCTTCATTCTGCACTTCTTTTTCTTTAGCTTTTTCTTCTTCTTCTTCTATGCAATCAAGTTCATCTAACACATATACATCAATAATAATTGAATTTTGTAAATCTTCATCAACCTTAGCATTTTCACTTTCAAAAATCTTTCTTGATCTTTTATTGTAACATCTGTAAGCTTTCCTTTTAGTAGAATATCCAAGGAAGATAACTTCATCAGACCTTGCATCAAACTTTTCCTAAGTTTTCTTCATCTCTTCTGATATAACATTTGCTTCCAAATACTCTAAATACTTCATAGCAAGAACCCTTCCATACCATAACTCATAGGGAGTCTTTGTGTTGTTATCTTTTTCTTGAACTCTGTTAAGTATGTAAACAGTATGAATTACTTCTCTCCAGTAGAATTTCGGTAGGTTTTCTTCTTTCATCATAGTTATAGTAGCTTATTGAATAGTTCTATTTTTCCTTTCATCCACTCTGTTTTGCTAAGGAGTTCTCAAGGAAGACAAGTTCCTCTTTATTCCATGAACTTCACAAAACATGTTAAAATAATTAGAGGTGAATTCTCCACCTCTATCAAACCTCAAACATTTGATTTTCATATCCATTTCATTTTCAACCATAGCTTGAAATGCTTTAAAGCTATCTAGTGCATCATATTACTCTCTAAGAAAAGTAACCCATGTCATTCTAGAGTAATCATCAATCAAAATCATAAAATACTTGTCATCTTGAAGACTTCTCAGCCTTATAGGACCACAAAGATCTGTATGTATTAATTTCAATAGTCCGATAGCAGATTGTTCCTTTCCTTTGAAACTAATCCTTACTTGCTTTCCAAGTTGGCAATTCTTGCAAATGACATTGATAGGCTTTATGATTCTTGGTAGGTCTCTCGCTCCATGGACTGAATTGATTCTAACCAAATTATCAAAATTCATGTGACACATCCTTTGGTGTCGTAACCAACTGCCATTAATTTGAGTCATAGAGAAATGACCATCAACACCCTTAAGTTAATAGATATTTCCATCTATCCTCTTACCAGCAGCAATCACAATTCCAAACCCTTTTCTAATCTCGCGACTTTCATCCTTAAACACAAGATTATATCCTTTGCTACACATTTGTCCAACACTAAAAAGATTATGACTTAGACTTTTAACATAGTAAACATCTTCAGTACTATGCTTGCCATAAAAAATGATTGAACCTATTCCACAAATCTTAACTCCCAAATCATTTCCAAATTTAACTAAACCTCCATCATACTTTTCAAGTTTAACAAAATTACTTTTGTCTTTGGTCATGTGATTAGAGTATCCACTGTCAAAAACCAGTAGTTCTTATCTTGTTTAACATGAAAAGAAAAAACTAAAGTACCTTCAATCTTATCCTTCTTCTCTGGAAAACTTTCTTTCACACAACTTTCAATGTTAGAAAAAGTAGATTCATCTTTTATAGCCAAGAAAAAGCATTCACCAACATCTCCATAATTAGATTCATCATAAGTAATACCATCATCTTCTCTAACATTGTAACTTATCTTAATCATCTTTCCTTTGTTATCCTTACTGTTATTGTTCACATCTTTGTTTGGACATCTTAAAGCATAATGACCTATATTTCCATAGCTAAAACATTTGAAAGGTATTTTACCTTTGTACTTCCTGATGCCCTTTTTCATTCTTCTTACAAAGTTAGCTTCCACATCATCAAGATCTTATCCATCTGAATCTTCAATATTTTCTAATTTTCCAACCTTAAAATCAATCTCCACTTTTATTCCATTTCTCAAGGTAGGTTTTCTCATTTCAAATGAATTTAGTGTACCAATCAACCGATCTCTAGAATAAGTATTAAAATTTTCAACTTCCTCAATAGCAGATACCTTTTCACTGTATGATTAAGGAAGAGATCTAAGAACTTTCTTTACCACTCTAGGTTCTTTAAATTGTGCACCAAGACCTCTCATTACACTTACCAGCTCATCAACTCTCTACATATAGGTTTTAATTATTTCATCTTCAAACATTCGCAGGGTCTCAAATTGTGCCTTCAGATTCTGCAACTTTTCTTTTTTAACCTTGTCATCTCCTTCATAAATGCTTACAAGCTTATCCCAAACTTATTTAGCAATCTTAAGATGCATAGCTTTTACCAATTTAGAATTTGAAAGACTGTTCACAAGAATAAACTTTTCCTTACCATTTATTTCATCAGATTCCTTGATCTCATCACTTGTACTCAGACCATTCAGAGGTGTGGTATATTGATTTTGTATTGCCTTTCCAATCTCAAATCCATGAGATTCCATATATCCTTCCATCTTTTTCTTCCAGAATGCATAGTTTGTTCCATCAGATCTAGGGAAATCCAACTTGTTCGCCATCCCAAATCTACCTCAAGTGATTAAGCTCTTCTCCAAGGAACGTTCCTCTAATAGCAATTTTTGAATGAACAAGACAACTAAGAGGGGAGATGAATCAGTTGTAGAAAATTAAAACATCAAAACATTCAACAATAATCAGATCCACAAACATCCATTAAGCTAGTTATTTTGTTAAAGTGATTAATCATGAAATGTAGATAATAGAAACTAAAATAGCAACACCATACACAAGAGAACATTGGATTTACATGGAAAACCCAATGAGGGAAAAACCATGGTGAGGATTAGCTCACAATATAAGTAATTGCAAAACCGGTACAAGGGCTCACTACCAGAATAAGACACACTGTCCAAAAAGGCTCACAACTAGGGCCCACTATCACAGAAAGAAACAAAGAAGATAGAAGAGAAATGTTACACAAAGAACAACTTCTCAATGCAATAAGGAATCCACCACAAATGCTCCCACATTTTTGTAGCCTTGTTTGAAAGATTGCAAACACCTTCTGCTCACTACATTTAGGAATCCAACACTTTTTTTGTTCACACTGCTCTACTCAATATCACACTCTAATCTTCAGAAATTTGCATCACTTGCATCACACACATTCGTTCTTTCTATCTTGACAACCTTCAACATCTCAACTTATACTTGTACCATCCTCAACCTTGAAAACTTTCTCCAATGTTGTAAATACATACTTCACACTTTGCAATTTCAAATTAGGTCGACACTAAACATTCTCGCGGTGGATAGGAATGAAAGTGGACCAAAAAAAATACTTAACTGGGACCCAAATTAAATATCACATGCCACGCTACACATTCATAAATACTTGAACATCTTTGAATGTAGTGTAAACACCAAGTTGGTTGTTACTCGTGAAAACACATTAAACATTAATTACACGCTTCCTTAAATCAATTTGAAACCTTTTAGACAACAAAATTTGCTTGAACACGATCCAAGAACATCCTAGAAACCAAAAAACTCCTTTGGAAAAAATCTCACCTGAAGATTATAATCATACTATTTATTCAAAAAACACTACCAAGCAATACTTTGCAACTCAAAAGACCTTCTGATACACCTAACCACAAATCCTCTTGAAAAAAACAAGAGAACAACACCAACAACTCTCCTTCAAAACTCCTAAAAAAACAACTATGAAGAAACGTGGAGAAATTACATTTCTCCCAGAAACCTCTGTACACAACATTGCAAAACTAATTCACACACTGGTGAATATATCTCACTCCACAGTGCTCTAGAAACCCAAATTTTGGAAATAGAAACTACCGACAACCTTAAAAAATATATTAAATCCATACAGGCATAGCATCAACATAGATGAAACGTGGAGTGCATCCCATAGTATGTTTTGAACACTTGCATAACATTATTTTATTTGTTTATCAAATTTTCTCAAAAGCACTTGGAAACCAAGTATCAAAGACATCATTTCAGTACATTACTTCATTCCAACACATCTTGAAACACTACAACATAAATATAGCTCCATGTACTACAATGCTTCCTCAATATCTCAACTATACATGCATGCAATCTACAACAACCTGTTTCTCTCTTTTTCACAATTTTCTCAATATCCTTGACATCTTCATCATGCAATAACCTTTCACAATACATAATTGACATCAATGACAACACCATCCTGTTGATGTCATGTTGACATCAATGACAACACCTTCATACTTGCAACAATATGGGTAATTGATTAACCAAGATAATGGATATCCCTCTCATGCCTTGAGTGCTCATGAAGGCTAAGGATGATTGAGGAAAGTTGCTTAGGGAGTGTGAGAATTGTAAGATCAAATACCCTCATTTGTATGAGAGGATACTTAGTTCTGCGCTGAACCCCACATGAGTACATGTGTGATAACGTTCCCTCTCTTGCTCTCTAACATTTAACCCTAGCATAGTTGAGTAGAATCCTAAAGGATGGTGTATTCCCTTCCATGTGGATGCATTGTTTTACCCTTGGTGATTTTGTCCAAGAATTATCTTGTATGGTATTGATGAGTTGGCCCAATACAAATTTGTGATGTGACATTGATGGGTTTTCCCAATGTGTTTTGTGTTATACCATTGTGACTGTACCATGTGTTGATATGTATTGGATCCATTATGTGATTTGGATGATTGAGCATTTATATGATGTGCATGTGGAGTGTATACTTTGTATATGGTGTGTGTGTAAGCCTTCTCCCCTTTTGTTTAGTGTGAGTGTTGTGTTTGTGGCCCATGTGACTATCTACTAGCCATGATGGGAGTGGATCATTTGATTCCATGAGGTACAGTGGCATGGTAACCACCATTGGGTACTTGAGATTTGTGGATCAAGGAATGATATCGAATCATGTAAATTTAATTTTAATTTATGTAGATATAATGTATTTCATTTACTTATAATGTAATTCATCGATTTGGAACCTCTCCTTAGAGATGGATATAAGTTTATAAAATAAAAGTGTATTTAGATTATTTGTGTGTCTTAGTGTTGGTGTCAAGAATGATATATTTATACATATCCTTATCATGATGATAGAATGTGTTGTCAAAGTTAGGAACACTTCATTTGGTGCTTAAAATGAACCTAAGTGTCAAAATTCATAGTTGGGCAACTTGGTCATGTACCTAGGTGGCCCTATCAAACAATAAGTTAATCCAAATTTTCAAAAAGTTTCCTAACTCTATTGGGTGGCCTGGTGGCATCTGGGGTGGCTTGGTATTCAGGGGTGCAACCTATTTTTGTATGTCAAAAAATCAAAATTTTCCTAAGTGTGTTGGGGCAGCTTAGTTCCCATACAAATTCCAGAATGCAAACCTCTTAACCAAGGTTAGTTAAGGGTTTTCTAAGGCCTATGCCCTTGTTGAATAATTTTTATTCCTTTTTGTTTGTTTGTGGTGATCATTTTTGTTGACTAGGTCTTCAAAAACCTAGTCAAGTTTTCTCTCCTTTTGGACTTATTAGTCCCTCTCATTTTTAGGACCTCTGATGGGTAAAGCATGTAAACAAAAGTTGTTCACCATAGTCTTGGGGTCCTATTAGCGCTTAGAATTAGTTCTCAAGCATCATCATAGAGGACTTATGTAATCTCTTGCATCATTTTTCATGCAACCTTCTGAAAGGACCCGTTTGTGAACCTAAGGTTGTGGGAGATCTTTCTCTAGTCTTGTGAAGAATTAGGAAGGTCGTAATACTTTTTGGTTGGTCTTGTAATTTTTCTCAATAATCCTTATTGGTCATTGGGTGTTGTGGAGTAGTTCTCACTCTTGAGTGTTGTCACAATGTGACAAGACATCTTGAGAAGCACAAGGTTGTTTGGAAGTAACTTGCTGTCATTCTAGTTTGTAGTGAGTTGTGCCTCTTGGTTAGGTAACCTCTTGTGAAGGTTTTCCTCTTTGTTTAGTGTGCTTGGATGAGGATTGGAGGTTGATATTTCCATTATCCTATTTCAACGTCATGTTGTGAGAGAACGCAATTGTGGGTTGTAACCAATCATTGTGTGGAGATGTTCTCTTTCTCCCTCTCTTGTTCATCATGGTGGATCTATCCCATGATTGGTTAGTCTTTCATTGTTTCCACCTTTCTTGTGTAATTGTTAAGTGCCTTGTTGTCTTTGGAATTGTGCCATTGTGACACTTGTGTGCACATTTCCATGCAAGTGCAACATGTTATTGTTGTAATTCCATTGTGGTTATTGTTCCAAAAAGAAAAGTTGTTTCGTTAGGTTTTTTCTAAGCTTGTCAGCTCAGGGCATTCAACAATATCAGTATGACTCCAATATTTTATAATACACCCTCAATTCATGCACATCTTCCTACAATTGTAAGATGACAAGTTCCATCTCGATTCCTAAAGGTTGAAACCTTCTCTTGCTTGGCATGCAATGTGGCTTCCCTAAGAAAAGATCACTTTCTACCACTCCATCTTCCTCTTTGACCTTGACTAATAGAGCTAAAATGGAAGCCCTTATTTTTCATCTACTATAGCTTTAGCTAGCCTTTCCTTAAATTCCCCAAGGATTATAGCATAAGTCATTAAACCCCTAGAATTAGCTAGGTCCTCCTTGCTTAAGATAACCTTTATCGGCTACATATTAGCCTCTTCATCACAATGAAAAATTCTCTTCAATTAATGATTTGAGACTAGACATCAAAGCAAGTCCCTTAATTGGTCTCCCTTTTCCATATAAAAGAAATAAAAAATATTCCTTGCAACACAATATTAATACCTATCACCTAGACCACACATGAATCTCTAGCTACATAATCTAGATGCAAGCCACCCAAAGTGCCATATACAACAATGACACCTCCCAAATTTATTAACAAGTTCTTCTCATGAAATATTAAATGTACCACCTCATATGAAACTCCTTACAAATAGTTACACCTCAACCCTTCCAATCTCTTTACATACCATTATGACTATCAATCCCCATAAAGCCCAAATGCCAATGATCGTTTTCAATCAAGATAGCGAAATTTATCGAAGCATTAATATCCTTGTTTTCTATTAAAGCAAAATTTTGAGCACTGCCCCTTCATTTGTCAAGAAGTCAACCACATAATTTTGAATCTTATAGCGATGAGAGATCTTGAAAAAAGAGAATTTTGAGCTCCACTCTCTGACTTCTTTTTTAGAATCACAATCAACTTCCAATTTAGACAAAAATCATTTCAACATTGTGTTAACCATTATCTATGGATCCACTTCCTCTTCAACACTACAATAGCTTGCCACTTGAGGCTACACATGTATTTGTTTACTCACTTAAGAAAATGAAACTTTCTAAAACAAAACTATATTTGTCCCATAACACATACCCCACACCAACTCTATTAAGATTACCCCACGCCAACTCTATTAAGATTACGTTTGAAAGTCTTATCAAAATTTAACTTTACTTATATCTCAAGACCTTCACAATTCACTCACTTTCTAAATTTAACTTTATATATAACTTTTTTTTAGATTATATCAAACATTTATTTAATCCTAATCAATACTTTAATTTCTCACAACTTTAATAAATATTTATTTATTATAAAATCTAATAATTTAAAAAGTTAACAAATCTTAACAAAAATGCACTAGAGTGATACTACTAGGCATGTTTATAGCATGTAATGCCATGAATTCCAAACAAAAACTCCCCATTTCGAAGCTTCTAGTCTAGCCGATCTATATCCCACGGTAGAGTAAAAGGTCGTTTTGCACGTGAAGAATTACCTTTGACACTATGTGTTGGCCGTACCTTTGTATTGCGGATTGATGATTGAAATGAAGACCCACCCGAAGGCACATGGAGCAAACAAGTATATACATTAAATATATAACATGAAGCCAAACAAGTACTCGCACTTATGCTTGAGAATGATTGCTAGAGTGCCAACCCAAAACATAGGGCAATAATCTTTGCCTTCATTGAAAATGAACGGAGGGAGTAAATTGTTAGAGAGAAAAGATAAATGAGTAGGGTGGGGACTTTAAGGAGAAAAGTGGATCCTTAGCACCTTCATTTTCTAAGCATAATTTTGATTGATTTGGACTTCTTGGAGTGTGGATTACTCTTAAATTTATATTCTTTATAATAAAATATATTTCTGTCTTTTCACACTTCAATAATCTTGATATACTTCCAACTATAAAAAGAGTTGGAACTTATTTTTAAAATAAAATCTAATGGAACGGATCCACAAAACATCACATACACACATCATAGAGATTTAATGTACAAGCTAAGACATCTAAGGTGTCTAAAAGAGCACCCATCACATAAGAAATAGTCCACCAGTGTTGCAAGAACTTACACTTTGGAAAGTTAGAATTCATCGACATCTAGAACTTGCATTTTCATCCAACTATTGAACCAACTTGAGGTATGACCGAGGCAAATCCCTTAATGTTCCACAAACTTTTTTTCTTAGATAGAAAGTTCAATTTTGGTCAAGAGTTATTGAGGATGTTGCCACTTACGCAAAAGATAACAGTTGTATGCTATAGTTCACTCATATGAAACACCAACACATAGAAAATATAAAATCATGTTGTTGGTCTCATTTTTAAACTCACCAAATTTTAAACTTTTTGCATCCAAATTATTATGTCGAGTGGTTCCTAGCCAAAAAGGTCCCTAGTTATCCTCAAATGTTAAGTCTCTCCCCATTTTGAAGAAAAACCTCCTTTGTCTAGCTAGCCCTTAGAAGTAGTGATGCAACTTACTGAGATTTGTGAAAACAATTAAATATTGAAATTTGTGAAAGATGATGCACAAATTTTATGGGGATGTTACTCATAATGTTTTTCCTAGTGTGGCAAGTTTTCGAATCAAAACGCCTTTCTATTGGTGAGATATTAAAATTTAAATTTCTCATAGGATGATTTATGGAAACAATTAAATATGGAGTTTTGTAGGAGCTAGAGAAAAACGGTATGGCAAGGAGTTTCATGATGTGAGAAAAACTTAGTCAAAAGTTATACATTAAACTTCGTTTGTCGATATTGACAGAATTGTTAGACAGATCTTATAAAAAATTTACTAAACAAAATTAAACACTTTTCAAACAATGAATACACTAGCAATTTGAAAAATCAAAAATTAAAAATATAAATATACATAAATTTTTAAAATCTTTTAAATTCCTCATCATAAAACATTTTATAGTTCTAAAATCCTTTAACATTCACATCTTTATTCTTTACAATCATTTTAAATTTTAAAGAATCTGTTAAATCTATTAATAACCCCAAAACATGTTCCCATGCCCCCCTTAAGCATCGACGATTACTACTCCCAATGACCCTTAAACCCCAAATGAATTCACTAAATTGGAGGTTTTGTGGGGAAGTAAGAACTTTTAGGAGGTTCCCTTAGTACCGGGAACCTTCTTTCCCCCGGAAAGCCCGAACAAACTTCGTATCTTCGCCCAATTTGTTCTTGAACGATCCTTTCCCCCCGACTCCTTCCCCACAGCGTTTGGAATAAGATACATCATAGAAATGTGGTCTCATTGGGACGCCATGATTACAGATCTGCACATAAAAGATTTGTTGAAATGGTTTCATAAACTTTCAAGTAATTGTGTAGTAGGTATGATTCCAGCTCCCATGGCCTCTGCTTGCGTAGGAGGTTTTTAGTTGTTGGTGTTCCAGTAGACATGTTTGCAAAATGTGAAAGCAAAATGTGAAAGCAAAATGTGAAAGGCGTAGCAAGGCACTGAGTTGTTGAAAATGCTTGATAAGCTTTCAAGCAAATGTAATCGGTTGTCTAAAGCCAAACGTCACCAACCTCCTATCGACCTCCCGCCCTAATGGCATGCTAGATCAACGTATGGACATCCTGCACAACATATTGGAAAGGTGATTTTTATCAGATATATGGTCGGAAACGCTCTGGAAGATGATATGCAAAGCCTTGAAGCATATGCAAGGCGCTTGATCTATTTGACAAAACCCATCAAAGAATGTAGTATCATGGAACATAATTATTGCAAGAAAAGGATCTTGGTGAGGATGGGGTTGCAAGTTTGAATTCAATTGAAAACTTGTTTACTCAAGAGATAACACATTGGTCACAAATTGTTGATGCCATAAGCTGCGTCAATGTGCTGCTAGCCTTTGCTATATCAACAAACTCATCAAATGGAACTACATGCAAATGATGGTATTTTAGATGGTGAAAAAGAAGGTTCTGTTCATATCATGAAAGAGTTATGGCATCCTTATACTATGGTAAGTCTCCCAGTTCCTAATGATAGAGAGCTTGGGAATAAGATAGTATATGGTAAATCAACACTCTTGCTTGCTACCTGTTTAGCAGTGATAATGGCTCAACATGTGAATCATGTATCCTGTCACCAACATATATTCTTTTTAACATGACTGGAAGCAAGTGACCGCATAATGTCAGGAGAAAACACATTTCTTGTTGAATGTATGGGGGTAGCTTCAGTATTGCAATAAACTACACAACACTCTCTTGTAGTGCTGGATGAACTTGGTCAAGGAACATTTACATTTGATGGACATGCGATTGCATATATAGTTTTTTGACATCTGGTTGAAACAAAAGATTGTAGGTTGCTCTTTGCCACACATTAGGGGAGAGAGACCTATAGTGGGTCACCCTAACTTTGCACTTCTCAAAGTCTTATGTGAAAATTTCTAATCACTCCCAAATTTGTACAGCAACTTATTTGGCAAGTCCCCTACTTACAAAAGTTGGTTTCAAGGCCACATCATCAAAAATGATGCCACATCAGCATGCTTTTTGTCAAGGTATCCAAAAAGGCCCCAGAAAAAGGTGAGACCAATAGTGGGTCACTAAGTCATGTATTATTGGTGCGCTGATGTGGCATCACATGATTTGTCAATTTGTGTACTTTTTAGATAGAAGTGTTTTGAAATTGGATATTAAGTGTAAGTTTATTGGATATTAAGCCTACCTACTATGGAGCCCACTCAGGCCTATTTCTATACCCACCATTGAACCCCTACCCACTATAGGCCCCTTTCCCCTATCATCCTCTAACTAAAAAATTTGCTTCTCATCCTTTCTTTTGTCTAATGCACATGTCATGTTCATTTGAGGAAAAATCCACATTTGTCAATTGCACAAGGGTGTCTAATTTGGAGTCTGAGAAAGCAATCAAAATAGACAAACAGTCTTAATTTGGATTTCTCTGACACTAAGAGACACCTTGCCGTTTTTTTTTTGTATAAGCTAAGGTCTAGTGCATCCCCAAAAAGCTATGGCCAACAAGTAGCCTTACTTGCTGAAATGCCAAACTCTCTGGTCAAGGTGGCATTTGATGCTAGTCAAGTCATGATAACTTGGCTTTCAAGCAGTTTTGAATCATGTGAACAAAGGGCAGAATTTTCAACCCTACATGAGCAGTGGTTGAGGACTGTGTTAGAAACTCCAGATGATAAATCTCTAAATCTCTCCACAACTGCTTGGAGTTTACTCCTGAAGATGCATATGACAATTTTTCAAAATTTCTAAAGATTTCGAGAGTGCAGAGCCGAACAATGATTCATTGTTTGACTCTACATATATATACATAATACATATATATACATAATACATATGTATACATATATATACATATATATGTATATACATAATACATATGTATACATAATACATATATATACATATATATGTATACATATATATGTATATACATAATACATATGTATACATAATACATATATATACATATATATGTATATATATATATATGTATATACATAATACATATATATATGTGTGTGTGTGTGCGTATTATGTATATAAATATATATGTATTATGTATATACATATATATATACATATACCATGTGTATATAATATATGTATATGTATTATGTATATACATATATATATACATATACCATATGTATATAATATATGTATATGTATATATACATAGTATACATACCATATGTATATAAATACATATGGTATATGTATATAAATACATATGGTATATGTATATATATACATATACCATATGTATATAAATACATATATATATATATATATACCATATTATATACATATTTTATATGTATATATAAATGTATATGTATATATATGTATATATATATGTATATATATGTATATATATATGTAAATGTAAATGTATATGTATATGTATATATATGTATATATATGTATATGCATGTGTATATGTATATATTTGTATGTGTATATATATGTACATGTATATG
This sequence comes from Sequoia sempervirens, assembly GCA_007258455.2. Taxonomy (NCBI): domain Eukaryota; kingdom Viridiplantae; phylum Streptophyta; class Pinopsida; order Cupressales; family Cupressaceae; genus Sequoia; species Sequoia sempervirens. Next base: position 512,654,578 of record VDFB02000015.1, read on the forward strand.
TATATGTATGTATATGGATATGGATATGTAAACATTCCTTCCCCATCGAGAACGTCTAGTTAAGAGCATTAATTGTGCCTCGACACCTTTGTTACCTCCACTGGGAAACTTGCCTTATGCATCCCTCCGCAGTTACTCGGCTTGACAAGCACCTAATTCAGAGATCGAGGTTCATTCAATGCTCCAAATTCTCCCATATCCCGCTCATTGTCATTCCTTTTATTTGTGTTTATTCTAGAGTCTTTGTTTGGTTATGTACCCATACATGTTGAGTTGTCCATGATTCATTGTTTGACTCTACACACTTCATTGTTCGGCTCTGCACTCTCGAAATCTTCAGGAGTAAACTCCAAATCTCTAAATCTCTAAATCTCTCCACAACTGCTTGGAGTTTACTCCTGAAGATGCATATGACAATTTTTCAAAATTTCTCCCTGCAAAGTACTAAACCATAAGAAGCCACCCTGCTGCTTGAGTGGTTGTAATATTTCGTCAGATTTAATGATTCCAGGGGAAGACTCGATACCAATGCTAACGAAACTATCACTTCAATACCATTTTGGTTGCCCACTGAAACTACAACAGACACGGGAAGAAAACATGATGCTCAAGAAGTTTAAGGAAGAGAGTAAAATCCTATTGACTAGGAGAGATTATCATTATCATATACATAGAATGTCATAACAGAGACTTTAGAGTTGGGAAATATCATAACTTGTGTATCACGAAAAGAGCATTAGAGGATGTTGAGATCAAAGGGTTCTTGATTTCCAAGCAGTTGAGTGTGCTCGCATACTTCAGATCCATTCACCTAGATGAAGACCTTTGTGAAAGTCCATCGAAATTCAACCCCTGAAGACAAGGAAATGACCCATTAGGGAGTAGTTTTACTCCATTTGGAGGAGGTCACAGACTTTTCCCAGATGTCAAAATTGCAAGACTTGAAGTAGTTGTGTCCTTGCATCTACTAATGACCCAATACAGTTGGAAGCAAAGGAGGATTCCATTGTGAGCATTTCAACAATTTACATGAAGAAAAGAATGCCAATAAGGAGATGGATCACACTCAGAAACACATGATATCTATATAAACTTGGAGAAATTGGATTTAGAGATGAAAGTAAGCTATGTATTTTCCATCAAGACAATTACCTAATGATGTGGAAGAGAGAAGGATCCAAAATTAATTGGATACCAGGTATTTTCTATCAAAGACAATTACCTAATGATGTTGAAGAGAAAGGAAACATAATTATTTCTCCACCACCACAAAGCTGGCAATTGCATATGAGATAAAGAGAGTTGTTTTGAAAGTGATGTGTGCAAGTTAATTTTTCGGAGTGAAGAGAGGAAAACAAATAAATATGTTTGACAAAACAACTTGCAGTTAGTTGCCAGCCAAGTGTTCAACTAACAAGCATATTTTGACAAAAACTAAACATTTTATTATAAAGTCAGTTTTATTAATGCTGATAAGTAGGAGGTATTTTTCCACAGCGAGTCAAATTATGATATTGCTATCAGGATTCAACTGTGTAGTTCCGAGTCAAACTCATTGACCCATGTTTCATGAATAGTGGTTCAACAAGAACCCATCTCTCATGATATCGAATGGTCCACATAGCACTCATTGCATCTAGGTGATGCTCACAGAGGTGAAGCACTGGTCCGTCCCGGGAGGTCACCTATCCCAGTACTGCTCCAGCTCAAGCGCGCTTAACCAGGGAGTTTTCTCCAAGGTTAAGCCCGCTTGAGTTGTTACCCCATTTGCAAAACCTTCAGCAAGTGTTGTGCCTTATGAACCATTCATAATAGAGCCCTTTAGCTCATCAATTGATAAGTAGGAGGTATTTTTCCACAGCGTGTCAAATTATGATATTGCTATCAGGATTCAGCGTGTAGTTCGAGTCAAACTCATTGACCCATGTTTCATGAGTAGTGGTTCAACAAGAACCCATCTCTCATGATATCGAGTGGACCATTCGATATCATGAGAGATGGGTTCTTGTTGAACCACTACTCATGAAACATGGGTCAATGAGTTTGACTCGGAACTCACAGTTGAATCCTGATAGCAATATCATAATTTATTAATGCTTTTAAAACCTTTTTTTTTAATGAGTTGAATCCACACTCATTAAAAAGAATTTATAATAATTTATCAAATATTTCATAGTCATAAAAAGAGGTTAAAAAATACTTAACATTTAGGAGGCTATAAAGGTCATATTTTTTTTAATGTAAAAGGGTTCCATTTTTATAAAGTGTTCCGTTTTTTTAGATCTGAGGGTTTTTGAAGTTGGACAATTTCACAAAGATAATAAAGATTGCATTTGGTTCTTATTTTCTTGGTATATTTATGAGTTATTATTATTGATTTCTTGTATTCTAAATTGGTAATCTCTCTATGTCACTGTGAAAACCATTGGTTATTTGTTAGAGTACCTACAAGTTGTTCAACATATGTAAATAGAAATATTCATAATCTTGTCTCTCCTACATGGGTTCAACATGTTGATCGTAGTGTTGAACACACTAATCGGGTGATCCCACAATACTGGTTTACAATTTTTGGCCAAATTGGACATTGAACTATTTTTTTTTTAACTAAATCTTCACTTTCGGGCACCTATAGCTTCTAAACCGTGAAGAATTTGAAGATGATGTAAACTAGTGATTTGTGACATTTTGTCTGTAGATTCTAAATATATATTTTTTAAAAATTTTGGAATCAAATTGCATTCTTTTCCATCTCCTTTGAAAACTAGTTTTTAACAATAAACACTATTTTTAAAGAGTGATGTGTATTTGCTAACACATAATTTTTTTCCTATGAAGGATAAAATTCTATTTTATTTATTTTTAATTTAGATTTGTAACTAAATATCTAGTGCATGCAATTGGTTTCATAGCATTTCATTGGATATTTTTTTCTTAATTAAGTTTTGAAGTCAAACCAGTTACAATTTAGACATGATTTACTTGCTAACACATAACTTTTTTTGTATGTATCAAAATTCTTTTGTTCTTGTTGGATCAAGGACATCAATATCTAGTGCATAGATATTTTTCAATTTTATTTTAATAATTTGCTATTTTTTCACATGTGCAAAACATAGAGCTTGATTTTTTATGAAAAAGTTATATTTAATTAAACTAAAAAAAATACATAATAAAACCAAAACATATTAAAATTATATTTAATGGATAGCTTGTTTTGAGGACTACCATCATCCAATCGGGTTTGTGAAGTTTCCTCCATTTTCATCCTCAACCCGAGCTTCAAAAGGAAAATTTTTGTAGAAATTTGGTAGAAGAGGGAGAGAAGAAGAGGGAGAGAAGGGCCAAAAAGGGGTTTGAGTGAACCCCTTGAAACCTGACCCTTCAAGCGAAGGAGGGTTAGCTCAAAGGGGTTCGCTTGAACCCTTGTTTTGCATTTTCCTTTATTTTTTCCTTAAAAAATGGCACCAAAAGGGATGACATCATCAAAAGGGGTTCGCTCGAAAGGGGGTTCAAGCAAACCCCTTTTGGGTTTGCTCAAACCCCCTCCCCTCAAGTCTCTCTCTCCCACTCTCCCTTTCTTAGGTCCTTCCCACTCCCACTCCCTCTCTCTTAGGTCTCTCTCTCTAAACTCTCTGTCTCGCTCCGTCCCCCCTCTCTCTCTCTCGCTCGCTCTCCCTCTCTCCCTCCCTCTGAAGTCTCTCTCCCTCTTAGGTCTCTCTCTCAGGTCTCTACCTCCCTCTATCCCTCACAAACCCCTCTATAATATATTTATTATATATTAATATATTAATATATCATAATATATTTAATATATATACTATATATTATATTAAATATTATATAATATATATTATATACAATATATAGTATAATATATATAATATATAATATATATTGTATATATTATAAATATTTTATAGTATATAAATTATATTATATATTAATATGTATGCATAGGGGAAGCTTCAAATCTTATACAATAATTATGGATATTTGTTTGCTTCCAATTTTTATAAACCAAAGAATACATAAAACCAATATTATGTATTATTAATATATAATAAATGTATTATATATTATATATTATGATATATATTATATACTATATTATATATAGTATATTTAATATATATACTATATACTATATAATATATAATATATAATATATATACTATATTTAATATATAATATATATTTAATATAATATATAATATATAGTATATTTAATATAATATACTATATATTATATAATATTATATTTTGTTCTATATAGTATATAGTATAATATATAACATATTTAATATATATACTATATATTATATTATATAATATATATTTTATACTATATAACTTATATAAATAATATATATTATATATTATACATCTTATACTCTCTCCCTCTCTAGCTTTGGCACTACTTCTGATCTCCAACTTGTATTTTGTATTGAACTTTTGAACACAATAATTAAGCATTATGTTATCAAAAATTTGACCTCCCATATGCATATCTCTTCTAACGACGTTGGCGGTAATATTACCCTTTTGAACAGAAAGAACCGACACATCGAATGCACCTACACCTAAATCGAAGATGAGAATGCTTCTTTCTCCAATAAATACATCATGGAAGCCATAAGTTATAGCTACGACCATTGGCTCAATAATTGTTTGCATGACATTGAGGCTTGCAATATTACCAACATCCTTTGTGGCCCTCTTCTATGCATCATTAAAATAAGTAGGCATAATAATAACCACACTCTTCACCTCACATTAAAATAAGCAACATGGATGAGATCTCTTCAGGTGCAAATAACTCTCTCCCCCTCTCCCTCTCTCCCTCCCTCTCTCTCTCTCTCTTAGGTCTCTCTCACTCTCTCTCTCTTAGGTCTCTCCCACTCCTTTGTCTCTCTCAGGTATCTCTCCCACTCCCTCTCTCTCTTAGGTCTCTCCCACTTCCTCTCTGTCTCTCTCAGGTCCCTCCCACTCCCTCTCTTTGTCTCTCTCAAGTACCTCCTACTCTCTCTCTGTCTCTCTCTGTCTCTCTCTCAGGTCTCTCCTTCCCACCCTAACTAGATAACTCCTCCCCCCCCTCTCTCTCTCCGGTCCCTCCCACTCCCTCTCTCTCTCTCAAGTCCCTCTCTCTCTCTCTCTCTCTCTCTCTCTCTCTCTCTCTCTCTCTCTCTCTCTCTCTCTCTCTCTCCTCTCTCTCTCTCTCTCACACACACACACACACACACACACACACACACACACACCTGCAGGAGGTATGTCCTCCACCTAACAGGATAACTCTCTGCCCCCTCTCTCTTAGGTCCTCTACCACTCCTCTCTCTCTCTCTCTCTCTCTCTCTCTCTCTCTCTCTCAAGTCTCTCCCACTCCCTCTCTCTTTCTCTTAGGTCTCTCTAACTCTACATCTCCCTCTTAGGTCTTTCTCTCTCTCTCTCTCTCCCTCTCTCCCTCTCTCCGTCCCTTTATCCCGCCCACTGTCTCTCTTGGGTCTTTCACTCCCTATCTCAAAACTCTCTCACTCTCCATCTCCCTCTTAGGCCTCTCTCTCTCTTAGGTATCTCCCACTCCCCCCCCTCTCTCTCTAGTCTCTCCCACTCCCTCTCTTTCTCTTAGGTCTCCTCTTCCCACCTAACTAGATATCTCTCTCTCTCTCTCTCTGATTAGTCTTTCCTAATTTCAAAACAAAAAAGTGGTCACTTAAAACTCTTTTTTGATCCTCCATTTCCCTGCACTTACCCACAACTACCTCTTCAAGTAGATTCAATTTGTCAAAGATTTTTTCATGTAAAGACTTTGCATTTTGTACTCCATAAGCTTATTATTGTTTCATCTCCAATAATATTGAAAAGAACATCATCTTCTAAACACAATTGAATTAGGTTAAGAGCTCTTATATCCAAATCCTCCCAATCCTCATTAGTCATATTCAAAGGTTTCTTTGACTTTCCTATCAATGCCTTGTGAAATCCTTGTTGCACTACAAATCACACATCTTGAGCTTCCATAGCTCAAAGTTATTCATCCTATTGAATTTCTCCACCTTCAAAATCCTAACACAAATGCTGCAAAATAACCATTTGTTGTGAAACATGATCCCACAAAATAAAATAATATTGCATCACAGGTTAGTTGTGAATAAATAACATGATAGATTAAATGAAATAACATAATAACATTTAACAAGACATGAAATTATGTCATAAAACCTTTTAACAATATGTTGAGGAAATATCCACATAACAAAGTATCATTATTCTTATTGTTAAAAAGAATAAGTACAACCTTCATGCAACTATTGCTATTAAAAAAATAAATTTTGCCTTCAAAACAACAAAGAGATATATTTATCTAGAAAAGAGAAGATAATATTTTGCTTTATTGTTAAATCATAATCTAACAAATACAACCTTTTGATATGTGAATGGTAAATGCCCAATTTCGTCACCTATGATTAAGCTTAAGTTTGGCCTGGTGTGAATAGGACCTAGGGAAGATTTGTTTAAATGAGGACTTTTTAAAAAAAAAAAAAGAGGGTAAAAACTTTATTGAATATCAGAAACCAGCATTACAACCAAGGCAAGGGCAGAGGCCCGAAAAGCACAAGGACAAAAAAATCAAAAACAAACTCAATCACCACCCCCCCTGTCCACAACAAGAGCCCTCTCCAAATCCGGCCTAAGCTCCTGAGGGATCTGAGCCCAATCATCTATCCTCCAATTCTCTAAACGCTCAGAAGCCCACTTGGCCAGACAATCAGCTGTCCCGTTCCAATCACGTGGAATATGGACAAAGGACACCCTTTCCATAAGATTACCAATATGCAAGATCTGTTGCACCAGAATAGCCAACTGCCAATTCACATCCGACGTCCTCCCTTGATTGAGTAAATTAACCAGAACCTGAGAATCAGATTCACAAATAACCCTGCGCCACCCCAGCTCATAGGCCTTCTCCAAAGCATACAGAATCGCCCAGCCTTCCATAAGGTTGATAGTCTGCGACCCCTTATGAATGGAAAAGAGAAAAACTACTGAGCCAACAGAATCCCTGCCGACCCCACCAACACCAGCGGGGCCAGGATTTCCCCTAGAAGAACCATCAGTATTCACCTTCAAAACCCCCACAGGGGGAGGAAGCTAGTGCCCCTGCCGCTGGACACGCTGCCCCACCCGCCTACCTTTCTGGCCACAAGGCACTAAAGGGGTTAATCTCTGGATGCCCAGACGGGCCACCAACTCCGCATCTTTCTTCTCCAGCGGTAGCTCCACATCCCCCTTGACTTGAATAGTCTCCTGAATCATCCCAAGAACTCTAAACCACACCTGTTAAACCTGCAACAAATCCCCACTGAAAATCCTCCTATTCCTTTCCAGCCAAATCTGCCACAACAAGAAAATAGGTCCCACCTGCCAAGCATCCTGCAAAAAAGAGGCCCTTGAGGGAGGTCTACCCAAGCTAGACCAAAAATCCACTAAGGAGGAAGCATGAACACAGGGACTGTTCCACACACTCCACCAAGAATGCCAGAGTTGCACAGCAAAAGGACACCGAAAGAACAGATGTGAAGAGTCCTCCTCACCTTCCCCACACAACACACACTTAGACGGGCCCTGGAACCCGCGCTTTTGGATATTATCCCAGGTCAAACACTTGTTCCAAGCCAAAATCCAGGCAAAGCAGTTACACTTCGGCCAAGAAAACTTATTCCAAACTTTCTTCCACCAAGGAACTTCCTCCCCCACAAACCTTTGAGTAAACAAACTCCGATAACCAGACGCAACTGTGTAGTGACCCTTCGGATTAGGAGACCAAGCAAGGATATCCCTGTCCTGGAGGGGATTGCATTGTCTGCCCAATAGAATATTATGCAGAATCCTACATTCCCCCACCAAACCATTCACCGGCCATTCCTCAGGAGTCTTCCACCTAGCACTCACAAGCTGACCCTGAAAAGAAAGCATCTTAAAATCACTTACCCTCGTCCACCCAGCATCACTGAAACTCCTACTCAGGGCCAACAAGTCGGGGAACTGAGTGAGGATGGGGGGATGACCATCCCAAGAGTCATACCAAAACTGAGCCTCTGTTCCACTCCTACAAATCCAAAATAAGCCATCCTTGACAAGCACAGCACCCTTCTTGAGAGTAGCCCAAATAGCCAAACCCTTACCCAACAAGGGGTAGCGAGGGATATCTTCCCTGAAAATCCCCTGAAAGTACTTATAGGAAAGGGTCCTGGCCCAACACCTATCCTTCTCTGTGCACCATCTCCAATAAAGTTTCGCTGCCAAAGCCATCCCTGCGAGAGAGGAATGCCTCAACCCCAAACCACCAAGCTGCTTAGGACAACAAATAGTATCCCATCTAACCAGACTCCATTTGGAGGACAACAAACTACCAGCCCATAAAAATTGTCTCGCCAAAGAGTCTAATTCCAAAACAAAGCCTTTCGGGGCCACCTGAAGCATACACCGATAAATAGGAAGAGCTTGGACCACAGACTTCAACAACTGAACCCGCCCAGCAAAGGACAGCCATCGGTTGGTCCAATGAGTAACCTTCAAGCGAAATTTATCCAAGATAGGAAGCCATGACTCCTTCGTTAACTTTCCCACCGTGATAGGAACCCCAAGGTAAGACAGAGGGAGAGTTCCAATCTGAAAACGGAGAAGCTACGCAATTCTCCTCTGGATAGGATCTGGAGTATTAAAGAAATAGATGGAAGACTTGTCCTCATTAATTGATTGACCCGAAGCCTCCAGATACAAATCCAACACCCTGCGAATATTCGTTGCCTCACGAATAGTAGCCACTCCCATCAAGGCAGTATCATCCACAAATTGCAAGTGGGACTGAGGGGGTAAATCACCTCCCCACCGCCACCCCTGAATAAGGCCCAGCTCCACCTGGCGTCTCAGAAGGTGACCCAAACCTTCCACCAACAAAATAAACAGGTAAGGGGAAAGAGGGTCCCCTTGCCTTATCCCGCGAGAGGCTTCAAACAACTCAGAATGCTCCCCATTAGTAAGAACAGAAAAAGAAATAGACGTGATGCAACTCATGACCCATTGAATCCAATCATCACCAAATCCAAAAGTGGCCAAGACCTTTTGAAGAAAAGACCATCGAACCCTGTCATACGCCTTTGCCATATCCAACTTGATAAACATAGCCTTTTCTCTAGAAATGGCCATAGAATGGATGGTCTCCGTGGCTATAACAATACCATCCAGAATTTGTCTACCCTCCACAAAACCACTTTGCTCCTCAGAAATGAGTGGTTGCAACCACCTCTTCAACCTATTAGCAATTAGCTTTGAAATAATCTTATACACCACATTGCAAAGGGAAATAGGCCTAAAACGGCTCAACCTATCCGCCCCCTCACACTTGGGAATAAGCGCCAAAAAGGTGGAATTCATGGCCTTTAACATTTGCTTATTTCGTTGTGATTCTTTGACCACCTCTAATAAATCAAGTTTGATGATCTCCCAAAACTCTTGGAAAAATTCAACCAGGAAACCATCAGGACCAGGGGCTTTTCCTTTCTTCATCTGGAACACCGTCCCCTCCAACTCTTCCAAAGTGATCTCACCCATCAGATCCTCCCTCATCTCCCGAGACACCAGCTGGGGGATGCACGAGAGGACCTGAGCTTCCTCCACTGAACTCCCCTGCCAATCCTCCCTGAAAATGGAAGAGAAATAATGAACAGCCTCATCGGAAATACTCTGAAAGGAGTTCAGAGTCTCTCCCCTGTCCGTGATCAACACAGGGATAGAATTACCATGCCTCCGCACCTTTACCGAATTAAAGAAGAAAACAGAATTTTTATCCCCTTCCCGAAGCCAATCAATCTGGGCTTTTTGTTTCCAAAAGATCTCCTCCCGCAATTCCCATTCCTCCAAAACCTTCAAAGCCCTAGATTCCTCTTGCATCAAAGGCTCAGTCACCCCATTCTCCCTCATCACCCTAGTAATACCATCCAACTTAGCTTGTGCATCAACCTTAGCTTTAAAGACATTCCCAAAACATTGCTTATTCCAACGCTTAAGCTTGTACTTGAAAAACTGAAGCAGCTTAGCAAAAATATACATTGCCCTGCCAAAGGGTGGTCTACCCTCCCTCCACCATTGAGCCACATAATCATGGAGATCTGGATCCCGTAACCACATAAGTTGGAATTTGAAGGAGGGCTTGTAGGGCCGGCCAGCTGAGATGACAGAAAGCTTAATAGGCCAATGGTCTGAGCCCCTCCAATCCAGAATCTCCGAGCTAGAGGACCACCTATCACCCACCCAAAAGCAAGAAACCAAAAACCGGTCCAACCGCTCAGCTATGCAGTTTTCACCAGTCCTCTGATTGTTCCAAGTAAACAGACCATTGCCAGGCTTGATATCTACAAGATTCAGAACAGAAATATTTTCCTGGAATAGGAAAGCCGAGGCTTCCAATCTTAAGGTACCTCCTCGCTTCTCTGCAATCTCCGTGATAGCATTGAAGTCACCCCCAATAATCCACGGAAGGTAAGGATCCATACTTCGTACATAACGAATATTCGACCACAACAGATGCTTTCCCTGCATATCCATAGGCGCATAAATGTTGGAAAAAAGCACTGACTCCCTTGAATCATAACAAGAGGCCACCAAAGAGATAGAGGACTTGAAGGACATCCACCACTTAGGGAAAATTTTTCTAGGGTTCCATAAGCAAGCCACCCCTCCAGAGGACCCCTGAGCACCAATGCATTGGCATTCAACGTCCCTCCACAGCTTGGGCACTATACCCATCATACCATCTACAGAAAGCTTGGTCTCCTGCAAAAAAAGAATATCAGGAGACTGACATCTAACCAAATTTTGAACAGCTTTTTGTCTAGGGCCACTATTCAAGCCCCGAACATTCCATGATAGAACAATCATTTCAAGGGGCTTGAGAAGTGAGAATCCAAAGTCTTTACAGACCCTGACTCCACCAAATTTTCCCCTATCAATTTAATCTTCTCGAAATCCTTTTTCCTACCCAACTTAGCAGCTTTTTCCACCCCTCCTTTCTTAAGATCTTTTTGCAAGATACCCAAATGAGGAGACGGCTTATTATTTTTTCCCCCCTCTGAACCTGACCTTCGCACAAGATGAGACAAAGCCTCGCTCTCCTTCACCACTACTCCTCCTAATACCTTCTGAGCCTCCGATTGTAGATCTGATTCCAAATGCAAGGTTCCATCCTCTTGTAGAGCGGGCGAGACCCTGGGGCATATCCTGTCTTGACCATAGTCTCCCCCATCTAGCTCAGCACCCTGTAAGTCCAGACCCACCGCCTGCTGGGAAGCTTGCTCTAACTCAAACGCATGTTGCAACCGATTAGAACCCAAAATACCATTATCCAAATCAACCAAACCAGGATTTACTTCCTGCTGGTTAAGACCTTCCAAAACCTCAAATCTATTAAAAGTATCCTCCTCCTGCCTTTCTGTTATAGTCCTTTTTTGCCCCTTATTTTTGTTCCGAGATCTGACGGGAATAAAACCATCCTCCCCGATTCCACCACCCTGAATAGGACCCTTGCCCTTATCCACCCTAGGCGGATTGCCAGGAGGCTGAGAAGAGTTAGTTTCGAAAGGCTTAGCCCTTGGGCATCTACGCTGTAAGTGACCATACTCATGACACAAACGACATCTAAAAGGTAAGGTCTCATAGTCAAGCTGTTGAACCCATGAGTAAGAACCCGCACTCACCTCTAAAGAGTCTGGCAAAGGTTTACTTAAATCAATTTCCACACAAAACAGGGCAAATGTCATTACCTTTTTGAACTATGTTTGCTGCGAAGAACCCACAGGTTTACCCAGCAAAGAAGCCAATAAATGCAAAACATCATCCCGCCAGCACTCAATCGGGAGCCTCAGAAGTCAAACCCAGACTGGAACCCGACTAGGAATCTCCTCGGCCGGATTGAAGCCCGCATGCCACGGTTTGATAAACAGACCCACCTGATTGTAAAAATAAGGACCTCCTTCAAAGACCTTGATTCTATCTGCCATGTAGTCAAAAGAAACCATAAAATAGTTATTTGCTAGGAGCTTAATCTCCATCTCCCCCTCCGGCAGCCAAGTTCTCTGGGCCCAAGCCTCCAAAAATTGAAGCGAAATCTTCAATCCCAAAAATTTACAATACAACGAATGACGTGAGTAGTACTCAATATCATCCGCGAGCATCTCCATCAGGATCACAACATTCGGCCTCTCCTTGCACCTTTCTAGGCAACCGTTAATCTTTGGAAACCGAAACCCTCCTGTCAGTCCCGTCTCATTCTTTTCCAAGTTCTGAGAAAATAAATTATTATCAAAAAGGCGTGACCCATGAGGCAAGGGCTTCGAGCCAAAAGCATTTCGAAAGTTCAACTTGGCTCCAAACCCCGACGGCTCCCCATTCTCCATTGAAGAAAAGATAAAAAACAACACAACACAACCAAACCCCCACACAGACTTAGGGTCAAAAAAATCCCCACACCAAGGCGAGCACCCCACACACCCCCACCAACAAAGAACAACACACAAAAAACCCCCACAGCACCACCCAACACCACCACGAAGACCCACACCCCCGGCACAAACACCCCCGGCACCCTAAGCCCAAACCCCCAGCCCGGGCCGAGCCAAGGCGGGCGCCAAGAGTCACCCAGCCAACCCCACCGCAGCCTCGACAACCAAACCCCACCACACACGGCAGAAAACGCCCCACCCACAGCACACAACGCCGCTAAAGGCACCACAGCCCACCCCGGAGCTCGCAGCAAGCCCAACTAGCGCCCAAAAAAGCACCCCCACAGACGATATGACCCCCCCCCCGCCCCCAACAGCGCACAGCTCGCAGAACAGGAAAACGAGCTAGGGCACGGGTGCTCTAACTCGGCTCGCACAGCACGGGAGCGCCATCCTCAATCCCATAAAGCGTTTAAATGAGGACTTTTCAATATTAATGTGCTAATATATATTTTTTGTTTCTCAATAATGAATACACCTGAATATAAACCTGTCCTAAACAAAGAAAGTTTCTAACTTTCCACTCCAAATATTCTTATAACTGTTTAAAAAACGGCTGAAAAAATCAGGGTCAGGATGGATCTTGACATTCAAATTCCCAAGGAAAACAAGAGAGTGCTGCCCCAAAATGGATAATTAGTACGATGATGAAAAAGAAATCCTGGGAAGTCCTAGCACTTGCCTGCATAAACGAATAACAAAACTCTTCTTAGCAGTTGGAGCTGCACTGAAATGCCCAACACAAGAAGAACAAACCACAAACTTGAGTCTCTTCTGTGGTAGAGCAACCAACATCATTTTCACCCTCAGTAACACTAAATCCTTGGTCATTGAGGAAGAAGCGAGTGTACTTCGTAGACTGTGTTCCAATGGCAGAATGCAAGATTTGTTCACCGCCGCCACACATACAACATCTGACACTCATCACATTCTCGTTGCCATCTTTGGGAGGAGAGGAAGAGAGCCATGAAATGTAAACACCTCTGATAGTGCCGATTTCTTTCACATCATCTGCACAAGAGGAAGAGTGGTGTTCTCTCATAGCCATCGCGCTCTGCACCGATTGCCAGTCCCTCCTTCCTTAACTCCCCTTCTCTGTTGTTGAAGGAAGAAGTGGGTCTGGTATAGTATCCTTTCATTTCCACACTACTCTCAACTCAATTAGACACTACAAAGAACAGAGAAATTAGTTAGTATAGGTTTTTTAATTTTTCTTTGACGTTTGGGATCACAATTTTTCTTCTTTCTGATGATGGATCATTGAATATGATACGAAACATTGAAAAAAACAGACACAACTAAATCCAAAAACTTACTTTTTAAGAATAATTAAATGTTCATGTGAACACCCAGAGCATCAAAATATGTAAAAAGCCATTGGGATTTGCCATGTACATCTCAGAGACAAATCATACTTTTTTTTTTTATTCTAAGCAAAGAAAACGTAGTTTGTTGGCAAGAGATTTCCACTTGCCGTCACCCAAATGGTACCTTTTTTTTTTTGCCTCCATATCAGATTCCTCCTTTCTTTTTTTTATTTTGTTTGTCGGGATTTTAAAAACCTTACATTTGCTTTTTATATTAAATTACTTTGTGTCCGGGCCAATCTGAATTTGGGTGTATATATAATATCAATGAATATAGGTTGGTAGCATAATGAAGGTGGACAGAGAAAGTTTGAATGACAATTCGACAACTTTTATAGAATAATAATGGTGAAAGGAAAGGTAAGAGGGCACACATGCTCGCTTGTAATGAAATGTGCCAAATATTATTGTTATTGCCAATAATGCCATTCGCATAATAATTTAGAGGTCAGTCAACCATGTCAAAACAAGATTTCAAGTCTGTCCATGGTATCTCTTTGTACACATTCTGTATTATTGAAAAAGCAAACAATGATTCCTTATGAGTTGAGTAAGGTCACTTAAGTATAAATAGGTTAAAGTTAATGAATAATTATTGTTGATAGATCACTAATTTTTAGTGGTTAGAATGAGAAATTGAACATAAAGGGGAATAATATTTGGTTTTATAATTGATAAATGATATTAAATAGATAAGATTTTATAAATAAGAGCCTGTTCGGGTAGCGGAGTTGACTTGGGCCGTGTGTTTGCTTCTCATAGGTCTTGGGTTCAACCCCCCGCTCTCGCGGTTGACCGGTGGGCCTATATGTGGGCTATGGCATCCACCCATAGGGGGCTAGTCTCACCCCAACTCGCCCCAAGTACCCAAGGTATGGGCTGCTGGGCCACTGGGCTGAGTCGTGGGGACACCCTTGCCGCATAAAAGAAAAATATTTTATAAATAAGTTTTCTGGCAATGTGATCGTTTAAGATATTATATTAGATTTTTGTTTTATAAAAAGATAAGTTCATAGACTATCTAAATAGATTCATAATTGCAACTATGTATCTAAGTTCTTGAATTGTTCTAGTAATTCATAGGTATTTGTCTTACAACTTCACATGTAGTTCTCTACTCAACCTTTTCTAAGAACTATGAATTGATAGTATTCATAAACACCTTGTAATGTAGGGGCATTGCTTGAGCAAGCCACAAAGATGTTAATGTTTCTTTGCTACTAGATTAAAACTTTAAAATTTTCACTAATCATTGATAGAGAGAGTTGTCCAAATGAACATTGATTCAATTTACACTCAACAAATGGAGGTATGAAGGTGTTTGGCCACAATTATGAAAAGTTAGGTGAGTTGGAGCCCATGTTGAATTCCTCAAATTTTAAAATTCACACTTATTTTGTGGAACAAATTTTGACATACACACTTTCTAAGTGACATTTTTTCCTAAGGCATTGGAGTAGATCAAAGAACTCTTACAAAAAAAAAAAAAAAAGAGGATGCAAATGAGGAACTGTAGTTTTTGCATATTGATGCTATTATAATAGAGAGTGGGAAAAGTATAGTAGGGGTTTTTCATTTGGAGGACACATAGATGTTGGTGGATATGGTGCAATAAAGTGAAAAAGAAGAGAGTGAGAAATAGTATCTTGGGGTGGTACAAAGAGTAGAAGTTGTAGATATAAAACCTAATGTAGTTGGCGATGAGAAAGAGGATATTTTGGTCACATGAGAAGGATATAAAAGTGAAGAGCTAATGGAGGAAATTTTCTAGTTTATCATTCAAATAGATTGAGTTTAGATGAAGATTTTATACTTGAAGGGGAGCTATTTTGTAAAATAACGAATGGATACAAAAGAAAATTTAACATGACATATTGATGTAGGAGTGCATGTTGTAAAGTGCATCAATAGGAGAAAATTTGTGTACAAGATATAAAAGAAGAGGAGTGTATAGAAGAACTAGTGAGTGGAAAAGAAGGAAAGAATTTTGGTGGAGGTTGATGGATAGTGATTGGTCAAATCCCACAAAAGAATAGGAGGAGAGGACAAGCATTTGGTAGAGGTGGATGGATAAAGGCGGATTAAAATTCCACAAGAGGAGAGAGAAGGAGAGGGAACATCTGGAGGAGGTTGAGATATAGTAGATAAAAGTCCATAATAGGAATCAAAATAAATATCCAAAACTAGCAAAGGATGACAATATTTTTCCTAGTTGATTGTTAAAATATATGGAGGAAGAAGTCTTCTGATGCACTTGTTATAATCATGGAGCATGTTGAAAAATGCATACATTCTAAAAGGATGGTTCCACCACTCAAATATACTTTGTGAGTACGATGATCATAAGAAAATTTACCAAACATTTCTAATGTAAGAGCATCTAAGTCCACAAGTAACTATGCATCACCTAAAAATAAAACAAAGTTGGTTGAAGAGATTTTTGTCTTTGTATGTGGTTTTTGGGGAATAAATGCCATGTTAAGATGAGTAAAAAAGGTTTAGAAACACTCCTTTATCTTCTATAAAAAATTAGAACACTCTAGCATCTTTTGTAATAATTTATTTCACTTTATCAAGTAGTGTTGTGAACTTTAGTAGCCACTACTATGCACTTCGTCAACCACTATGACAAGCACTTGAACAACAAACTTTTCAAGGCCATAACATATTTATATGGAATGAAAATGATTTTTTTCTTTTGAAATTGCATAACTTTTCAAGAGAAACATGAATATGTTGTTAAAATTTGTACAATACTTTTCACTTCAACAATAATTATAAGCTTAGTGACAACAAGAATGACTTCAATAATATAAATAAAAAGACAACCAATTGAGGTAACTTATGGTGGAATTGACATAGAGAGATTCCTAACATTATTTTTTATGTAGATTATTTTTTTATTCTTCTAACATGTCCTAATGGCATACATGTTTTAAAGAGGAAATTGAGAAAAATAAATCTTATTTTCAAATGGCCCAACAAGAAGCTAAATCAATTTGGTTCAAGTGAATAGTTAGAGTTTAATGATTGGAATAATGTCTCTAATTGTCCACATGACATCTAGAACCAATAAAACCAAGCCAATATCATTACATATAAGTGTGGGGCATGTAAAAAATTTGGTAGACCATTTTTGGGAAAAAAATCATGCCCAAAAATGTTTAAAATCTAAAATAAATAACCAATAATGGAGAAATATAATTGGGGCAGGTGTAAGGATAGATGAAAAGATATTTTGGGACCTAAAAATTATTGAATAACCATTAGGGAAGTAGAGAAAGCAAGGGATGAAAGGAAAAATGTGTATGGGGATTGATTCTTCCCAAAGATGAGATGACCCAAGCATGCATAATGGGTTGATTAGGAATAGAATGTCAAACCTAAGACTGGATGTCATTATTAAATGTCATGGAGAATGTGTAGAGGTTACATTAAGGGGATTTTATCCATAGATCAAATATAGATAAACCCATTACCAATTTGTAGACCTATGTGTAATTATTTTAGGCTATTTTTAACTTCTTGTAGCCTATGAAGGCATAATTTATTTAAACTAATGTAAATAGCATTGTCTTGGTTTTCACACAATGTATGATTTTGTGGGTGAGTTTGTAGGCTACTAGGTAGGGTAGCCCTTCATTGGACCTCTTTGTGTAGATTACACTAGCATCCCTAGCAACACACACAAATAAGGGATTGACAACACAACACAAGTCTCAACACATCCTTTTGGAAACAAAGGGAATAAGTTTGTGTATGTTGACCATACAATGAACAGGGATTCAAGTCAAAATAGTGAATTGACGAGCATTTTTGCATGATTGCCTCGATGGGAATACAACTTAAGTTGACTTATGGATAACTTAGGGGGTTCGGATTCACAAACACATACATGTGAATACTCAACTAAACATTCATTAAGAGTTCCACCTTATACAAAAGCAAACGAGTTTAGAATAACTTGGAACATAAGACCTCTCAAAACCCTTAAAACCAAGACCATATTTTCCCTTATTTATCTTTTGAGACTCCTAGACCCTCACAAGAGGTTCTAACATAAAAACAAAAAAACCACTAAAAACACATTTTCACACTTATCTTTTGACACGTTCATTTGTCAAGGATATACTATTTTCTTTTTTTATGACACAAATTTTGACAAAACATTTTTGTGTGATACATTCTTTTCCCAAGACATTAGAAAGGACACAACAATCTTATACTCACCAACTTTTGTATTTTTTGAAGTGATAGACATGCTAAGAGAAACATCAAGTACCTCAGTACATGTCTTTACATTCAATTGATTATATAACTTATTATCTCTTTACATATTCTAGTTTAAAAAGTACATGAACATGGATTTATGTAGTTGCCAATATTCTATAATTAAAAATGCCTCTTGTTAATTGTTTATATTAATTTAAAGATAGAAAATACTATCCAAATAAAATATATTATCATGATCAAAGATAATATAACAAATAAAAACATATACACACAAGTCACAGTTTCACCATATATGGGGGGCCCAAATGCATTTCACAGCAACACAGTTGCCATTTCATAGAGGAAAAATATCACCAAAAACCAGTATGAACAATTTTTGAAGCAGCAAGTAGAGACGTGTAGGCTTCCACCCCTCACGTTGCATGTATTCCTCTCTTACTCAACTTACCTTTTCCTCTCGTCTCACATGCTCATGGAGTGTTGTACATATGTTTTCCTTCTATTTGGTGCAAATGCATTCAATGCATGCACGACTTTCTGGTATTTGAGATCTTGGCTTGTTTTCTTTACCTTAGATTTTAATGTTATTTGTTGATATTAGTGGAAG
Organism: Sequoia sempervirens; assembly: GCA_007258455.2. Classification (NCBI taxonomy): domain Eukaryota; kingdom Viridiplantae; phylum Streptophyta; class Pinopsida; order Cupressales; family Cupressaceae; genus Sequoia; species Sequoia sempervirens. Next base: position 512,673,345 of record VDFB02000015.1, read on the forward strand.
ATTGTCCTAGGAGAACCAAGCAAAGTCTATTTAAAATTCAAATTAAAATTCAATGTGATTGGATTTTGAAAAATATCTGTCAAATTTTATAAATGTTTGTTCATGTATTAAGAGCCATGAAGAAAATATATCCTTCTCCACATTTATGATTCTAACCCTTTTTTTTCTTTTTATTTTTCATTCTATCACATAGGAATATTAGAAAACTCAAGAGATTTACATAGTAATAAACACAAAATGATATTAATGTTATTGAGTTAATCTAAGAATGTATTATAATATGACTTTTATAAAGCCCTTAGAATTGAACTTCTCCAACTACTAACTTAAATAATGTAACTAATTATTAAATTATAAAAATGAATAAGTAGTCATTCAGGTGAATTTATTAAGTTAAACCTTAATATTCTAGTACCTCCCTTAAGATTTACCTTCCACACATCAAACATGTTAATTGAAACAAATAAGTACATTTTTAAAAAATAAAAATAAATCAAAAATAAAAAAATAAATCCTAAATCAAGTGTAGCTCCATCAAGCTATCTCATAACCCTCAAAAGATGTAGCTCTCGAGCTCTTAGATTACCACCTCCTTGAACTCTCAAATCATAGATCCTTGAATTATTGGACAACAATCCATTGCTCCATCAAATTTGTCTCATGAATCTTGGAAGGGTATACTTGCTGAAATCCACAACTCCTAAACTATTTGGCAACAATCCTATTGAGTTCACTAGATCCCCACCTGTCTTCAAAAAATAAACTTCACAATATATGCATTCTTCATTTTGTCAGCATCAAAAAAGGAATGCAAAAATAACATATACTTCTCATACAAATTACCATCTTTGAGCAAAAAGCTAACTCAAGATCATAAAAAGCCTCCATCATCTGATGACTCCAACCTCTAATGTAATCATATTACATTTTATCCATTTAATATTGCATGTGATTCTTTGAAGGCTTCAATAAATGTAGTGGCAATAACAAGAATACAAACAATATATTTACCCATGTTTAAATGCCAAACATAATAGATATTGGTTTCAACTAATAATACAAGTTGCTCCCAAGTATAGTCACCTAGCTATAATCCAAGTTCCCAACATCATTGGACACCATTTGCACATGAAGTGTCTCATCACCTTCATACATGTATGATACTGAACTTCTAGATTTCAAATCTTCTGTGAACTATTGGAGATCAATCCTCACATATATGTCTCATAACCCCAATGAGGTATAGTTTCTTTGATCCACAAGCAACTCAAACTATTGAGCATCTATCTATCCTCTACTACATCCTTCATTGTCTTCAAAGTGTTGGCCTCTTCAAAATAGAACAACAAATTTATCTTCAATGAAGTCATCATCACTATCATCTGGTGGTTCTTCAATAATGATTGACATTCTCTCAACTCTTATGGTTGCAACAAGCTACATAGCAGCAATTCACCACCTCCTTTCAGAATCCTCCACAACACACAACATCAAACTTGACATAAACTCACAACAACAAGACCTCCCATTAGCTTTGATACCATATTAAAATATGAAATAATAGAGAATGAAAAAGAATAGATCAACAAAAAATATTGTTGCATATCTCTTATTTATTCATGGTAGTAGTACATATATAAATACAATAATTCAATAGTTAGGCTATATTTCAACTAAATAAATCAATAGCAGATTGAATATTATTGACACCTAAATATAGACTCTTGATAGTGAACTAGAACTATGGACAGATCTAATAGTTCCTTACAGATTCCTATTCAAACTTTTATTGACATGTGCATGATTCAATTATGATTTATTCTAGTAGTGTTGTGCCTTATGAACCATTCATTATAGATCCCATTTAGCTCATCAATTGGTAAGTAGGAGGTATTTTCCATAGCTTGTCAAATTATGATATTGCTATCATGATTCAACCGTGTAGTTTTTCGAGTATAACTCATTGACCCATGTTTCATGAGTAGTGGTTCACAAGAACCCATCTCTCATGATAATGAATGGTCCACATAACACTCATTTCATTTGTGTGATTCTCACATAGGTGAAGCATTGGTGTTAGAAATTTGAAATATGTTGAACAACCCAAGGAACTTGTAAAGAGAAAATTGAAGTTACATAAACTGGAAAAACATAAATAATGCAAAACAGAACTCCAAGAGATTATGCAATGTTAGGATGAAAAAATTGTATTAAGATCTTCCAAGATGCAAGAGCATGTAAAAGTATATAAGAATATGCAAATACAAGCTAGGTAATGAGTTTATAGAACTAAGGAGAAGATGTAGGTGGAAAATCCAACCAATAGGAATCAACTACAAAAAGTGAAGGGTGCCACCAAAAGTGAAAAGTCTTTCAATTTTTAAGGGGACACCACATCACTTGTAGCCTAGTTGTTAAATGATAAACTCACTTTATTATCCTATGAAAGCTTAATAAAGTTTAGGAAAAACCTAAGACTAAGGGAAAATAATTTATCCCACTAGAAAACTAAAAACCTACACTAAAACTCCCCCTTAAGCACAACTTAGGAGGATGTAAAAGATAATGGGTCCTAGCAAATGAGGCCATGTTAGGTACCCATGTACCTATGGAATTCCCCTAAAGATGAAGAAGACCCCCCCCACAAATAGAGAGAGAACACCCCTCCAAAATAGAGAGAAGAAACAGACTAAGTAGTGCCCCAAAGAGGTCCAATAGTAGACAATTGAAACTAGATGTAGAAGATGGTTCACGATCATCAAACAACGTTCCTCCCCTCAGGAAGAAACAAAACCAAAGGTGTGTGCAAGCTATCTCCCAAGTCTTGACAAAAATATGTAGGAAGAAATTGCAAGATGTATAAAGTCTTCAAACTTGGCACATGTGTCCTCGTGTTGATGCTGAAAGTTGTCACAATCAAATTAGGTGTTTTAGGCCACACTAATAAAGATGAAAAATCAAAATCTCCTAGAGACTGATGTAGAGCATAAGCCAAAGATTCAAGTATCTCCTCTAAAGATGTCTCCTCCAAATGTTGATCCAAAATATCCATACTCATATCAAACTCTTGTGATAATGAACTAGAGGGTCAAAATGTTCCCTCACAACAACTAAAGAAGAATCAACTCCATCAAAGAGAAGATGGATATAGTCAATAGTGTCTCCCAAATCTGCAATATGTGTCTCCATAATCAAGTTTGAAATATCTATTAAGAGATCATCCCATAAAATTGAATTTGAAAGACTACAAATGTCCTATTGCAAGGAATCATTAGAAGCTTTCAAAGAAGTAACACTAGACTCTATAGTATCAACAAATGCACAAACCTAAGAGTTGTCCCCAAAGAGAAGATGTATGGCCTCAATAATGTCATCTCGATCCAAAATGAGGGACTGAACAAACAAAAAAGAGATGTTGGTAGAAATTGGTCCCAATGGACTAAATCCAAAAGACTTAAATAATCATGTTGCAATGAATCATTGGAGGCTCTCAAAGAAACATCTCTAGAATCTAAAGTTGCAACAGGTGATTGAGATGGGGTATTAATGAATTGATCCACACAAGATGAGGCAACATAAGTCTCAATATCATCCACAATAGTTTGGTTCTCCAAGGAAACATCACTTTTAGATGAAGGTCCAATGTCTCCATACAATTGTTGGATGATCGTCCAAGCAATGAAAGGGAACTCGGTGTGCTCTATGTGATGTATAACATCCTTAAAAATAGTAAGACATATTAGTCCATAAACCATGCCATTATTATTAAACCATGCATTCTTCTAATCATAGTCACTTGGATCAGGAATAAGTCCACGAAGATAGGGTAGTAGATCCCGCTCAAGGCAATCATTCCTTATCCATTGTTCCCAAGATAAATAGTTCTTTGAAGCTAAATAATAGAAAGATGAAAATAATGTTTAAAAGACATGATTAACCCCCCATAAATGTAACTTTGTCTCTGTTCGTGATTCCAAAGTACATGTATAATCCCCCAATAATTAGTGTGCAAAAGACACCAAATAAGAATACCAATACACTCCCAACCTTTTCACTAGTATAAAAAATTAGCACCTAAAAATTATAAGGTTGAAACTTTATAGTTTAGTGTGTTTACAAAGCCTTTTCCAATATACAATGCTCAATAGGTTCAAAATAGCTAAAATTATAAATTTTGATACGAAATGAACATGAGACAAAATCTAGAAAAAATAGCCTTATAGTCGTGTAGTGCTCTTCAATACCTTTTCAATGCCTATTCGTTTCCAAAAAATGAAGCTCCTAAGTGAAACTTATGAGTTTTTGAAGAAATTTGCAACAAAAAGCTTCAACTTGCAATATTTGACAAAAAATGGAAAAAAATCTTTTTAATACCTCTGTGGATGGAAATTTTCCATCTTCAGCTTTTTGATGATATCTCATTTGCCAAAAATAGACATCATGGTGATTTTTTATTTTTTTTTGTAAAATAATGGTTGAATTTAACCTATATTGACGACCCTTCTAGCAAAATTATAAAAAATTGTCAAAAATCAAATTCATCTAAAATAGATAAATTTTATATGAGAATAGGGTTTTTTGGGCCAATTGAATGCAATGGCAAGGTTCGTTTGGGTTGAAAATGCTCCAATGAAAAGTTGTTCACCAGAGCTTCAAATTCTAGTTATGGTTATACTTGCAATATAATTAGGGCTAGGGTTATATATTGAATTAGGATTAGAATTAAAGTTATGGTTAGAGTTACAATTAAAGTTGTATTTAGGTTAAAATTAGAAGTGAGATTTTAACTATGGTTAGAGTTAGGGTTATGGTTAGAATTAGGAATATATCAAGGGGTAGAATTAGGGTTAGGGTTAAGGCTAGCACTAGAATTATAATTAGGGTTAGAGTTAGGGTTATAGTTAGGATAAGAACTAAAATTAAATGAACTCATCAAATAAATTTTAAGTAAATAATGAATATATGTTATTTCAAAATATTTCATTCTTGAACTTTTTTCATTTATTTAAGAGTTATCTTATAAGAATTATTTTACTCTATATTTAAGAGTTATTTCGATTTGAACATATTCATATTCAACTATGTTAGTCATAATTGTGCTTAGTGCAAATCAAACTTAGGGTCAAGATCAAACCTAACAACTATAAACTCACTATCCATGTAACATTTGAACATGTTAAGCTTGCAAGATTCTATTCATATCAAACTATTACTAGCTTAACTCTAAATCACTATGTCATGCCAACTCATCTCTCAACTAGCTAACACATTATTTACCTCCCTCTAAATCAACAAAATAAAAATTATTACCATAAATTACAAAGGCAAGTACTCATCACCAAGTGACACTTATTACTACTATTACTACATTGTTGTAAAAACAGATACTTGCCACTAATAACACAGGTATTACAGTGGGTTTTCTCCTCATTGTCTCAGGTTCGACTCCGCTCTCGAGTTTACGCGTTTAAGAGGTGGGACTTCTTGCGGGTGGGGGATCTCACCCATAGGGGACTAGTCTCGCCCTAGTGACTGCTGGACTGGATCACAGGGACACCTGTAGTATAAAAAAAAAAAAAAACTAACTGAAATTTTAAAAGACTCCTTTCTCGAAACCACAACACACTTATGCAGGAGCACACTTATGCAGGTGGCTTTTAGGACCATACACCCACTTTGTTGCTGCCTAAAACAAATTAAAACAGAAAAATGCAATAAAAGTTAAAGAAACATATTTTATCCTGATAAAACATCGCATCATATTTTATCCTCTCTACCCTAAGAGTTAATTTTATGTTGTGATGAAATCGAACAAAAAAATTTTATGAGAAGGAACCCCTACCTCCGCCCGACGCTAGACGGCTGGGTTTTCGCAGCTGCATAAAAATCATTATTTGCTAAGTTATGATTGCGGCTCCTTCCAAGACCTATTCTACGATCAGTAAGTGCATTAGTTTTTTGCATGCTATACATCACAGTTTAATTTCTATGAAAACCAAAATTCAGATAGGGTGCAATGCCCTTAAACTATGCTTTTTCAAATAGTAATATTATGTTATGCAATCAAAGTAGTAATACATACTGTATCCTTCTCCTTCTGAGTAGAAATGGTCATTTCTAGCAATGTGTCTTTCTTGTTGCCTGTACCTCAAATTCTGTTTGATTCGATGCTTAATTATATAGAAAAAACCATCTTTGATGGGTATGCAGAGCTGAGAAATTTGGGCTTTTATAGATTGAACCTGAGCATCCTAGTATGCATTTGCGTTCAGAGAACTCAAAATTGCAGACTGGTTAAAGAGTTGCCATGCCTAGTGATAATCTAGACACTTGTTGGTTGGATAACATGATTTGTTACCAAATTTTTTTCAATCGAGGTCTCTTGTAAGTATAAAACTTCCATTAGATAAAGAAAAAATGAAAAACCTACTAGTAAGCCATACATCGGACTATTGCAAAATTCGTTTACCAGTTAGGTTGTAACCATATGACCCGGTGAGTACCCTGTCTATACTAACATATTAAGAATACAATTATTTGCAGCGAGGACATTTCCATTTATTTTACTCAGAAATAAAATACAAAGAGGGCTAGCCACCATTGCTTGGATGACAACGGGGCAGCCAAACACACTTATTTCTAGTACAACTCTTGTGCATTTTCTACAATGCTGTTTCTCTACTACAATTTGTTGCATTTTTCTTCTCAAAAGCCTATCCAGTGCAAAAGGCACCTGACTGTCATGCATGCTAAGATTGTGCTTTCGTGGGAATCTAACCGTTGATAACCCTCAATGATAAATTACTTAAATTCCCTTGATAAAGTGTAAGTATATATCCCACTAAATAACACATTTGGAATCATAATATTTACATGGGTTCTAACATTTGTCTACTCTCTTTTTTTGGCCTGAATATTCATCATCTTAACTTTTCAAGTATAAAGGTGCTACAGATTCATATATCTGCTCCAATCTTGGATGTGGTAATTGGAGCTTCTAAAGAGATCTTGTAAGGTCTATTAAAAAACAGGCAAGTAGCACAGCATAGAGCAGACCATCAGTCTGGGGTAGGTCTTAGGTTAAAATCCTAAATTAGGTCTTAGCATCATTCTCTGATCTGTTATTTCTTGCATATGGCTAATACCACAATCATACCACAATCAAGTTTTCAACATTAGATTATGGCATTCATGTTGCTTTTTGCAGATGCGATCATTATTGTGAACCTCTTTGTGTTATTAATGTTGATATAAATGATATGGCGACTCTTGAATATGTTATGTTATTCTTACTTTGGAATTTAAAATATTTTAATGCTTGTGCATTTTTCTGTCCGTTGAATGATGATGATGTTGAAGGCCGTAAGAGCTCGGGACTGTCATATATTCTTCCCCAAACAAATTTTGCAAAGGTTTTCGATTAAATGCTTGGTATTCCTGTTTGGAGTATTTTGAGGATCATATCATACTTTCCTATTTTAGGAGTTAGCTTCAAATAGCCAAATTCTATATTCAAACGTAAAAAATATTTTCAGAAATGTTAATTCTTAAGTATCCACTTTTGTGCTAGCACCTCTATATGAGAAGTCAACTAGAAAACATAACTCTTGCTTTTATATATAAAGTTGTTTTCTTCAAAATATTGTAAAGCCTGTCTACACTGTATATGTGTTATTGGCAATTTGGCAGTATTCAACATAATGTCTGATGCAGTCAAGGACCAGGTAGCCAATGAAGGGCAACCAATCCAAGCAGCTCACCTCACCCACAGTTTCTTATTTTCAGCAGTTAGGTAAGTCCTTAACATATTATCAGCAGAATTTAAAAACTGTAGAACTTAACAAATTTAATTTATTCCAGCAAACAAGATAGAATAATGCAGAATGATTTTTAATAGTCTTATTAGACGGTTAAAAAATTGCAGCAAAAATTTGTTCACAGTTACAAATAAGTTTCAACAAGTTAAAATTACTCAATTGCACAACACAATTCAATATCAAAATTTAATTTTATTCAGGTGAGTTCAGTCTCCACAGGATTACAATGGCCTGAATTTCAATTTAATTTATTAATCATCAAAATTGGGGAATTTCTCTGTATTATATCTGCCTCTGTATTTACTTATTCCTCCAACAGGTCTGCAACTTCAATTCATTCCTCTATACTTTCAGCTATGACAATCAATTTTATGTTTCACTCTGTAACCTGCTCTTTTATCTCCACACAGGTCTGTTCTCTTCTTTAATTTCTGCTATCATTGATTTCACACAGCTGCACACACCTTCTATTCTCATGCTGGTTTCTTCAAACTTCCATTCTTCTTCATTCACTTTTTTTAACTCCATGCTGGAATTGGTCCATTTTAAATTTCTGCACTATATATTTTTCTTTGTCTGGTGTTTATTACCATCTTCCCCCTCCCACGTTGGGCTCTCCCTCTGCCTGGCGCCATAGTCCAGCTCCTCTCTTTTTTTTTCCTTTGTCTCTTCCCCTTCCCATTTTGGCGTGGGGTTTTTTTTTCTGGTCTTTTAAATTCTGCATTTTTTAAAGACAATTTTTTTTTTTGGAATATAGCTTTGCCAGCACCCCATCTCAATGCCCTTTTTTTTTTAAATCTTCCTCTCTGCGAAAAATCTCTATACATTTTCTATGCTGGGGAAAAAAAATTAGATAATGTTTTTTGGTCAATTTTAACTGGCAACAATAAAATCAAGAATGCCTGGCAAATGAAATTTTATGCCAGAGACGTTGTAACCTCCGGAACTGAATGCACACCAAAAATGAAATCAAAACAACTTAAACAACAAAAACAACAAACAACATTTTTTTTTTGGATGATGCGGATTATTCATATGCCCGGATGCTCCTAGTACCTACATCATAGAACATCATGATATTTAAAAGTTTCCAATACAATCACTTACAGATGGATCTGCAAGATAAACTTGGCAGAGATGGATTACAACTAGCAAAACAAATTATGATTCTTGAGACAGTTTGAATCCTAAAACCACATTGAACTCATTACTAACAAGTTAACAACTCATATATCATACTACATGACAGCCACTACATGAGACACAGAATTTTCAGAATAGATCCGGCTTCTATCAACTGAAAAACTATGACTCAACACCACAAAACATCCCTAAACAGCCTTTCCTCAATGCCTCACGCTTATCACTACTAACTGGAACAACTACAACCTTATTCAAAATCTTCCATGAAGATACAAACAGAAAAATAAAATATTCCCTGCTAAAAACCTCACGATTAATCTTGAAAATTACTTTGTATTCGACTAAATTACTCATAACTTTTCTTCTGAATTTTCTCTCTTTCCATCAGGAACACCATCATCTACATATCACCATAACATAAACATAAAACTCATGCCTAGCAAAGGATACAGTTCCTGCTCCATTTGAGAGTATTATAAATTGTTGATTGTCTTATTACAAATGTCTCCACTTCAATATCCATGACCTTGTTCCCACCTTCAACAACAAGAATTCATTATCCTTCTACCTCCAACTTCTCACTGCTGTTCTTCAGCAACATTCACACGCGGATACCATCATCTACATATCCCACTTTTCCGTCAGATGAATACTCCATTCCATTGGTCACTTGTGATACATTTTGTTTTTTAATTCCATCTTGCCTTCCAGCTTCCTCCATCATGCTAAAACTGCCAAACTCAACTTAGAAAAATGATGAGGCTGTTACAATAGGCCGACTGTGACCATGATCTTATGCAGACTCTGCCAGTAATAGGTTGAAATGCCTCGGAGAAGATTAATATGCCAATGATGATTCTTTTTTAATCTGCCGGCAATTTGTCTGTATCTGCTTTGTATCAGGCTATCAGCCACCTGTGCTAAATAGAGGAGGTGTTTGAAATAGGTGCCGCCCACCATAAAATCTCACGCCCAAGTCAGAGAATGGTTGCGGAAAATAGCCACCACTAATTGGGAATTGAAATGCCAGTCTCTGCCTGTTTCTAGGATCAAATATACTCATGTTCCTTTTTAAGTTTTTGGCTTGGATGCTCCTGCATCAATGTCTCGCTTTTACAGTTATATTTTCTGTGAGGAAAATTGTCTATCTGCTCATGTTCTATGTTATGTACTGCTAAATTTCCAATTTTCGATGTCTTCTCTGTCAAGGAAAGCCTTCCATTTAAATTTCAGTTTCACTATACTAGATGTATGGAAGTTGATAAGTGTTAGTGTTTTCTATTTTTATTTTATTTTTTATGATGGATTAATTGCAGGTTCTATTGGGGCCTGCTCCTTAGGAGGTAATTTCAAAAGAACGGCCAAGGCTGCTAGATACATAGATAAAAGCTTAGCATAATATTCAGCATTGACATTTTTAACTATCATACTATTCTAACTATCAAAAAATGGGTATATGCAACTCCATTAACTGCATCTGAAATCATCACAGCTGGCTCGAAAGTGCCCCTCAAATGAGCTTGAAATCACTTCTCACTTCTAAGAGGCTATCCCTTAAGTTGACCTGCAAGTTGTCAAACACAAAAGTCAATTCATACCTGACTCTTTCAAACTTTCAATTCTGTCTTCAATGCTTCTGTGCTCACTTATGCTACCCTCCACTCTCTGTGAAGCAGGTACTGTAAACTACTAATTATTATCCTTTGAACATCTACTTCAGAGATCTCCATTGGAGAATACTGTACATGCGTATGCATAATACAAGCTACAATAACATCATCTCCAACCCTTTTCTGTAAGCTAGCTTTGGATAAAGCTAAAACATAAGCCATTTTATCTTCACCTATTGGAAACTCCCTATCCCTACCAAAGATCTGTTTGACAAAATTCAAAGCAGCTGTATCTTCTATCTTTGTAAAGACCCGATCTAAATGCACACAAGACAAAACAGACCCAGAAATGTTCCAGCAACAAATAACTTTTTAGTTTTTCTGAATTAATTCAAATACACACAAAGAACTGAACAAAACTGTACAATTTACAGGGTGCATCCAGTATACAATTCTGATGCCTCAATGATCCTGGTCACTTTGCAGAAAATCTGAATGCCTAAATGATCCCGGACGCTCTGTAGCAAATTCAAATGCATAAATTGTTCTGGACACTTTGTAACCTGCAAATCTGAATGATTCAATGAACCATGAACTGCTTGCCGAAGGCTTCTATCCCAAGAAATCAGGACTATACTCTGCTTCCTAAGGGTTTCTGTCCCCAAGAAATCAGGTTGACACACTTGAAGAGTTCTGTCTCCAAACACCACCAGCTGCCATAACAGCATCACAAGCCTGAGTATAAGGTTGATTTTTGTTTTCAATTTTAAAATTTCTGAAGTGTCTTTTTCTTTTCCTCCTAGTGCTACTTGTATACTCTGTGCCTTCTCAATCATAGGCAATCCAGTCCTCAATCAATGGCAGTCTGAATAACAAGTTCCTTCTTCCACCATTGGCGAGGCAATCTGCAACATAATTACCCTCTCTCAAACAGTGCTTAAACACCACTTTGTCGAAACTCCCAGTTTTTTCTCATATCTCATCAATTATTATTTTTTTTAAATTTTGAGTCTCTAGTAGATCACTTCTGACAGCCATTAATCACCACCTTCGAGTCTCCTTCCACCTCTATATAAGAACAATGTAATATTCCAAATTTTCCCTAAATCATGGCCGACTCATTTTGGGAAAAAAAGAGTGTTTATAAACACTATTTAATAAATAGATAAATAAAATAATCTATCTGGCCGACCTTTCTATGTTGGCACCACAATTTGAATTTTGAATTCTTTTTCTTTTATTTTTCTTGGCCGACTTCATTTGAAGTGGCGTGCTAGTTCAGTATAAATAAGCTTCTTGTCGATGAAGGAGATCATCATGAGTTTTGGAGTCTATCTCTGGCTGGTGATTGAGGACATAGTCGCTCAAACCTAGGACCCCAGGTTAGGATGTAGTTCAGGTTGGGAAAACTCGTGACTGCTTTTCAATTTATCTATTACATTCTCAGTCATATATTCATCCGCTGAATTCATTGCAGGGTCATATTAGGAGAGGACGATTTCATCCGCTGTCCAGGCAGAGCTGTTGGCTTTGGCCGGCGCCATCCAGTACTCTTTGCCATCGAGTTCATGATAAGTGATCACCTCTAGCTTGAGAGCAAGACAACTCGCAGGCTTGAAGACGACACCACCCACCAGCTGCGAGCCATCTACATCGGCACTCAGAACTTAGAAAGGACTCAATATTCTTGGAGTCGATTGATCTTGACAAGGGCGCAACAGGGAGGTAGTGTCTATCATTCAGATCGAAGGTCCTGACTGAGCATCAACAGAAGCGATCTGTACATCGCCTACAGCGACGCCACCTTTGGGCAAAGCCTGCATCGCCTTCATACAACGACACACAAAATAATTCATCTCGGGATATAATTCACGAATATACTATGTAATCGTTCTTGAATTTGAGAAATTCAATTATATCAATATTTGCATCTCAGTTGGTTGTAAATCTGCAGTCTGAAATCTGTCAATAACTTGGTTAGGCTTGGATGCTAAATGGATTGGAAATTCTCTGTGTGTTCTTTCATCGGATAGTATAATTTTCTCTGTGCGTGCCCTAGCTCAATACAGTGGTATCAGAGCTTCAGACCCTGCTAGCCTGAGGGTATTGCATGAGTCAAAGGGATCAACGCACCATCGAAAGGGAAAAGAAGAAAGCAACAAGTGAATCTTTTGAAATAGGAGACAAAGGTAAGAAGATGGGAGATAAAGATGATCAGTTCGAAGCTTTCTTAAAGAGGATGGCCAATGTGCAGGAGAAAATGGCCAAGCAGTAGGAACAAACAAACCAGATGATATTAACAATGATGCAGTCCATGAACAACAATGACAAATCAATTTCAAACAATGGGCCAGAAGGCAGTCAATCCAATAATCCCGTATCTGAAGCAATAAGGGTTGGCGTCCCACACAACCCACTTTCCTACCCAAGCATGGATCGAATCATGGAAGTGACGAACAAAATCTAGTGGAAGGAGACATTAACGCTAGCATGGAAGCCTATATGTAGATCGATCCTGAGATAAGACAACAATTTCCATTCATTCAATTTCACAACATAAAGAATGGGTCCAAGGGAAGCCAAGTTACTTACCACCCCAACAGGGATCTGCAACATAGGGTGAGTAAGCTAACACTTCCGACATTCAATGGCTTGGAAAATATGACTGCTCAATCATGGATACAAAAGTTGGACACTTATTATTCTCTCAACCCCTGACTGAAGAGGAAGCCATCAAGTTTCCCATCCTACATCTAGAGGGTTTAGCTCATGAGTGGTGGCACCATGGCATTGTGACTCAAGGATTTGGACAGGTATCTACTTATGCAGAGTTCACACAGAAATTGACAGAGAGATTCGATAGGAAGGATTCAAAAGCATACTTCCAGCAGCTAACAAGACTCAAGCAAACGAGCACCATGGATGATTATGTTTCAGAATTTCAAAGACTCGCAGTAATGGTATCAGATGTTTCGGACAAGAGGCTCATGTTCTTTTTCATTGAAGGGCTATTAGAGTCATTTCGTGGCTTGGTGAGAGCTTTGGAACCAACAACGTTAGAGGAAGCCATCCAGAAAGCCTCGAGTCTTGAAGATTCCACCAAGAAAGGGAAGACTATCAGCAAAAACACACCAACAGGGCAGCCAAAGAAGCCTTTCATTAAGGCTAATCCACCACTGAAGGCCCCCCCTATAGGATCACATGGCATGTCAAGGAATGAACTTCGCAAGAAAGGCTTGTGCTACTATTGCAGTGAGAAATGGAACAATCAACACAAATGCCAAGGAAGGGGACAAGTTTATTACATTGAAGTGGTTTCCGATGATGAAGCAGAAACGAAAGAAGAGGTCAACAAAGAAGACACTAATGGGGAACATCATGAGCTCATTGTAGAAGGGGGCCCCATGGGAGGCACTCTTGCAACACTCTCAGGAGCACCACGATACCATTCTCTCTGAATGAGAGGAGTTCTTCGAGGGCAGAAAGTGACGGTGTTGATAGATAGTGGAGCCACTCATAACTTCATTGACAAGAGGACAGTGGCCAAGTTGCGCTTGGGAGCAGAGGACTTTGAGGGGTTTGATGTTGTGGCAGTTGGAGGAAACATCCTTTCTTGCACTAAAAGGATCCAACAAATGGAGCTGATCTTGGGTGGACACAAGATGAAAGATGATTTCTATGTGGTTGATATTGGTGACACGAACATGGTCTTGGGAGTTAAGTGTTCATTAGGAGAATATACCACCAATTACCAAACCATGGAGTTGAAATTCAAGCATAATGGCAAAGAGTTTGTCCTCAAGGGCCTCTCTAGAAATGGTCCTATGGTGGTCTCAGCAAAAAGAATGGAACGATATCTTCGCAGGGATCAAGTGGCATGGGCAGTAGAGTGCTTGATCACAGATACTAATCCACCAAAGGAAGAAAGAAACTTTCCCATTGACATTCAGGCTATCTTGAACAAAAAGTGCAAAGTGTTTCGCGAGATTCCATCAGGGTTGCCACCAGATAGGGGGTTCCAACATGTGATAGAGCCAGAAGAGGGAGCTAAACCAGTAATCACTACTCCATACCGTCACCCACGGATATACAAAGAAGAGATCGAGAAGGCCATTAAGGAGTTACTGGATATGGGGCATATTCGCCCAAGTTCGAGCCCTTTTGCTTCTTCAATGGTGTTGGTAAAAAAGAAGGATGGGACACTTAGGATGTGCATCGATTATAGGGCTCTCAACAAGGAGACAATCAAGAATCGCTATCCTATCCCTAGGATCGATGAATTGATAGATGAGCTACATGGAGCAGTATATTTCTCTAAGATCGATCTGCGTTCGGGCTACCATCAAATTAGAGTCAGGGATGAGGACGTGCATAAGACTGCTTTCAAATGTCATTACGGGCATTATGAGTTCTTGGTGATGCCGTTTGGGTTAACCAATGCCCACGCTACATTCCAATCTTGCATGAATTAGGTATTCATTCTGCAGTTAAGGAAATTTGTGTTGGTTTTCTTTTATGATATCTTGTTCTACAGTAAAACATGGGAAGAGCACTTGAAGCATATAGAGGAGGTGCTTGACATTCTTGAGAGGAACTCATTATATGCCAAGATGTCAAAATGCGAGTTTGGGATGACCGAGATCTTATACTTGGGCCACAAGATCAGCGCTCAAGGGGTTAGTGTGGATGAGGAGAAGATCAAGGCCATTCAGGAGTGGGCTACACCCAAGAATTTGACACAATTGAGAGGATTTGTAGGCCTATGCAGCTACTACATGAGATTTGTGAAGGGTTTTTCTCAGCTTGCAGCACCATTGACCAATCCCACGAAGAAAGGAGCCTTCTCGTGGAGCCCCACAGCTCAGCAGGCATTTGACAGGCTCAAGGAGGTAATGAGCTCATGCCCCGTTTTGGCCATTCCCGATTTCTCATCTCCTTTTGTTCTTGAGTGTGATGCTTCAGGAGAAGGCATTGGAGCTGTACTGATGCGGAATAAACACCCTATTGCATATGAGAGTAGGAAGCTCACCAATCCAGAAAGGGCACTATCTATTTATGACAAGGAGATGTTGGCTATCATGCACGCCCTTGCTAAGTTCAGGCAGTACTTGGTTTGTGGAAAATTTGTGGTGAAGACAGATCATAACAGCTTGAAGTACTTCCTCAACCAACGTGATCTGAATGATAGACAACATAAATGAGTAAGCAAACTCCAAGCTTATGACTTTGATATTGAATATGTGAAGGGCAAGAACAATGTAGTAGCTGATGAGCTTTCAAGAAAGCTTTATCTCTGTGCTATGACGGATATATCGGCTGATCGGAGAGTAGGCATTACAGCTGAATATGCTAAGGATTCATTTGCTAATGATATTTTGGAAGGAAAGGTGGTTGATGATAGGTACAGGGTAGTGGAGGAGCTCATTCTCTTCAAGGAACGGATCTATCTTGTACCTCACTCCAAGATCAAGAATAGAATTATTAAGGCATGCCATGATACTCCTCTTGCTGGTCATCTAGGGTTCTACAAGACATATAAGCAAGTGAGGGAGCGTTTTGCATGTAAGGGGCTGAAAAGTGACATCTTGTAGCATGTGAGGGAATGTTTGGTATGCCAACAAAATAAAACAGAGCATGTGTTACCAGCTGGACTGCTGCAGCCCTTACCCATTCCCAATAAAAAATGGGAAAGCATTTCAATGGATTTCATCTCAGGACTTTCGAAGGCGCAAGGTAAAGATTGTATTTATGTTGTGGTGGATAGGGTAACTAAATATGCTCATTTTTATGCCATTACTTTAGAGTTTAAGGCTCCTCAAATTGCTGATCTGTTTTTTAGAGAAGTTTTTAGACTCCATGGGTTGCCAAAAAACATTGTGAGTGACAGGGACAGCAGGTTCATCAGCATATTTTGGCAAGAACTCTTTCGTTTGGACCACACAGAGTTGACCCCCAGCACTAGCCATCACCCCCATACGGATGGACAAACAGAGATCGTGAACAAATGGATTGAAGGGTACTTGAGAAATTATGTGACGAGGCAGCAATCAGCTTGGGTAAAGTGGCTCCACCTTGGGGAGTTTTGCTACAACACCACACATCACGTCTATCGGGATGTCCCCTTTCAAAGCACTATTTGGTTATGAGGCTACATCCTTCATAAATTTAATTCTAATGGATAGCAGAGTTCCGGGTGCTAGAGATGTGGTGCAGCAGAATGTTGACATCATGAACTCCTTGAAAGAGAATCTGCAGGATGCCCAGAATCAACAAAAATTGTATGCAGATGAGCACAGGATTGGGAAGGTCTTTGAGGTTAATGACATGGTATACTTGAGGTTGCAGCCATACAGACAGTCATCTCTCAAGGGATATGGAGCGGAGAAGTTAAAACCAAGGTTCTACGGACCATTCAGGATCACCAAGAAAATTGGCGAAGTTGCATATGAGCTTGAACTGCCTCCAGGGAGCATAATTCATAATATTTTCCATGTTTCATACCTAAAGAAGGCATTGGGACAACAGATCACACTTTCAATGGAGCTGCCACCACTGGTTGATGAAGGCAAATTGATTCTAGAGCCTGAGACTGTTTTGGACGTGAGAGAGAAGCAGTTGAGAAACAAGATCATCCTTGAATATTTGGTGAAATGGAAAAATCTGCAAGCTGAAGATGCCACTTGGGAAGGAGTTGAGATTTTCGAGCATCCTAACTTGAGGTTGCTTGAGGACAAACAACAATCTGGAGGTAGGGACTGTAATGTTCCAAATTTTCCCTAAATCATGGCCGACTCATTTTGGGAAAAAAAGAGTGTTTATAAACACTATTTAATAAATAGATAAATAAAATAATCTATCTAGCCAACCTTTCTATGTTGGCGCCACAATTTGAATTTGGAATTCTTTTTATTTTTATTTTTCTTGGCCGACTTCATTTGAAGTGGCGTGCTAGTTCAGTATAAATAAGCTTCCCGTCAATGAAGGAGATCATCATGAGTTTTGGAGTCTATCTCTGGTTGGTGATTGAGGATGTAGTCACTCAAACCCAAGACCCCAGGTCAAGACGTAGTTTAGGCCATATTAGGAGAGGAAGATTTCATCCGTCGTCCAGGCAGAGCCGTTGGCTCTGGCTGGTGCCATCCGGTACTCTCTGCCATCGAGTTCATGATAAGCAATCATCTCTAGCTTGAGAGCAAGACAGCTCGTAGGCTTGAAGACGACACCACCCACCGACTATGAGCCATCTACATCGACACTCAGAACTTAGAAAGAACTCGATATTCCTAGAGCCGATTGGTCTTGACAAGGACGCAACAGGGAGGCAGTGTCTATCATTCAAATCGAAGGTCCTGACTGAGCATCAACATAAGCGATCTGTACATCGTCTACAACGACGCCACCTTTGGGCGGAGCCTACATTGCCTTCATACAGCGACACACAAAATAATTCATCTTGGGGTATAATTCACGAATATACTATGTAATTGTTCCTGAATTTGAGAAATTCAATTATATCAATATTTGCGTCTCAGTTGGTTGTAAATCTGCAGTCTGAAATCTGTCAATAACTTGTTTAGGCTTGGATGCTAAATGAACTGGAAATTCTCTGTGTGTTCTTTCATTGGATAGTATAATTTTCTCTATGCGTGCCCTAGCTCAATACAAACAAGTAGCTGATTTAGCCATTTTAAGACTTTCCAAGAGAGCCACAGTCTCTGCCACATTATTGGATTTTGATCCAAGGTAGAATGCTCCCATCCTCCAATATTTACACTACTCATGCGCCTGCTGGGCCTGGATTCCCCCTTGCCACTCCATCAAAGTTAAGCTTCAAAAAAAGTTAACTTGGTCTTCTCCATACAACACTCTTTCTCCTATATTTTTTTGCTATTACCCCATCAATTGGAAGTATTGATATTTTCTATTGTTTTTATAAATGTAATATATGTTCCAAAGTTTGCATTTGTTATACGGAAGGTAAAGCAGGCAGGTTTATAAAAGTAGGAGCTAAGGGCCATAGATCCGCCCTTATCTTGAGAGACAGAATTTGGCTTGCTTTACTAAATGTTTTCTATGCCTGTCATATTCCATTGTTGTGCCAAGATTTTGTGGGTCTCCTATTCTACACCATAATTTGATTTTAATTTTTGTATGTTGCTGTATTTCATTCATATGTTTTGCTCAATGAGATTCAATTTCATTATGAATTCTTGAGGCATATTGAGCTTAAGTCTTGGAAGCTTTTTTGATTTATATGTTATGAAATGAAATTATGAAGCCAAAACACACCTTTTTAAATATATAAGCTAACATTTTCTGTGCTTGAATGGACTGTCATGGCTCCATGAGAACCAGATTGGGATGGCTCCTCTATTGATGAGTGGGCCTCACAAGTAGCTCCTTTAAGCCTATAAAGAAACTCTTTTGTTAAAAATCTTCAATCCGCAATGGTTAACACTTATTAAAAATGGTTTAAGGGTTGAACCTAAATCTCTATGGGTGAGAGTAGACTGGAATCTGAACAATTTGTCAGACTGCATGACCTATGATTATCTTGGTTGATTCTCCTTTTCAAAACCCACTTGAATGCACCCCCTTCCTAGAATCTTAACTCAATTGCATGTCTAATTGTCTGTTTTTGGTCCATCCTAGAACATTCTTACAAGCACGAATAATCTGAAGAAGAAAATCAAATTGCTTGACGCTGCAAAATATTCTCAAAAACAACCTTGGCTGAACTAGACATCCATAACGAAGCAGCCTAGTAAGTGTCCACTAAACTGCTATGATTCAATGTGATCAACAAAAAATGGTTGCCTTCATTAAATCATGGGGATGAAGGGGATTCACTTTAATGAAAGGTGTAATGTCCCCCCTCCTTTCTCATGCGATTCCCTCAAGGGGGGACAATAAAAGGGAGAATAATTAAAATTATAAAAAACTGAAATTTAATGAAGTTTATTTAGTTTCAATGAAAAGTCAAAAGGCGTGTAGATGAAGAGTTATGCCTATTAAAGAAAAAGGGTATATAAGAAAGATCAATCAAGGAGAAGGAAAAAGGAATTTGATAAGACACATTATATATATTTTTCCTTGTGAATTATTTAGTAATCCGAGGATGAAACCCCTCAAACATCAGAAATTATTAAACTAAGAATGTAAAATCTTAATTTCTCTTGCCAAGTTAGTGGACAAAAACCTTTAACTTTAGATAGAAATTTAGAAAACATTTCAAGACATTTATACAAGTGAGGAAGCTGCAAATTGGAAGAAAATGAAATATTACAACAGAACAGAATATAAGTTTAATATTTTCAAATTTGTATTAAAGGTTTAAATCTGAAGTTTACAATTATCAAAATTATAAGGTTAAAGTTAAATTAATGTTGATAATTATGCAAGTATTATTGTGGGTGTGGAATATTTAAGGCAAAAAAAAAGAGGAAAATTTAAAACAGGACATTACAAAAGGGTTTTCTTTGAAAGACCAATAAACTACCATTTTACTGGAAACTACTTTGGCCTGTCAATAGAAGGAAATTGTTTTGAGCAACTGGCTCTGTAGGATCTAATTCCTACCCAGGGTCCCTTCTGCAGTCTTCTAATCCTTGCTTCCAAGATTTTCTTTACCATTTGGTCTGCATAATTTACATTAGTTGGGCCTATTTGAAAAGATTAATTCTCTAATAAGCACAAAACACAATTATGTCTATTTGATGGTGACATGTACCTCTTCCTTGTAACAGACAAACACCTTCAAGGTCATTGGATGTGTCCCTTAAATTTTTCTCTCTTAAATTTTAGGTGAGCTTGGATTTGAAGAATGAATTCTAATAAAGTCAAACACACCCATGTGCATATTGGGCAGCTTTGGAAGTTGTGTAAATGTCAGGATCATCTCATATGCTGGGCAGGATCGCTAGTGGGCTGTCCCATTTTCAGTGTGTCCATGCCTTTGATCTCAAAAAGGTGGTTGGTGGCCATTGTCTCAGTTTTTTGATGTTCTAGAGTCAAAGCGAAATTGAGTCATATGGGGTTAACACATTTTTGTATAAGAAATATGAAGAGACAATTTAGATTCAAGTTCTACAGAGGCATCAAATCACATTGGGTCTCTAGTGTATATAAATAGAAAGGGATGCAAATCACACTAGTGGAACAAAAATGGTTTACAAGTAGGGTCAATTGGAGTTGTTCCAGCGAGAGGGAAAGCTGTAGAGCTGGGATCATGTGTTAAACAATGAAGCAATGTGCATTGAGCGTATAGGGTGATGATTAAAGAAATACATTATTGCTAATCTGATGTTCATTGCACAATTTATGTAGGTGAGTGAAATCAATAATAATAATCTCAAGTTTAGTCTATTGAGGTGCTATTTTCTTCTTTTAAAGTTTTGCATACTAGTTTAGATTTTTGAGGGTTTGTAGACATTTCTGAAAAGGCAAATGCTTTCTATAGATAAGATTTTGGCATTGTACCTTGCCTTTTAATTGGCATTGTGTGTGATCATTAGCTTGACTTGTGATGTATTTTGAGTGTGTCATTTCACTATGACAATGTTTATGCAGGGCCTCTGCATTAACTTGTGCATAAGGTATAGATTATATCATAATATTGTTTGAAGTTGGTCTCCGGTTGTTTAGCTTAATTGTAATCATCTCCACATTGCAAGCTTAGTATAAGGATGTGATGCAGTTGTGGACTGGAAATTCTATTGAACAACCCAATCACGTCGCCCAAATGCATTATTCAACAAGAAGAAATTGTTTATAATTAGAGATATCAAGTTTCCACAATCCACAATGAGTATTTACATCAAATTTCTGGATTTGATTGCATAAAAAATGTTTACAAAACATACAAAACCCTAATATTATTGTCTAACAACAAGCTACATTACAGGAGTATAGAATAGATCGTTCTTGATCTTAAATTACCGTTCTACAACTTTTCAAAGATCTTCAAATGTGTGCAATGATCTCCATTTTATTTGCCAGTGGCTTGGAAGTCGAATTGGATTTGATCTTGGTTGTTACAAGTT
This sequence comes from Sequoia sempervirens, assembly GCA_007258455.2. Taxonomy (NCBI): domain Eukaryota; kingdom Viridiplantae; phylum Streptophyta; class Pinopsida; order Cupressales; family Cupressaceae; genus Sequoia; species Sequoia sempervirens. The sequence goes on from VDFB02000015.1 coordinate 512,694,957, forward strand.
ACAACCATTGGTTTGTTGCAAAAATGCCGAAGTGTAGTAGCAAGCTGGGAGTCCACATAGTGCAGAAGCAAGCTAGAAACCCACAAATACAATAGAAAGTGGAAAACCTGCAATTGGCTAGTCAAACATAAAATCTCGCTTCAAAGTTGGTTGGGCGTTAAAACCCCACAATTCAGACATGGTGATGTCATCTTCTAGTTGAAATCAGTTGATGTCATGCTGAAGTCATGGGCAAAACTATTCATCTGAACTGATTTGTTAACTCATAAATGTTCGGTTTGCTTGATTATGTCCACAAAAGTTTAGATGGACATGGAATTCCCGAATGAAGCAAATGGACAAGGAATTCCCACATGAAGTTAGATAGCCTCAAATTTCCTGCAAGCCAGATAACTTGGAAGTTAGATAACCACAAATACAATAGAAAGTGGAAAACCTGCAATTGGCTAGTCAAACATAAAATCTTGCTTCAAAGTTGGTTGGGCGTTAAAACCCCACAATTCAGACATGGTGATGTCATCTTCTAGTTGAAATCAGTTGATGTCATGGGCGAAACTATTCATCTGAACTGATTTGTTAACTCATAAATGTTCAGTTTGCTTAATTATGTCCACAAAAGTTTAGATGGACATGGAATTCCCGAATGAAGCAAATGGACAAGGAATTCCCACATGAAGTTAGTTAACCTCAAATTTCCTGCAAGCCAGATGACTTGGAAGTTTCCACAAGTACGAAAGGAACCATTGGTACTGGTTTGTGTGGGGAAAATTATCGACACCGGCTAAAAGCAGTCGGCTGAATCAAAGAGTTTGGTTCACTTAGAAATCTTTGCGAATGTGGACAAACCTTTTGCTATTGATCATGTAAGCAAACACATCAGAACTGGTCCAAAACATTAGAATCCAATGAAAACTGCTGGTTCAGTAACAACTTCCCGCAAAAGTCCAAAGCAAACCAAACATCCGCAAAGCAGGTTCCATAGCAATTGAAAAATCCGCAATCCGTAACACACCAAAAACCTACAAAGCCATAACTTAGCCAGTTTTTGTTCTCTCTTCCTCAAATTTGACCTGCAGACATCCATTCGGATCTTCTACAAGGCGACATCATTAGCTCATCCAATTATTTCTAAAAATCCCCTTGAGCAACTAACCAAAACTAACACTACTAGAAACCTAAAGCAATTGAATTAAGGAAATATTTTTGGTTGATGCAAGATTGCCTATGGACCCCAAATGCTCCTGCATTAGGATGGATCTACAACAATAATTAATGTGAATGGAAAATTAGAGGGGGTAGGTATTTGTCCAGGGACACAGTTTTAACTTGGAGCAGGTTCTGTTTAATATTTTTAGCTTGACTAGTGTACCTTTGAAGTGTGTATTTGCTTCGATATTGTGCTTTTGTTAGAGGATAAGTCTTATCTATTTTTCTTTTTATAATATTATAGTAGTATACTATTATGCATTGAGGTATTTGCATTTGTATAACACATAGATGCATTATTTTTAGATAATTTTATTGCTTACATAGAATTTAATATTAGCAGTAATCACATGTTCTATTTTGAGAAGGTTTGAGTCCAATATTACTCTGATTTATCTGCATGGAAATGGTGCTATCTCAAATGACACATCTAGTTATTTTGACAGGTTTAAGTCTTTTAGAGGCTCACTCAAGTGATCTACGGGATGGACTTGGAAGACAAGGCAGTTGGTTTATTTATGGTCTTTTTCAGTTTCTTCGTATTTGCCTACTACACATTCTGGGTGATCATTCTGGTATCTCTCTCTCCTTGTTCATGTTGGTTGGTGTATACTTAAAATTGCTCATTGTTTTCAATTTGGTATCTTTCGATTCTGTATTCTGTAGCTGATAGCGTCAAACCAGGCTTAACCTGTTTCTTTTTATCCTATTTTTGCAGCCTTTTGTGGACAGAGATCACTTTGCCCATAACTATTTCCTACCTAGGGAATATGCAATTATAATACCTACATTTGCTGGGTTTGCCCTTCTCAGCTTCTTGTTGGTTTTTGTTGGGTTTACATTAGTGAAAGCAAAACAAAAAACTTCATAAGTCATAACGTATGCTTGGATTTTTGTAACAGCCATTTTTTTTGTAAATTGTCACTCTCAAGTTTCCTTTTGTAGAAATTCTGAAATTAAACCTTGAGCTATTACATATTTATAATAAAATTTTATTGGCTTTTAAATGTGCAAACTTTTACTTTGAGGACACATGAAATGAGCTTTTTATGTAATTATGGGCTTGAAAGACTAACTTGGATTGCAAATATTTTCAAATATGATGTCAGATTTAATGACACTGAAGAGTTTGTTGGAACAAGATGTGAAAGGGTATGCATTTCACAAAGAACGAAGTTGTTAAGATTACAAAACAGGTTCACAATACCATAGTTGATCAATAACCATTTGTCACCGAAATGGATTGTTAAATCCATTGAGGTGCTAACTCAAACTTGCTAGGATAATGAAAATGTAATTGCTATCTTTGGAACTAGCTCTTTTTCTCTTTTTCTTTTGATCTGTAAATTGATGGATTGGGGCTCTCACCTATTGTAATCAAATATCAAAAAATATAGCATGTGTATTGACGGAACACAATTCTTTACAGAGAGGAAAAAGTTGAATAATCTACACAATCCAAAGAACAAGCTGAAGAAACTACACTATCCTTAAGAAAACACTCAGAGATTTAAAATCTGACCAAAGCTAAATAAAATAATTTTGCTTTAGTAGAGTCACATCTTCTTAAAGAGCATTTTAAGATCACTTCCTCTTACTGTTGGTGAGGAGTGTACCCATAGTCCATTGAATTCCTTCATCAAGTCATGGGCTTCCAACCGTAATTTCTTTGCTTTTGTTTTCCTTACTCTCCACTTGCTTGTAGCCCCACAATTGGGTTTTGTGATTTTGCTCTTTGTCTAGGAAATGGTAATGATACTAGGAATGACACCAACTCATCTTCATTCTCAAGGAAATCTAACATGTCTACTCATGCTCTTCTATGAATGCCTGGAGTAAATGATCCCCATCTTCCAAAATCTGCACCACACAATATAGAAACTCCTTGTCATCATAAGAAAACTGAGTCGTGAGAGAAAAAGCATCTTTATGAGAGTGTTGAATAGGGGTTGAGTGATCCTGTATCAATCCAAGAGCACCTGGTTGGAATATGCATTGCCAACAATGGAAAATATTGAAAATCTAATTTTCAGTAATTTCTACGTATCAGTAATTTGCATTTTCGAAAGCCTTCGGAGTGGAATTTGGCCCGAAGACTTCCATTGGTTTATTGGAATGGTTGTCATAGGCTGCATTCCAAGAAACTCAAACTAGTTCTCTTTGAGATCTTTCCAACGATTCCAAGAAGTTCAAATTTTGTCTAATGGGCTAGGAGTAATGACCCCGTCAAGTTGGGTTACCAAAATCAATAAGTTTTTTTTGTATTTTTTTAGTTTTGGTAGTTAATTAATCCAATTGTCCATTTTGACTTCGAAGGATGTGGTAACCTTTGATGTTCTTGGCAAATGTATAAGCATTTAAATTTGAAGCGTAATAAAGCAGTTTTGTAGAGGCATACATCTCTTAATGAGTTTGCCGAAATTCAATACTGCAGGTTTCTCACGAGGTCTAGATTCCTAAATTCGGATCGTTGAGGGAACATGAGCTTAATCCCCATTTGAGACTGTAGGAAGCTTAGTCTGAACTCTAAGCCCTCTGTTCAGATTCTGACGCTAAGAGGAGCGTGGCATAGTTTGCTCAAAAAGTTGCCCATGGTTGTGATGGATGAGGTGTTTGTCAAAGTAGCCTCATCCAGTTATTAGGGTCGACAGATTGAATACCAATAGAAATTTTGGATGAACACCTTAATATTTTGTGACTGATCATACAATGAAAGCACCTCGAAGGCACCCCTTCAAGGTTCAAGAATTGGGTCCATGTGCATGAGAAGTGTGAATGTTGACCATATGAATAATTGGCATGGAGATATCGATCTTTGTGCAAATCCTCACATACCTACTCTTTGTATCTGCCTATTCCAAGTCGAGTTTTACGAATACACCCAATTGATCTATCATTTTTTAAAAAGTCTGGAGTCCCTCATAATCAAGGGGGGGTCATATAGGCGTAACCATATTGGAACTTTGGTAATGATAATAGCCTTAGGGTGAAAATAAGTTACCATAGTATAAATAATGATCCGAGTTTTCCAAAGAACCAAGGGATCTACTAGTGCACAAAATTGCAATCTTCCATAAAGCCAAACTATACCTTGAAAAAGCCATGATCTAAGATCTCCATATAAGGGGCTACCATATTGCTCCATATTGTTTTAGTCCAGGATACAAAAATTGTAAAGGGAGGATGCTTTTCCAAGCACTTGAAAACAAGAGACAATAGCTAATATTATTTAAAATTGCATTAACACAATCACTCAAAACATGGAAATGGAGAGACTTAGCTACTAAGACCACTATTGTGTCGCCCAAGGAAAAGGAAGTTGGAGTATCAATTAGCTGAGTAGAAGAAATTAGGGGTTTAGGTTTTGAAATACCTTAAACTGCAACTATCAACAAATTCGTTGTAGTAGCTATAACTGAACATCTAGCCTCAAATAATGGGGAAAGATTAAGGTTGTTTTTCAAAATTTGTTTCTTGAAAAACCATCACAACCATTTAAGGGGTTTATCATGTTTTTGCTTTTCTTTTAAATTAGAGGATCCATTGAACCTTTTGTCGTTGGCGTTTGAGGCGCCATAGTCGTGGCAGGGGGTGGGGTGGCGAAGAGAAACCTTACATTAGCCCTAGGGTAGCCATCCCATTCACCTTATGTATGATCCCCTTCCTTTTGTCTATATCTTGTCATCGACACAAATCCTTGTCGCCATTAAAGGTTCTACCCCTTTCCACTATCACTCCTTTTGTTGCTCCTACATGCCACTACTACTCCAACACATCTTTTTTCCTTTGATTCATCTTTGCAAATAGCTCTTATCTTCACTTGAGTTTACTTTAAAAAACAAAAAAAAAATGCAATAAGCTTATATTTACAATTTTAGATTCTTTAATCATTCATTTGTATGGTGTTATGCTACATTTAAAATGAAGATCAAGCCATTCTCTTGCAACTTCCAATTTCTTAGTGCTCATTCACTTGTTTTATTCTAAAAGCAGAGAGCATCGGGCTGCCTAAAAAGCAGCCTAATGGCCTTCGATCTCACCTGAGGGAGTGCACTCACATTTAATAATTTAATCCAAACTAGATCGATCTTTCGATTGTGCAACTTCCTGCTGGGTACGTTTCAGAAAAGCTATCTCCTGGCACAACTCTTTCCGATTTATGAAGTGGAGGAAAACCAGAGAGCATAAATTATATGATCTCGTTATTGGAGGACAAATGTACACAAATTTCAGTTTGATGATGACACAATTCTCATTTCTATGATAACTTTTTAAAGAAATAAAAATCACATAAACATAAAAGGTTTCAGATATATTAGGTTCTCAAGAGGAAATTTCCATTGAAATACTAGAGAAACCCTTTAAGTTCTAGATTCCAAACAAGGAATTTGGGAGGTGTTCAACCAAATATACAAAAAACTAGTGCATGTTGGAAAGTAATTTCTCCCATTTATGTGGTGGAGATATCTAGAAAATGCAAACTAAAGTTTATTTTCTAGATATCTCCACCGCATATATGTAGACGGGAAAAATTACTTTCCAACACTCCCCCTTAATTTCGACCACATGCTTCAGCATTTATCATTCTCAAATTTGTTTTCCAAATCTTCAGACTTCTCAAATCCTTTCCATGCATCATAGATTGAAATCATCTCTAAGATCTGCGGATCTTCTTTTTCCTTCAACTCTTTCTAACTCATCCCACTGCTATGATAGTCCTTCAAACTTAGATCTTCAAATCTCCAAAACTTCAAACTAGAACTAGAAGTCCTCTTGCTATCTTTAGCTTTCCACTTTGCATGACGTCTTATTAGACCATGAAACATCTTTTGATTGCTATCTTCTTTGCCATATGAAAATTTACACTTGAATACCTTTCTCAACATACCTATAACTTATTGCCAATTCAATCCAAAATTCCATCCACAATCCATTTTCATGCAACCTGTCACAAATTCATTCCATTTTCTATTCCAACATGTCTTTTTAGAATGGTTCTTCAAATGACAGATGCTACACGAGTGTAGATCCCAACACATTTCTTTTCTATGTCCTTCCCTATTACAATGGGAACACTGAATACAATGCATTTCTTGAACAAATTTGCTTGTACATGTATCATTTCCTTTACCTACAATATACCCAAGACCTTCAAATTTTGGTCTCATAATAGGCTCAATCGACTCTTTGATTCCTTGCTCATACTTTCCTAGTCCTTGTCCTTTATAACCCATTTTTTTCATTATTCTCAAACCAACATTATTTCCATGACAATTAACATGATTTGTAGACAATCATCTTAATTGTTAAAATTTTTGTTGGTGTAAATAAATATTTTACTTATTACACTTTACTTAAGCTTACTTAGGGAATGCATATCATTGTAGTTTGCACTTGTGACACCTAGTTATTTGCATTTTACATCTAGGCTTGTGAATACATTGAGAGATGTGATAGGGACACTTAGAGAAATTCCACTCTTTGTGGTGTAATCTAGTTATCACCTTTTTATCTCCACTTATCGTGGCATGATAATTCTAGTTTAGGTGGGTGATCCACCTTTCATGGAATTATCTATTATTTCTTTCTACCTACCCTTGCACATGATTGTGACACTTGTCTCATTCATGGCCCTTCCTTGTGTCCTAGCTTGCCTTTATAAGCAAGCCTTGTACATACTTGTAATTGAACATCTTCATGCATATTGAGAGTACAATCATCATATTCTCTCATCTTCTCTCTCTCTTTTGTGCTATCTTTGGTCTCTTGATCCTATTGTTGCTTTTTATAAGTTCTTACAATCTTTATCAAAAACACCTATATCACACAAATCAATTGATTCATCAACTAAACTACACAGGTCTTTAGTACTACATAAAGCATCACATATTGATGGCTTTGACTTTAAACATTCATTCTCATCTTTCAATTTTAATATTTCTTCCTTTTGTAAATAATTTTCGTCTTCTAACCTCTTTAGGTTTTCTTCCAAATCTGCATTCTTCTTCTTGACATCATCATACAACTTCAATATTTCTTTTAGCTCTTCATTTTTCTTTTTCACTTTCTCTAAATCTTTTTCAAAATTTTCATTTTCACACAAATATTTACATCTTTCTATTCCAAAATCTTTTAAACTTGCTATCAATTCTAAATTACACCCTTTAAGTTTCACCAAATCATCTTTTAAACTATTTTTTTCACATATTAAACTCTCATTTTCTTTTTTCACCTTTTTCCCAATCTTTCCCATTGAAACACAAATTTAAACTCACCTCTTTCAAAAACTGCAATTGATTTTGATTCTGTTACAACAATTCAATTCTCTTTTGACTACAATTTCCTTAGGGCACAATTTTCATATCTATAATCCTATCTTTATTACCTCTGGCTTGCTTCTCTTCTAAATCTTCATTTTTCATCTATAACAAGTAAATCATTAAGAATTTGAAGGCAATGTAAATTAGTGATTTTGTATATATAAATTAAAAATTATAAAAAATAAATTCTCTTTTCAAATATTTGTTAACAATTGTTTCTTATGTTTTATAATATTTTTAATTAGTAATATTTTTTAATGTAAGATAATTTTTTAAGCATACATCATTAATATTGATATCTTTGACATGTATATTTTATATATTAATAATTTATTAATTGATATTAATTATAATATGGACATATATATTCCCACAAAGCATAACTTTTTTGTAAATATCTTTAAAAATAAAAAAAAATATTATTTATTTACTTTTTCGATTTTTTTTTTAAATTTCACATGTTGAACAAAGATAATTTTTGTTTGGTAAAAAACAAAAAATAAACATAATAATCAAACAAAAAATATTATGAATTATAACTTTAGAAAAACTTATTTTGAGGGTTACATTGATGCAAAATCTTATGTCATGATAACTTCATTTGACTATGGAAAATTTAGCCCAAATCAACATTTTTTGGTTGAATACTAGGTGACCATGTGGGATAAGTGACATATTAGGGCCACATCAACACCTTCAATTTAAGGTAAATTTGAATCCTTTTGAAGGTAGTGAACATGATAGATTTAGGCTTTAAACATTAAAACACATTAGAAGGGACCTCTAGTTGAATCTAGTTTACCTTCAATCAAAAGTTGTTGACATGATAGTGAGTGGACCTTCAATTTTTCATTTGAAAGTGTTCAATAATTTTTGCTTCATATAAAATCTATTTTGTAAATGGCATACAAGTGGGATAAGGCTTTATATTTCCACCCATTCTACAAGCCATTCCTACATATTGCGTATTCTTCTCCCTCTTCAATATAATATTAAGGAAGCATGATTAAAAATCCATAAGAACATGGTGGACCCTTAAATTTAGATTTCACAAGCTATTAAATTAGGCACTAGTAATGAAAGCTCTTGGAGAATGTAGCATACTATATCACAATGATGCAATATTCACCAAAAACTACTATTCCAACTTGAATGATAATCTATTAGCACTTAAATAACATTAACCTTTAATTAAGCTTTGTTCAACATAGAAAGGTAGATATAAACTCTTAAGTTCAACCCCACTTTGTAAGTTGGAAATGGTGAAACACTTAGCTTTTCAAAGGATAGCTAGAATAGACATGAACCACTACTTAAAGAGCAACCTTAGACATTACATGGCATAGGCTTCAAACTCGAGGGTATTTGCATTTGGCAAAAAGGGTGAGTCTCAACCACATGGTGCAAAGAAATTGGATCCTTTTTCTATTTTCCAATATGTGTTTGGCATGCATGACAAGTCTACACGTGTATGCACATCTTTAAAAACCATTGGCCAATTGTATTTCACTCAAAAATATTATGAGTTATATTACTAAATGATTACTTGCTTTGTAATAATTAATGTAACCGTAGCATGACATGGTGTGCTTCAAACCTATTCAAACATCTTGGGTAAATCCTTTTCTAATTCTTCCTAAAGAGGAGTAATTCCTTTAGCATATAGTGAGGTGAGTTCAAACTCAATGATCTTCTTTTAGTGTTGCTCAAGTTTCTTTGATGAAGACCATTAATGAGAAGGAAAACTATGCCACTTTACCACTCATCTACCTTAGGGTTAACATAATCTTCTTGTAAGCACATTTAGATTTGCACATCAAACTCACCACAATATACTTGAGTGGTGAAGTGTCCTTTTGCAACCAGTTGAGTAATGCCTTGTTTGTGCACAATTCTTGTTGGTTTAAGCTCCAAGTACTTCTATTTTCACTATGATTGCATTTTTTTGGTGAAAAAAATCTTTGCCTCTTTTTTTGTTCACATGTTGCATTCTAACAAGGAAGAAGAATATTTTGATCATGATGAATGCATTGAATATGAAGAAAATCAAAATAAACAAGAGATGGTTGATAAATTGAAATATTTGTGTAATCAAATAGTTAATGTAGACAAGGATATGAGGATATGCCCACTTCCACTATCGATTATTTTATGAAGATAATTATCGCCAAACAACACAACATAAGCACAATCAAGACTGTATGGCAAATAAGTGATCATAAACAAGATTCCTTGATAGTCCTTCCACTACATCCTTCAACACTCTCATCCATACACCTAGCAATTCATTTTTTCTTGATCATTTATTTGATAAGGAAGTCCAAGATACTTGCACAAGATCATGTGGTGTACATTGCTTGTTGTCCCCTTCGCATGATTTCGCTATGCTTAATCATAATGATGTTTGTCAAGTAATTCATGGTAGCACTATTAATATTATTAATGCTTAAATTTCTTGTGATGGATTAATACATGCCCTCTCTAATACATACATTAATAGAAGACGATGATTTTAGTGGAAATAAAGATGCATATTCACATAAAATTATTTTTATTTTTTATATTATGAGCACATATATGATAATCTTTCCTAGTGTATTTAGATATATTTTAATTAATGAGGCTATTCAATGTTTTATGTCTCATACTTACTATATTTCATCCATTCATATTGGATGTTTCTTCATTGTGTTTTTCACTCTGGTGCTTGCATAATTTTTTAATCTTTCAACCTCTAGTGGTCATGCCTTAAGGGATGGATCCATCTATGCACTCTAATGATTCATATTTTCTATTAAAAAATATTTTATATCTTCACATGATGCACATATTTTAAGAACCACAACATAGATAATTGTATATTACCTCATACTTATATTCCATTCTCCAAAATGAGCGAACAAATAGAATAAAATTAAGTGAAGAAATTTATTATGACACCTTCAAAAATTATTTAGATCTCCATTTTGATCTTTTGAGGATGGTGTCCCCTCAACAATCCTTACTCTTTTCTTAAAGATCACATGCCTATGAAAACTAATTTTTTTATTAAATACATTCCCATTAATGATTTTCAAGGGATTCTCAATGCTTGTACCAATGAGTTATTTAATATTAGTTTTCCTATTGATAAATATTCTCATATATGAATGGACTTAAAGTGTTCTAATGACTCTCTATTTTAAATGATGTGAAATTTATAACTAACCTATTTATAAAAAACCAAGAGTTGTCTAAGGATATTGATACTATTGGCTATCCTCTTCAAATTTTATATTATTTATGGAATATTATAATATTATACTTATATATGTTATGTTCATGATTTATTTCATTGCTTTCACTTGATCTTAGAACTTAGTGTTGAAGTGCCAAATTATGAATACAAAATCCAAGAACTTCCACAAGAGAATGCATGCAACACAAATTAGCCAAAAACTATCATAAAGCGTGTGAAAATGTATAATGATCTCCTTGTATATGTAGGACAAGGAGGAAGTACAAAAATGAAGGTAAAACACTAGCCCTCCAAGAGATGTGACACATGTAGGACACTTGAGACAAATGTGAGAACATGTGCCATCTATCTATGACGTGGAACAACTAAACCACTAAGTGAACTTAAGCTAGTGTGCATAGGTCTCCTAACTAGATAAATAGAAACTAGATGTATAAAAAATATTTTCACACTAACACCCCCCTTGAGTGATGCTTAGAGAGTAAGTCACTAAAAAAATGAGTCCTGACAATAAGGCCTGATGAAATACTCATGCACAAAATAACTCTCACAAATGAAGTAAAGGAGAAAACATTGTGGGAAAAAACTCTTCTCCAAAAAGGATAACTATATACAAAGGAAGGACTCAAGAACCCCAAAGGACAACTTCATTCACCCCAATAAAATGACACAACAATGTAAGGAAGCTAAGGTAGCATAACAACTTCCTACACTAATCTTGAGAGGAGAATAATGCAAATTTTTTCTAGATCTTTAACAGTTACATAAACTTAAACAGAAATAAACACAAATACCATGCATACCATGACACAACGATTTACGTGGGGAAAACCATTTCGAGAGAAAAACCCAACACTCCAAAATCCGCCCAATATATTATTCAACAATCACAAAGATTACAATATACTTGCAGAGCCAACGTCTCACAGGAGTATCACCACTCAAAGATCTAGAGACAACACAACCGCTATCAGACTCTTGAAATACATCACACTCTACCACAACCATAATACAACACCCTCATAAAATAGCGTTACATTCTAGGGCAAGACAGGCTAACAAAATATCTTCCATTAGATCTAAAACCTAATAACGAATGATCCAAATTTACAATACATAATTATTTAATGTATGTCAACCATTTTAGAAGTTTCTTGAAAACGTTAACACACTCACATTTTTCTTTGTTGCCATTGCATACACCTATCGGTGTAACTAGGAAATATATCTATAAATATATATACATCCTATAAAAAATAAACCATATATAATTGCAAGGTTGAGACACATTTTCCCAAAAAATCTCCCACTTGTTGAACACCTTGCAAGAGCAACGCCAGGGTGTAAACATCGTCTCTTTAATTGCTAGGGGCTGAAAGGCCCATAGTCTTTGAACACCATCTAAACTTATTTGTGCTCACATGCTTAGTTAAAGAATCAACAACATTTATCAAAGTCTCTACCTTAACCAGCTTTACCCTGCCATCTTCGACCATATCTCTAACAAAATGATACTGTACATCAATGTGCTTAGTCCTAGCATGAAATGTTAGGTTCTTGGCTAGACATATCGCACTCTAACTGTCACAATAAATTGTTATTCCACCTTGTTTTATTCCAATATTTGAACACAATCTCTTAAGCCAAATTGCTTCTTTACAAGCATGAGTAGCTGCCATATACTCTACTTCAGTAGTGGACAAAGCAACCACAACCCGTCGCTTACTCCTCCAAATAACTGCACCACCAAATAAAGTAAACACATAAGCACTGGTGGATTTTCTGCTATCAACATCACCTGCCCAATCTGAATCCACATAACCATGAATATTAAGGAAAATCTTGTCTTCAGTCATATTTCTATGATAACATAAGGAATAATTTGAGGTACCACACAAATATCTAAATACTTTTTTAACTACATCCCAATGAACTCTACCAGGATTAGACATCTATCTGGAAATAACTCCCATTGCTTGGCCAATGTCTGGTCTAGTACAAACCATAGAAGACATCAAACTTCCAACTGCACTCTAGTAAGGCACTTTGATCATGTCTTCCATCTCTGATGGAGATGGACAATCTAACATAGATATCTTTGTTCCAACTGAAACGGGAACACACAATGGTCTACAATCCTGCATATCAAACCTCTGTAAAATTGAGTTGACATACTTACTTTGGCCAAGCCATAGCTTTTTGTTTACTCTTATCTCTTTTAATTTCCATCTTAAGAATGTGTTTAGCTGCACCAAGATCTTTCATTTCAAATTTAGCAGCAAGTTGAGATTTTAGTTCTAAAATCATACCTTTCCCTCTACCAATAAATAACATATCATCAACATATAATGCAATAAATGGGAAACAATCACCATCAATTTTATAATAAACAAAATGATCTGATTTAGAACGCTAAAATCCCAAACTCAACACATATGTATCAAATTTATGGTACCACATCTTAGGACTTTGTTTTAAACCATACAAATATTTCTTCAATTTGCAAACGAACTTACTTTTACCTTTCACCGCGTAGTGCTCTGGTTGTGTCATATAAATATCCTCCTCCAAATCACCATGAAGAAAAGTAGTTTTCACATCCATTTTCTCAACCTCTAAAGCATAAGCAACAACAATAGAAAGCAAAAATCTAATGGATGTCATTTTTGCAACAGGAGAAAATATCTCACCATAATCAACACCCTCAACTTGAGAGTAACCCTTCACAACCAACTTTGCTTTATACTTTTCAATACCTCCATCTGAACCAATCTTTTTCTTGAACACTCATTTGCAACCAAAAGGTTTTCATCCTTCAGGAAATGGTACGAAATCCCATTGTATCATTTTTTTTTCAAAGATGCCATTTCTTCATCCATAGCAATCTTCCAAGATTTTGCATCATTCATACCTAGTGCCTCTTCTACAGATATGGGTTCAGCCATGTTAGTATTCAAAGCAAAAATACATCTCCAATAATCAGGTGAATACCTTTCAGGTGGTTGTCTATGTCTTGTGGACCTATGAACAAGTTGAGTTGGAGGTTCTTCCTCCTCTTTTGAAGATCCAAAGCTAGATGAGATCTCAATTTCTTGTCTATCCTTGGGCCTCGAGTCAACTTTCTCAAGAGTAGGAGGAAATTGAATCACATCTTCCTGTTTACTTTGTTCTAGTTGTAATGTAACAAAAGAAGGCTTAGTTTCTCTAAAAATAACACTTCTACTATGAATTACCTTTTGTGCAACATGATCCTAAAGCTTGAATCCTTTCACACCATAACTATATCTGATGAAGATACATTTCATAGCCTTGTTCTCCAACTTTGTCTGCTTCTCCTTTGGCACATGTGCATATGCCTCACAACCAAAAACTCTAAGATCTATTAATGAAGGATTGCGACCCAACCATGCCTCTATAGGTGTTTTATCGACAAGAGCTGATGTAGGAGACCTGTTAATCAGGTAACAGGCAGTGGCAACAAATTCAACCCAAAACCTTTGTTTTCAACCAACACCACTCAACATACTCCTAGCCTTCTCCATCAATGTCCTGTTCATTCTTTCGAAAACTCCATTCTATTATGGAGAATACAGAGTTGTCTCCTATCTATGAATACCAAAATCTTTACAGAATCCATCAAAATCATTAGAGAAAAATTCACCACCATTATCAGTCCTTAAACATTTTATTTTCTTTCTAGTCTGCAACTCAACCATTGCTTTAAATTATTTAAATCAATTGAAAACTTCATATTTAGTCTTTAGAAAATATACCCATGTCCTACTATAATCATCAATAAATGAAACATACTATGTGGATTTATTAATCAAAGGAACATCTACAGGACCAAACACATCAGAATGAATAAGATCCAATACATCACAAGATTTATGAGAACTCAAGTAAAATTGAACATAGTTTTATTTTGCATAAATGCAATGCTCACAAAAGTCGAATTCAAGATTACAATAAGAAAAGCCTTCAACAAGGTTTTTATTTTTCAAGGTCCTTAGACCCTTTTCTCCAATGTGGCCAAGTCTCTGGTGCCATAACATAGTTTTCTTTGTAGGTAGCTTTGTTTCAGAAGAAAGAGCACCTTTGGGTACCCAAAATACATGACCATCTACTGAAGGTGAAACCCTCACTTCTTCCACAAACTTGCTTTTCACAGAAGTACTATTGCACTCAATAGTGCATGCATCAATATTATATAATGTGCCATATCTGACACCTCTAGCAATCACCATAACACCTTTGACCATCTTGTATCCTGCATCAAAAAATACTACCTGCACACCTACATCTATTAGTTTTCTCACATATAACAAATTTCGTGCTAATCCATGGATATGCAACACACCATTAATCGTTTTTATTCTACTATCAGGAAACCTTATTCTAACTTTACCACAACCAACAATGTCTAAATGAGAATCATCACCCAAGTACACCTTACCTCCATCAAATTCTTCTGTTGGAGTACAATTAACACTGAGAGTGGGGGGTGAATCAGTGTTAATAAGAAAATTAACACTTTTTATTTCTTTTAATAATTTTCAGATCATGAATGAACTTATGCAATAAGAAACAAATGAATAGATAATGAACAAACACATATAAGAGATTGACACAAAGATTGTCTTGAGTGGAAACCCTCCTGGGGAATAAAACCACTTGAACTTGGCCTCACTAGCCTTATCTGAAAATATTCTTTGTACAAAGCCTCACTGGCTGATTTGTCTCACTGACAATGGTGCTATCTCACTGATAGTCTTATAGTGCTATCTCACAGATAGTCTTTTGAAATGTACAAATATGAAAGAATTGTAAATACATAGTTGATCTCTGTTTCAATAATCACATACTCTATTTTGCAATGACCTCAGAATCAGAGTCATAAATTCCAACTACTCAAAAACAATATATATATTTCCTTCCTGAAACATATGTTATGTTCTTTTCACAATCTCTCATCAACATAGAAATGAGCACAATAAAGCATTTTATATGTTTTTTGTTTTTCAAAACCAGAATTAGGTAAAAACCTTTTGAAGACACTGTATCAATAACTTCCATGAGAAACCAAATCTGAAACTTCCCTTACCAGTTGCAAAAACACATCTTCTTATACAAATTTTCAACCATAATCCATCAAAAACAATCTTGTCAAGAAAGCATTAAGAGAAAATAGTATATAATTGTCATATAATCTATAGATCTGAGAAAACATAATAATCCAACAAACAATAAACCCTCAGGACAAACCCACAAAACAATGATAGGGTTTTCTAATCAAAGGAAAACATTTGATATTTTAAAAGACAAATACCCTTATTCTTAACGGCATACCCGAATCGAGGTTTTTAACAAAGTATATACATATCGAGCTTAAGGGATAAACAACCACTTGTTTACTACTCTTCTTCAAAACAAAAATTGTCAGGAGACCCGTGGGGTTACAATAACCAAAAATTGCTTTGTTTATCTTGCTTCTTTAATCAGTTCGACACAAAACACAACTTCTATAAACTGCCAGAACACCCGAAAGATTAAAGGAAGTATTATCTACTTTAAACTAAAAAAAAAAAAACTATACAGAATGCTACCACAGTCATTCAACAATAAAAATCCCAGATAAGCACTAAACTCAATTACAGTTAACATAATCACCAAAAAGAAAAACACAATCTAAAGCCCATCGTTTGTAAAAGATACAAAGAAGTGTAAAACAAAGACATAGAAAGAGTACACCTTGAGTTGGCTCAAAACACCTTCATTTCCCTACTCTTCACTGCTAATTCTTGTCTCTTCAACGATTATGCAACCAAACACTGAAACCAACTTCACTTATGACTGATGCCATGATTAGGGTAACAAACCCCAACCAACAAAAATGAATCAAACACCGAGTCTCTCAAAGCTTCATAGAAGCTTTCAAATGCAACATAATGATATTTCATGTCCGGGTATTATGATGGGAAATAATTCCCATTGAACAACAAAAATAATTACCACCAATGATGTAAAGATTCTTGTAACTTTGACTTTATAAAACATTATCATTACCACCTTTTACCAATTGACTTTGAGAAAACACAATTTTCCATACTTTCAAAAATTTCCTCACAATGATTCCAAGTTCTATTTGGAGAGCAATATGTTGCCTTGTGAAAAATATAATGTGTCAATATGCCTTTTGAACAAACCTCAGATATAGAACTTATTTGTGTTCTGACCAATATTATCATGAAGCCTTTAAAAAACATATGTCAGGATATTAATATGCAGATAGATTTTATAATTCCAAACTGAAAAACTGATCATATGCCAAACCAAACTGTGTAACATACTAATCTTTGAAATATGCCATATGCAGATGATGAACCAAGATAGATCAACATGGATATGTAAACTTAGACAAGAAGAATGAAACTAAAAGATCACCATGTGCACAACCTGATACCTCAACTTTGGTGTTATGACATTAATGCCAAATAATACTGAGGGACAACATCTTCATATTCAAAAAACCAATCTCTATTAAAGGTCATATGGAAAGATGCACCTAAGTCAATTAACCATGCATCATTTCCAACACGAGTTGCCAAAGCTACAATGAATACATCAACATCTTCCTTCTCAGACTCAGAATGGGAATCAAATTTATTCTTTTTCTTTTTCTTTTCTTCTTTTTATTCCTTACGAACATGCCCAGGCTTACTGTAGTTCTAGCAAATAACTTTGGACTTTCTAGGAGATTTAGATCTCCCCCTGGACTTGGATTTTTCACGCTTCTCATTTTTCTTTCCTTTTTCCTTAGGTCTTCCATGAACATTTAGGACCTCCTTGGCAATGATGGATACCTTCCTCCTCATCTCTTCAAAAAGAAAAGAACCCACCACATCTTAAGTCTTCAATATAATAGAAGTACTCCCAATAGCCATAACAAGAGAATCCCACGAATCAGGAAAAGAACAAAGCAATATCTGATATTTCTCTTCCTCATCCATTTTAAAACCAACTAATGCCAATTGAGCCACCAAAATATTGAATTCTTCCAAGTGGTCTGTGATTCATCCACCCTCTTCCATTCTCAAGGAATGCAATTTCTTCTTTAAGAAAATCTTGTTCACTAAAGCTTTGGCTTGATACATCTCACCAAGCTTCTTCCATAGTTTCTGTGCAAAGGTCTCTTCATGGACATTGATGAAACAAATGTCTACCAAGCACAATCTGATTAGACCCTTGGTTTTATGGTCCATAACATCATATTGAGCATCCTGAGTAGGATCTACAGGCTTTGAAACATTCTCATCAACAACATCCCAAAGATCTTGATCTATCAATAGATCCTCCATTTTCAACTTCCACATCTCAAAATTATTTCCAATTTTGTTTTCCACCTCTATTCTCACTGATGAACTTTCCTTTTGAAAATTCTTGCAACAAGATCACAAAGTGTCTTCTGCACAAGATCCCACTCAAATATGGATTAGTTCAAAAAATCCAACAACCCACAACTGAAACCAAAAGTGATCAAGCTCTAATACCACTTGTAAGAAAGCTAAGGTAGCAGAACAACTTCCTACACTAATCTTGAGAGGAGAATAATGTAAAACTTTTACAAATATTTAACCGTTACAAAAACTTAAACAAAAATAAACAAAAATACCATGCATACCACAACACAATGATTTATGTGGGGAAAACCCTTTCAAGAGAAAAACCCCACACTCCAAAATCCATCCAATATATTATTCAACAATCACAAAGATTATAATATACATCACTCTATCACAATTGTAACACAACACCCTCATAAAATAGGGTTACATTCTAGGGCAAGACAAGCCAACCAAATATCTTCCATTAGATCTAAAACCTAATAACGAATGGTCCAAATTTACAATACATTATTTAATTTATGTCGACCATTTTAGAATATTTTTGAAAAAGTTAACACACTCACATTTTTCTCTTTGTTTCCATTCTATACACCTATTGGTTCTATACACCTATTGGTGTAACTAGGAAATATATATGTTTATATATATATATATGTCTATATATATACATCCTATCAACAATAAATCATATATAATTGCAAGGTTGAGACATATTTTCCCAACAAATAAAAGATAGTGAGGTAATTCTAAAGGTTTGATGAAGATGTCTGCAAACTTGTACCTCAAGATTAATATTCTAAGGAGATAACACCATCATGGATAAACTGTCAAATAAAGTGCATGTGAATTTCAATGTTCTTTGTTCGTTGATGCTCAACTAGGTTGCATGAAATGTGGATGGCACTTTAGTTATCACACCAAAGAATAGTAGGATGATCAAGTGGTAGACCAAAATCTATCATGTTTTTAAAGCCATAGTACCTCTTGGCTAGCAATAATTTCACCTTGATACTCAACTGTAGTGGATGATAATACAATAACAATTTTATTCTTGCAAGACCATGTGACTAGACTAGAACTAAGATAAAAACCTAGAAGTGAACTTTTGTGAGTCAACATCACTTGCCCAATTGGAGTTAGTGTAGCTTACTATTTGTGAAGCTCTTGTTGTGTATTGAATGCCAAAATGAGTGGTGCCTTGAATATATTTGAAGATTTTCTTGGCTAGCTTCCAATAACTCTCATGGAGGTCATGTGAAAAATGGGAGACAAGCTCAACAACAAAGGTGACATTAGGATGAGTGCATAAAATAAAAAATACTAACAACTAATTATCTATACAAATAAGCATCAACACTTGGTGTTGTGCAAGTGGTATTCAAAGTAATGTTAAACTGGAATGGTGTAGGGGTAGGCCTACAATCAATCATATAAAATTGGTGAAGCAAGTCAATGATATATTTCTATTGGTATATTTAGATTCCCTCAATATATTGAAGAATCTAGAGACCAATGAAGAAATGCAGAAGCCCAAGTACATTCATGTCAAAGTGTGCCATCAAATTATGCTAAATATCTTCAATAATGGATGAGGAACTACTAGTGAGAATCAAGTAATCAAAATATACAACTAGTATCAAATTATCCTCTCCATGTCTCTAAATGGATATGGTGTGATATGAGTGGAAGTGAGAGAAACTAGATGCAAGCAAGAAAACATCAATATTTTCATACCGAGCTTGAGGGACTTGTTTAAGACCATACAAAACATGTACTAACTTGCAAACAAGTGAAGAGTCCTAGAGGTTGCTCCATGTATATATCCTCATGAAGATCACAATGTAAAAATGCTCTCTTCACATCTATTTGATATAATGTCCCTTTGAGATGTAGCAATAGAAAGAACAAGGAAAATTGAATCCATCTTGGCTACATGGGTAAATGTCTTTGAGTAGTTAATAATCTCAACCTATGAAAATTCCTTAGCTATAAAATGTGTCGTATATCTTTCAATGGAACTATCAACTACATACTTATTGTGGTACACCCACTTGAAAAAAATTATCTTTATTCCCTAAGGAAGAGATACAAAATCCCATGTATGATTTTTCATCAATGAAGAATACTCCTTTTCCATAGCACAATCCCACTCTGGAATACCAAAAGCCTATGAAAAAATTCATGGATTTGAAGATATAACATGATTCAAAATATTATGCCAAAATTTTGTGAGCAAGTGTAATGAGAGGTCATAAGATCACCAACTAAGAATATAGCCTCCTAAATAGTACTATGGTCCCACTTAAGAAAATGAAAGGGAGGAGGTGGAAGTGGTAGTGTAGGTGGTGGATCAAGACCATCATCTAAAGTATCCTCTAGCACAAAGCTATCCTCATGAGATGAAGGTGAAGAAAGTAGTGAGGAAGAATAATTAGATGGAGTATCTATTTGTGTGAAGGACTCATTGAGTTGGACATCTCTACAAAAGTAGATGTCTCTAGTGATAGGATCAAACAACCTATAAGATTTCTCATCCTCACAATAGCCAACAAAGATGTATGGTTGAATCTTCTTCTCCATTTCCTTACACTAACCATTTGGTATGAATGCTTGAACCTCACTACCAAATACCCTAAATAAGGAAACATTAGGATTGATATTGTACCAATCCTCCTTTGGAGTAATATTCTGAAATATCTTGTGGGAGTGTGGTTCTAAATATAGTTAACACAATTAATTTCTTTAGCCTAAAAGAATGGGGCCTATTATCACTTTGTACCCCCCTTTCCCATCAGTTATAACTGATCCAAGAAATCTAAATGGGTTATTCATGTTTAAATGTCCTCTAGTGGTTGTAGCTTCCCCTTCTCAGATTTTAGTCAAATTCCCAATTGAAAAAACATAGAAAAAGCTAAGTATGGGGTGTTTTTTAATCTTTAGGTCCTTATTGGGTCATGGGCCCTGATAGGAACCTGGAACCCCTATTCCAAGTTCCAAGGCCTTTCACTTTCTTGCTCCCCACTAAGTCTTTTTTTTAGGTCCCTATTGATCCTTAGATCCTGGCAAGAACCTGAAACCTATCAGTTCCAGATCCTTGGTTCCTCTCACATCTTGATCCTCATCGCTCTATTTTTTTCATCCTTAGCTCCCATAGATCTCAAATCCTAGGTGAAACCCAAAACTTGGAACCTTGGTTCCTTCCTCTTCTCACTTCTTGACATTCTTCTTCCCATTAGATCTCAAACCCTAGGTGAAACTTGGAACCTCGATTCCAAGTTCCAAGTTCCTTCCCGCTCATCATTCCATGCATTTTTCCTAAATTCATCTCAAGTAGTAGGCCTCAACATGAATGTGGAACCCAAGTTTTTGGTTCCAAGTTCCTCCTGCTTATTGAGTCTTGATGATTTCTTCTTTAGGTTGCAATTGGAATCTAGGACTCTACAAGAATCTAGAACCTAAGTTTCATGTCCTTGATCCCTTCTTGCCCCAAAGTCTCAACATTCTTCTAAGGTTCCAACTTAAACTTGAGATTTGATGGGAACTTGGAACCTAAGGTTCCAAGTCCTTGTTACCTTCCACCTCCCAAGTTCCACCAATTATTTTCTTCTTCTGTTCCCCCAAACCACAAGTTTAGGTTGGAACTTGGAATGAACTTTGGTTCCAAGTCCCTAGTCCTCTTTGGCTCCCACTGCCCATTGGGTCACAAATTATTTTTATACCTAATTCCATGTTTTAAGTGGAACTTAAGATTCAATAGGACCTTGGAACTGAGTTCCAAGTTCTTGGTTCCACTCGGCTCCTATTTCTCATCGAGTCATTCTTTCTTGTGACCAAGTTCCAAATTCTATTTTAGGCCCAATGCCTGCAAGTTCAAAGTGCTCTTTCGAGCTTGAAGCTTGCCATTACAATTCTTCCAAGGTGCTAGTTCTAGGTTCCAACAAAAACCTAGGACTCAATAGGAACTTGGTTCCAAGTCCCTAGTTGTGCTTGACTCCCATCCCCCATCAAAGTATCTTTCTTCGACTCAAAAAATGCCATTAATGCTCAACGACTTGCAATTACCAGGTTTCAATATGTACAGCTCTAGAAAGGGTATTAAATATATTTTTCATATATTCCAAGGGGAAAATGATGCGCATGCCTTATTTATTGGATTGTAGACTCCTTTTTGTCAAAAATCCATCCTTGGTCATGATTTTTTCATGGATTTTGTGGGGGTTTTTGCATTTCAATATGTGGATCTTTAATGTAAGGACATATATGTGGTGTTAGTAATGTTTTATCACACCTTTGTCTCGATATTTTGAAGTACACTTATCCGTAGCTAATTAGTAAGGTCACAACTAGCACTAGTACAAAAACAACAATAAGCTATTGAAAAAACTCCTAAAAATTGCTTATAAATGACTGAACTTGATCACGTGACCATTAGTAGTTTATTGCTAGTCATATATAACACAACCAAATTGATGACTAAACCATTTTTAGTCATTTATTGGTTGTTTTGATTGATTATTAGTCGTTGATTTAGTCATTGATTGCTATAATTTGGTCACTTATTTAGTCATTTTTTTTTCACTGATATATTTAGTTGTTGATTTACTCATTGATTGTTGTAATTTGGTCATTTATTTAGTCATTTTTTATTCACTGATATATTTAGTCATTGATTATTGTTAACTAGTCACTTATTTAGTCATTTTTATTCACTGATTTCTGTGCATTGGTATTGCATTTAGTCATTAATTTTAATCATCATTTTGATTAATTTGGTAGTATATTTAGTCATTTTTTATTCACTGATTTCACTAGTCATATATCTAGTCATATTTATTCACTGTTCACTAATTTCTGTCAATTGGTAGTATATTTAGTCAATTTAATTATTAATTGATGTCAATTAGTAGTATATTTAATCATTTTAATTGACTGATATTTAAGGATTTAAGCATAAAACATAGAAATACACAACAATCATCAATTGCACAGAATAAGACATCCATTGAGAAGGAAAAATTGATGAACTTTATTAATAAAAGAAAGGTGTTCTAATTACAACTTAGAAATAGAGTATTACAATTATTGTTTTTAGTCACAAGATTGAAAATATGAGTTACAATATTGCACAAAAATGACTGCAAGAAAGAAACTTCTCCAAAAAACTTCTGCAATGATGGAAACGCATGCTTGAAGACCTTCAATTCGAGCAAATTTTCCTCTCATCTCTTAAAACTTATACAACATGGGAAATCTTCCTAGAACAAGCTATAATGTGTAGAATCCATGGAGAGTGTTGATCATGTCCCATATATGAAGCTCTCTCCTTCAATTCAGTCAACAATAACCCAACTAGAAATCTTTCCTCCTTTATATGCAATGTGCCATTTGATATGAGCAATAGGGTGTTGCCTTTTCCACCATGAATGAAGCTGTGCTTCAATACAACCAAAAAAATTACTATTAGTCTCAGTTCAGAAAGAATAAAAGTGCATTGTATATTGCAAGTTTACAAAAGTAAGTCCAAACATAGTAGAAAGATAAATCAATTAAAAAACTGTAGCCTTGTCAACAAATGCCTTAAACGAAGTGTTCAACATAGGCCTGAAATATGCATATTGAACCCTTGATTTCAGAACCTTGTTCAAAATTTAAGAAAGGTGATACACTCATATTATAGAATGAAGTTGACATATTATAGAATGAAGGCTATCAACATTAACCAGACTAGAACAACATTATCAACAAAAAATTTCCTGGAAACCAAGCCCAAGAATGCCATCAGACTTGGAAAAAAATGTCAACCCTGGTTCATGTGTTGTCTCAATAAAGACTTGCACCATGAAAGAATCCATTTATACATAAATTCCAAATTAAGTTGATGAGAAAAGATCTTTGACATCCAAAAATTACTAACCTGATACATTTCACAAGTTTCCCAACCACGACATCATCTTTACTTAAGAAACCAGATATTGATCCACTTCCATATTGGATCTCACAGGATTCTCCTTCACAAACAACAAATGATATATATTAATTATTTAGCAACTTCCCAAATATCCCCATTTAAGTAGACTAGACTAAGTGAGGTTGAGGGTTTGAAGTAGAGTACCATCTTCTTGGTATGTGCTTGACTTTGATCATGACTTGTATCTTGAATGAAAATAGCAAGCTAGTTGCACTGTAAAATCATTGTTAGAAAATAACCACAAAATCCTTTTTAATTAAAATAATCCTTCTAAATATTTCAAGACAATATATTTTAGTTAATTTCTAAGAGAGCTAATTTCACTATCCAAACATCCATCAATCTATTTATTGTGTATAATTTCCCAGAATTTAGAATTTGAATGTAATGAAACTAACCATAATTACCAAAGATTTGACACCAAAATGTAGTACAAAATGAATTGTTTGACAACAAACATGTTTTGATAAACCAGATATACCCTTGATATATTGATTTAAATAATAAGGAAAGATCAAATTGGAGACAACAAGATAACATTCATTAATTCACTTCAACAAACAATTGAAACCATAATTCGACCACCAATTATAACTTCATTCTATTGATCTTCAAAAATATTTTACAATACGTTTCAAAATTTTGTCTTGATTGACATGTAAAAAAATGTCTTTTCAGTTACCCACTTTTAACATAAATCAAAAAGTCTTAATTATCGTTGTTTACATAGGATTACATGAAAGCAATGAAAGATGAGAAATGATCAAATGTTGAATTCCAAAGCACTCACATGATACAAAAGTCTGTTACTCATCGTAAGATACCTATGATCATTCAAATTTGGAAAGGTCCTCTCTCCATGATAGTATCTGCAAGGCTTGGTACTTCACTACAAGGCCTATTCTTCTGGGGGAGCTAGATATGTTTTCTCCCATTGGTACACTGTGTAATCATGAGGCCCTTTGTACTCCTATATTTTTTGTGTGTTGGCCAAGTGACTCTTCCATCTACTATCTAATAACCCTTTGCTATCTGTGATGAATTTTGAGTATCCAACATCTAGTGCAATTATTCCATCCAAGGTTAAATTGAGGCAGTGAATATTAATATCACCATCCTTTTGGAAATTAGTGAGGCAATTGAGATTTTTTTTGCTAAACTCATCTATCCAATCCTTGGAGGCTTTCAGTTGATCATCATCCCTTAGTATCTTAGGCACAAACCACTGCTTTAGTGTGTGAAATGAATCCATTCTTTCCTTGATCTTTTGGTCTTCTACATATATGTATTGAAATTCATCTGTGACCATTCAGAACATTTTCTCACTAGGATTTAAATCTATGGGAGCATCAACACTCCTTTGTAAAATTCTACACAAAGTCGTTAAGGTGTGATGTACAGGTTTCCATTTCTTGAATAAGGGGTCCAATATAGGTACATGGGCCTTTATTTGATCAACTGCTTGTGACAAGGAGACATAAAATTCACACACATTTTCCAATTTGTTCACAATTAGTTTAACCCTATGTTCCACGATCTGTTCCAATACCCTGAGGGTTTCTCTCTTTTCTCTTTCATTTGTTTCTTCATTAGTCTTTTTCAACTTCTCAATTTCTTGTTTTAGCACATTTACTTGTTCAACAATGATTGCACTTGTATCAGTTTGGATGGCAGGGGGATGGTATACTATTAATTCTGTGCTTTGGGAAGGACCTTCTCCCTTCAACTGCTCTTTCAATTTCACAAATTTTCTATGAATAACCTATTCACTTCATCATTTAGATTATTCTATGCTTTCTCATATTCTTCCAATCTAAGCTCCATAGCCTTAACTGCATCCCTAGTAAACATTGTTGAGTGCATTATCATAGTAGTTTCCTCCAATGTTGATGTGTCTTGAAGTGTCTTTACCATGACAATCCCTCTCATTTCTTTTACAACATCAAGAAATCTTGGTTTTTCTATTCTTTTTTGCTTTGTCCAAAAGGCTAGGGTTTCAAGTCTTGGATTGTAACCCGTGCCACTCATTCCCTCATTTGAATTGAATTCAAAAACCAACATGGAATCTTCTTGGCTTCTTACTTGATCCATAAGATATCTTTTTTAGCTCCATCCCAAGAATAATTAGTATATTTCTTTTTAAGACCAATTTTCTTGCTTCTTAGGGGCTAATGTAGTAATTTTATTAATCATGATTTCTTCAAAAGTCTAGGAAACAATCTGTCATGATGTGACTCCTCAGTGACCATCTTATTAATTTGGATTCTCTCCTCAAATTCTTTCATTTTCATCTTAAATCAAAAATCCTTAAACTCAGGAGTTTGAATAAATTCATCATCTTCAATAAATCTAAGGGAAACAATCACCCTTTCATCATCATGCACTTCTTGATCATTATGCCCATGTACATCCACTCTTTCTTCTGGTTTGTGAGCATTAGTTGCAAGCTTAGATGATGGCTGATCAACTTCATCATCTTTAAAATTCAAAAGTACATCGACTACCTCTTCAGTATCCCCTACTCCTTCACTTATTTCATATGCCACTAAGGGGGCCACTCCATGTGTCTTCTACATTTTAGGACTTGGTTGCTCAGGGGATGCTTCTGATTTTATTGTGGCAGTTTCTGAGAGGGGCTTTGTGATTGCAATACCACTTGGTTTGATGGGCAACTTGGAGGGTTTTGAAGACTGACCCTCATGTTTCTTTTCTAGTTCAACATATAATCTTTCAAAGTTGTCAATTATCACATTCGTCCTTTTGATAGGATCCTTTTCTTCAACATAGAATCCTCATAATCTAGTGTCCCTTTTATTCTTCTCCTCCTTAAGCCTCTTTATGATTTCCCACTTCCTCTTCCTCTAAAAAACTTCATTAGGTGTAAAGCAATTTCTTATTACATCTTCGTAATCCATTACATGGGTAATCCTAGCTTTAATGAGAAGTGTTTGCTTTATAAAATTAATATGCCCTTTAGGATCAACAACCTTTTCTCCTCGTGACTTCAATGAATACCCCATCTTCAAATAGTTCTGCAGTTCTTCAAGAGTGTTAGACCCTACGAATAGCTCCTCACATTCAGTTCAGTCAGAGAGGAATGTCCCCTTTTTTCTGTCTTTTCAATACATCTTGCTCCATCCATAACATTTTTCCACATAAATTCTAAAAATTCAATTCGAATAATTTTTTTTTTAGGTAAAACATGTGGGGTTTGAGGACACCCATAGACCCTTATTATTGTTTGGTCTACTAAGAAGAACCAACCACCAAAATTGTGAGTGTGTCCCTTCTCTGGCTTCAATGCTAAAGGTCTTAATACTTGCATGATTTTAATAGGCAATCTTGGTGAAGTATGACCAAGAGTGGCCATGACCTTTATTACAAAATCATCATGAAATATTACATAATCACTATTTTTACATCAACTATCCCAGATGTAACACCAATTTTGTACATGCTACCTATTCCCTTCATTATAAGTTAGTCCCAAACACATTATTTTAGTCCATCTATTTATGTTTTGGTACAATATTAAATGACACAACAAAGAGTATTTCTTGAAAGTGATGGGAGCTAAGTTCTCTCTTACTTGCAAAAATCCCTCATGTAGCTCTTTCTCAATTTCAGCTCAACAAAGTCATACTCAATGTTGACTTCAAGATTTTGTATCTTCATTTCCATCATCATGAGATAGGTTGAGATCCTCTCTTCAGTTTCTATTCCAAGCACTTGGCACAGAGAAAAATAAGTTCTCTTGAAATATACTTGAAAGTATTCTATGGAAAATGGCTCAATTTGGGAGGGGGGGATAGGTATCCTCCTATTGTTTACACCCCTTTTCATGTGTAAAAGAAGTTCATCACTCCTATAGGTTTTTCTCAATCTCCTATAATCCTCCTCACTTTTTTCCAAGTCAATCTTAGTGATAGCTTGCTTGTTTAACATAAAACACTATATAATTGCTTCTTTAGTCAACACCACTAATGGTGAACCATATGACATTCTTATTGTCTTGGTAGCTAGGTGATAATATTGTTCCAATACTTTAATAAACTCAACATCTACGAAGATATTTGAGACTATCAATTTGGCTAAATCTAAGGTCCAAGGATTCAAAACTGGAATAGATTGTCATTCCTTTTTTCATAGAAGTACCAAAACAAATCCCTCCCTAAGATATGGATAATTGAGTCTCTACATCCATAGGCTTTATCTCTAAACACCTTTTTGAATCCTTTGTTTTAAAAAATAGGTAACACATCTAAAATGGATTGTTGCAAGGACCTCTTCTCTCTTTTAGAAACTGTGGACTCTTCCTTTTTACTTGCAAGTTGACTTCTTTTGGGTGGAATGATGAATTTACTCCTACTTGATTTCTTTAGGTGTCTACTTGTAGAAGCAATTTCAGTTCTTATACACTTGCTATAGAGGGTTTCTGTGAACTTACCCGACAAAATAATAGCTATAGAGTCTTCCCGCTTGAACTCCCTTGCCTCCAGTACACTGAGCTATGTGAATGATTGCCATAATGTCATCGAGTCCCAAGTAATATTTGCTACCAAGTTCAATCACCTCACTATTAATGTCAATTCGTGAAAAATATTTCATAATCTTCCCATATTTTGAGTTTGAATACATGCCTTTGATCTTGGAAAATAAAATAGTGTAATCATTAAATACTTTGATAACTTGTACCGCAGTACCACTTTGTCATTTCAAGACCGCTGCAGGGTAGTGTTAGTAGTACCACCACCCCACACAACCCATTTGGACTCCCATGGGACAACGGGCTAATTCTAGTGGTTAAGTGACTGTACACCACCATACCACTCTATCATATCAAGACCACTGCGGGGTAGCGGTATGGTAGGGTTAGCAGTACCACCACCCCACACACACCCCTTTTAACTCCCGCGGGACATCAGGTTAATTCTAGTGGTTGAGTGATTGTTCACCACCATACCACAATGTCATTGTTTACCCCTTGTGGGGCTACAGTTTACTTTAGTTGTTAACATGTTCTCAATGCCATGTCATGCTATTCATATTTGGTTTCTGTAGTATACGGTAAGCATTTGTACATTGACCTTTATGTCCTGCCATCCCGCACATACCTCTATTAACTGTTGCGGTAGTACGGTATTGGATTTTATTATGAATGCAGTATTTTATATATCATTTTATTGAAAAGATTGAACAATTTTCTAATTTTGTAGTCTCTCAGTTTTAGTTTTCAATGTCAATCAAACCTAAGAGATCATTTATTTTTTTTAATGAGGAGGCTTAGTTCACCTAATGTTAAGATATCTATATGTATTATTAAATCACAGATGTTCATTATATGTTTGCATCTAGAAAACATTTAAGACATACAAGAAATTATATTCTAACTAAACAAAATTAATTTCAAATTTTCAACCAATGTAAGAAAACTAAAAAGAATGACTGAACCTAACTTTAAATGCACTTCAAATCAGCAGTGAACATCTCAGGTTTTGTATACAATGTACCAACAAAATAATGATGATTACATTCAGAAATGTATCAATAAAACAAGGGTAAAAGCACAAACCTGTGTCACACTTTATAAAGGAATCGACCAATAGCAAAAAAAAAATTAAACTTCAACCACATAAAAGTGGTCTTTGTGTTTTAAATTTCAAAATGATGTAAATTAATGAAATGTATAACTTTTGATGAAGTTTATTCCTGTAATTTTTTAGTTTTTTAAAAATTGTTTTCATTTTTTTTTTATCAATTTAAGAACAAATTTTGGAATGCTCAAAATTTCAGAAAAAAGTGACTTCATAGTCCATCAAGAAACAAATTGAAAAAAACTTCATTTCTCCCTATTTTTTTCTCCAAATAGGTAACTTCAATGTCTAGTGCATGGAAAAAAAAAATCAAATTTTGATGTATATTTTTCTCATAATAACGTTTTAAAGTCAAACTTGTCAGAATGTGACAATTTTCATGGGACGTCAACTATTGTCTATTTTTTAATCATTTAAAAAAAAAATTATACCCTTTTGAAGATGACTCTCTTCTCTAGTGCCCCATATATATTTTTAAAACTTTTTAATATGTTCTACTATTTTTTTAATTTTTTTTTTAATTAGCCTCTTTTAAAACTTAAACAACCTACTTGAATTATTTTAAAAATAAAACATATTAGAACTAATCAAAATATTAAAAAAATTACATATTCGGATTCACCACTCCGAGCTCTACAAAAGGGCATTTTTCTTTTAAAAAATAAAATAAAAACATCATTCTGACTGAAGAAATACTTAGTTGAAGTTGAAAGTTTTAGAAAATTCTGAAAAAAGCTAACTTGGTTGCCAACTAGGATGCCACATAGATAGTTTCAAACGAAAGGATTTCTATAGAAAGGATTTTGGATGAAACCCTTTCTATAGAAACCCCGTACATAAATAAGACAATTTTAAAGCGGCAAAGGGAAAAATTTAATTTTTTGGATTCAAGACGAAACCTATTCGGCTGAAACCCTATGTGCCACATATACGCCACATGCTTTCGGTCAAAACCTATTCGATCGAAACTTTTTTCGGTCGAAAATATTTCACTCGGAACTATTTATTTGGTCGAAAGTGTGACACAACTTTGTGCTTTTACCCACAATAGTGAATAAGCATACCTATACTTAGATCTTTATTACATTCAATAATAAATTACACCATACATATAACTAAATTTTAGGTGACAAGCTAACCTCTTAAGGTGACAAAACATCATAATAATCATCTGCATTGCTAGTAAGATCAAAATCCTGATCATTCATGTCTGCATCTACTTAATTTTCTTCCTCATTCTCATATGTGGCATGCAATGCATTCTCTCTCCCAATCTCTTTATTGGTAATCAAAATGTCTTCTTCAAACACTCCATCATCATCTTCATCCACTTCTTTGAATGTTTCTTGTAAATTAATATATTGTTTATCAGGCATTATATCAACAACTTCCAGGAATTTTTTGTTTTGAACGAGACTCTATTTGAATGACATACAACCATCCTGGGCTTCTTACATCATCAATTAGAAATGATTGGCTAATTTGAAGAGGGGAAACATACAATTCATTCGTCTCTGATAAAAATTATCTTGTATTTGCGCGTACAAATCCATACTCATTAAATTGTATTGCAAATGGTTAGATCCACTTACATTTTAATAATATAGGACTATTTTCACCATAGTCCACTAGAATAATTTCTTGGATGAATCCAACATGAAATTTATTCTCATTTTCGTGAAGAAATTCAACACTAACAACATAATCACAATTTATCTTTCCTTTGTCTTTTTCTTCCACTCTTAAATGACTACCATAGGCCCACATTCTACTGAAATGCATAGTCCATAAATGTGGAGATTTCCAAAGATCACTTTCCTCTGTTGTTATATCTTGACCTTCTTCTTTTGCATCATTGACTGCATTAGCAATCCATTCTTCAAATTTTAGAAAAGAATCACCTCCAATCAAATCAACATGGCATTTGCGCTTTTGAGGTCGATGTTGCATCCAAGCCTGATTCTCTTATTCATATTTTCTACATAGAATATTAACGTATGAATAGTAAGATTAATAATATAAATGTGTAAATGCAATTGAGTAAATAAATTATTGTGTAATTTTTTTTTCACATGCACCACTTATCAAATTAAGATGTGTTTTGAATTTCATATAGGCATGTATCACACATCTTTCTTGATGTGATAGCTTGAAGTGACATCTATTTCCTTCTAATACTTCACCTACAACTATCTCTTCTTCGTCACCATCCCATACACACCAATTGACATTTTAAAAATCCTTCATATATTATGTGCAAAATCCCATGGCCTCTTTCATTGAAAATCCCTCAGACATGTTGACTTCTGGTTTTTCCCTAGTACAAACAATGCTTTTCAAAACCTTCATATATCATTCTATAGGATACATCCATCTTGTTCTTATCGGGCCACAATGCTTTAGCTCATATTGTAGATGTATCAAAAGATGCATAGAAATGTTAAAGATCGTTGGTGTAGGAAATTATCATTCCAATAGATAAAGGACTTCAACAAACTCCTCCCTCAAACTATCAACGTTCAAAGGATCTAATACATGTAAACTCATTCTCTTTAATATTAGGCCCAACCTTATAATTTCCAATCTTGGCCCCTTTGCCAAACTTAATATATTTACCACAATAGTATCAAAAGCACCAAAAGCACCAAAAAGAGTTTCTATAATAGCATAGGCTATATTTTTTTCACTATGCATAAACTCAACAGTATGCCTAATGGCTATATCCTTTAAGTATGGCAACTTATAGAATATTCAAAACCTTTTTACACCGCTTTCATTACATGGATCATATCTAATACCAACAATCCCATCATTTTCAATAAATGACATTCTTTTTTTTTCCATTCTCAACAATGTAATCACCTATTATTAGCAATGGTGCTTCACAATTCTCTTCTTGACAATCAAATCGTGTTTTTTTTATGATATGGATGATCCATTTTAAGGTAAGCACGATGTCCATATAAATGTACACTTACACAAACTTCTTGAGTGCCTCACAAAATCCTTAAAGTTGCAAGCATGACATCCATGGTATCTATGAACATTGAGTCCAAACAATGTGCCATATGTAGGAAGATCATGAATTGTAAACAATAAGGAAGCTCTTAAAGTGAAATTGATTGAATGACCATCCCTTAAAGACTGAATTTCTTCAATTCCTTTCCAAAATCCCATTAGCTCATCATATAATGGCTCTAGATAAGCATCAATTGTATCTGAAGTCACACTTTTCTTTCCCGATATAATCAATGATAGCATTAAGAAAAATAGTTTAGTTGCTAACCATGGAGGCAGTTATAATTTATTAAAACACTATCCAAGTTGACCATTTAGTACTTTGATCTGAGAATGGGTTCACCCCATCTAGAGCCAAAACCAACCTTATATTACAAGGATCTTGAGAAAAATTAGGCCATTTGTTATCGAATTCCATCCATGTCTTAGAATTAGGTACATGTCATTGTTTTCCATTAGTGCTCTTATTTTGGGCATTCCATTGTATAAGTTCAGCAATGTCTCTACACCTATACATTTAGAGTAATCATGGGATTACCAAAAAGTGGCAAAAAACCTTTCTAGGAACCACAACTGATTTCAACCCTCATCTATTCCTTGCTTCATGACATTTCAGACATTCAATCTCACTTGCAAGATTCTTGTGAAATAATACACGACCAATCACACATGTGTGGATTTTTTCATACCCTAAGCCTAGCTTAGTGATTTCCTTTCTACATTGACTTCGTTTTGTTGGCAATGTGGAGTCAGGTGGTAACAACGAACTTAATAATGCCAATAATTGATCTACACTCTCATTTGTCCTACCAAACACCACTTGCAAGTTAAGAATTTGAAGGATTGTTGTCAAACAACTTAACCTGCAATTAACATACACAAGATTTGAAGCATCCTCCATCAACTTGGCCCAATCATTGTTTAGACCCTCATTCAACATTCTATCAACTTCAAAACCTTCGTCTAACATTGATGCCTCTTCATCTATGTTTGGTGCCACTTCATCTATGTTTGGTGCCACTTCATCTATATTTGTTTCCTCTTAATCTCTCACACTTTTCCATTCTATCATATCTTCATAATAATTGACATTCCAAGGGCTTATACCACTATGCCCATATCTTATCATATGTCGATAAAGCTGACTTCTTTTTTTCACCTTTCCACCAAGAAAATCATTACATGGACATGGATATTTGTCCATGTCCCTCTCATCATCTATTCTCTCATCAAATGTATGGTATTGATTCATAGTCAACCTTTGATGTTGATCCATCTATAATTTTCTACGCATAGCAACAAAAAATTGTAGACTAAGAGACAAAAATTATTATTTTTAATTGAAAGGCATTCCCATAGCAATGGAGTTATAAAGAGAAAATAAAATAGAGAGTTTAACTAATGAATTGTAAAAAATAGATTTTTGTAGTTTATATTCAAATTGTTGATTATATTGAATTGCACATCTTTCAAACTCAAAGCATTACTTCACATTGCATAACTAATAACTAGATGCTGATAGATGACAAAATTTTAATTACAATATAGTTTTTTGCAAAGTCAACCTAAGTAGTTATGCAATTACTTCACATTGCATAACTAATAACTAGGAGCAGTTTCCAATTGCATTTTCTTGTCATGGAATTCCATGAGACCACATGTATTTGAGGCATTTTTTCAAATAATTCACTACCTTGTCTATGCTACCACATTTTTCATACATATTGTCTACTAAAGCATTTTATCAAATAGTTCACTACCTTGTTTCTATGGCTAAAATCCTAAAACAAGTGCTTTCGAAAGCTATGGATGCTTGGAAAAAATATATCAAAGCATAATAGTAAGCAATAGCATAGAAAAGGTAGTGAACTGGTTAAAAAAATGCCTCAAAGAAATGCAGTCTCATGGTGATGGAATTCCATGACAATCCATAACAATTCGCTTGTCATGGCATTCCATCACAATGAGAACACATTTCTTTGAGGCATTTTTTCCAAAGTTCATTGCCTTGTCTATGCTACCACATTTTTCATACATGTCTACCAAAGCATTTTATCAAACAGTTCACTACCTTGCTGCTATGGCTAAAAGCCTAAAACAAGTGATTTCAAAAAAGCTATGCATGCTTAGAAAAAATATATCAAAGCATAATGTAAGAAACAAGCTATGGTCTC
This sequence comes from Sequoia sempervirens, assembly GCA_007258455.2. Lineage (NCBI taxonomy): Eukaryota > Viridiplantae > Streptophyta > Pinopsida > Cupressales > Cupressaceae > Sequoia > Sequoia sempervirens. Next base: position 512,729,881 of record VDFB02000015.1, read on the forward strand.
ATGGTTTTCTTTGGCGCGAAAATAGGCGTGATTTTATTTGCATTTTTTTTGTAGGTTTTAAACACATTTTTTTGGAAATTTTGCTGTTTGAAATAGGGAAAAATTTATGTGGTTAGTTTTTTGCATATTTTAATTATAGGATTCTCATAGTTAGTGAAAAAGGAAGTGTTCATGAAGGAATGGAAAAGATGCGTAGAGCCTTTGAATTATACCAGTACCGTGCAATGGCATTGAATCATTTAGAAAATCATTTTTTCTTCATAGGGCAACATTTTCTTGTGGAACAGTTGACTGAGACAACTCTTGTTTCAACTAACCACCCTCTCATGAAATCTCATTCATATTATAATATTTCACGATCTTACCATAGTAAAGGTGATTATGACACCTCTGGCTGCTACTACATGATATCAATCAAGGAAAGCCAGAGGCCATAGGATTTTGTGGACATGTTCAATTGAAGCTGGGAGATCTTAAGAGTTCTCTCTTAGATTTTGAAAAGGTTCTGGAGGTCCACCTTGAGAACTGTGAGAGATTAAAAGCTGTAGGCCATATATATGCTCAGCAAGGGTAGGAAGAGAAGGCTTTGGAAATTTTAAGAAAGGCAACTCTCATAGATCCATGTGATTCTCATGCATTTATCAAGATGGGTGAGATATTAATATTGATAGACCCCAATGTAGCCTTAGATTCTCTTAAGACAACAAAGTCTCTTCTGAAGAAGAGAAGAGAAGAAGTACCCATTGAATTGTTAAACAACATTGGGGTTATTCATTTTGAGCGTGATGAACTAGAGTTGGCTCAACAAACTTTTATAGAGGCATTAGGAAATGGCATTTGAGTTGAATTAATAAATAAAATCCCCAATGCCAATTATGTAGTTTTTTTTGTGCACTTTAAGGATATGAAATTCTTCCATCGACTAGAAGATGGTGGTGTTTCACTTGAGTTACCATGGGATAAAGCCACAACACTATTTAATCTTGCTAGGTTGTTTGAACAACTACATGATACTAAAAAAACAAATATTTTATATAGGCTAATGTTGTTCAAGTTTCTTGATTATGTGGATGCATAACTACATCTTACAACCATGGATCAGGCTTAGAATGAGATCCAAATAAGTCTAGAATTGATTTGGGATGCACTTAAGGTGGATAAAAACTCATCAAATGATTTATGTATACTTGGCAACATGGAATTGAAAACATATGACTAGCTTAAAGGAAAAGAAACAATTAAAGTAGTACACTAACTTGTCTTGGATGATGAAGCAAAATGAAAAGATGATGAAGAACAAAGGATTCAGATGGAAAGGAGAAAGCAAGAGGAAGAACTTTGACAGGTGATGCAACAAGAGGAGCAATTTGAACATCTGAAGGAATTATGGAAGAGTAAGTGTAAGGACATGGATGATGACGATGATGAGCCTAGTCATTCTGAGAAGAAACAAAAGAAGGAAAAGAAGAAAAAGAAGAAGGATAAGGACCACAAGGCTTATGATTCTTATATGGAGGAACTTGATGTTTCCATGGAAGATGAGGCAAATTATATGAGTGATAAGGCACAAGATGATGCAGAAAATTCCCAAGATCTTCTTGTAGCTATAGGCTAGAAGACTCTGATGATGGCGAGACAAATTCTCTAGTTTCAAAAAAATCATGAAGGAGACATGCATACTCTGATTCTGAAGATGATGAACCATTGCAAAAATAGAGTCCAAGAGAAGATGATCCATATGATGATGGTGTCTAGGCTTCTTGAGCTTTAACCAATCCTAGCTCCTATTTGCCAAGAGAAAAATCCCCAAGGCCCATGGGAAATGAATGATGAGCATTTGAGTTTCAACTTGGTTTCATTTCGAAAAGGGGACATTACATTGTACAATATTTGTTAAACATCAGAATAATTTAATCCACCTATTTGGGACTGTAAAATAAAAATAGATGAATTAATCTATTTTCAATTATAGGCTCTTTTAATCTAGAATCTGATAGAAAGATAAAGAATAATACATTGAAGGACACAAAAAATGTTCTAAAATAAAGACTAAACTAGGTTTCCCATAAAAAATAAGGAGGAAAAATGAAAAGATAACATACAGATGATTCATTTGAGGTTTTTGATAAGATCTCATTTAACTATGTCAAATGGATTTGGAAGGGACAAAGCATATTTGATTCACTAAAATTTTGAGGTAGCTTATCCATCGTCATTATATGCATCATCTTCTCTTGGTGTATTGTAGAAACAAAAGAGACGCATGATTTCCCTTGAAGTGGACTCTCAGTTCGTATTTGCAACCTCACTGGCACTAAATACTGCATGGTCTATCTCACCTACACCAGTCTTCTTAATAATGCAAAGGTCAAATGCAAGAGATTTTGACATGTGCCATAAAATGAGAAGGTGCGACGGAATGGTATTGGGTGACACTGTCCAAGTATAGTTTAGAATACCACTCTGAATCAAAGGATAACATAGGAGCCTCAAATATGTACTCTAAATAGGTGGGTAAAGGAGGTAAAAACCAAAGACACCAACCCTAAAAAATAATACTGACCATAACAATGGTAGAGGGCGTTAGAGTTGAGGCCCTCTTTGCTATTTTTTTAATATTAAAAAATATGTATAGGTATGATCCATACGAATTTTGTATGGTACAAATATATTTTTTTTTTACAAAAAATTGAAGTTACAAAATTTGATGAAATGAAAGGCCATTTGTTGCTTCTTCGATCTTCTAGACTCAATGGCAATGCTCATTTGGATCCACAACATTTTGTTGATAAGGATTAGTGCTAGATTCACCAAAAACTGGGAAAGAAGTTGCGAGTCAACACTTTGATACCATGTTGGAGTAGAACATTATGAATGGAAAATAGAAAAAATTCCACAAGAGTGCATGGAATAAGAATTAGCCAAAAAATATTATAAAACATGTCAAAATGTACAATGATCTCCTTGTATATGTAGGACAAGGAAGAATTGGGAAGGTGAAAGTAAAACACTAACCAACCCTCCAAGTGATGTGACACATGTGTGACACTATTTGAACTTAAACTTGTGTGAATAGGTCTACTAGGTCTAGGAACTAGATAAATAGAAACTAGATGTATAAAATCGTTTTTCACACTAAGACTTAGGGGCTATGAATTCTTTCTTTTTATAAATTCTACGTGCTCATACTTGCTCTCATTGGGGATAAAATTTGGGGAACCTATCTTACACATTAATTATGTAGAGAGATAGGTATATACTAGGTTTAAATTTTACTCAATTTCTTTTGTTTATAATGACTCAATTTTTAGCCACACATTCTGAATTTTATTTTCTTTATTTATATTTCCTCTTCAATTAGTAGGAGTTCATTTTTAGTACAAACAATTTGACAAGGGGTATATTATTGCTAATTATTTTCTCAATTTATATGTAGTTTCATTGATTGGTGTTTTTCCTTTGAAGATATGATAGGATTGATGGATACTTGCTGCATATTAGAGACAAAGGGAGCACAAACTTGCTCTATCTTGCTTAGATTTTAGAATCCATAAAATCTATGTCATCCTTCTCTTGCTTCACTTCTTTCCATCCAATCATTGATGTCAATATCTTCTTCCGCTCGTGTTGTTAATTCTCTGGGGATTTTGCATTTATGCTCGAACATTCACTATCCTCAGGCGTTGGATCTCTCGCATGGCTCAATCTCTAGCTCTCCTTTAGTAATTGGTAATGTGGTAAGTTTTATATTCTTTTTCAATTTATTAGTTATATTTTATTTTCCATGACCACTCGTGACTTGCCCCATGGACGGGTCCGACCTTTAGCTTGGGGGGAGGATAAATTTGGCATATTCCTTGTAGCTATCCATGTTATGATTACTTGGGCAGGGCGTATTTTTCACCCAGTTTATTTGTCATTATCGATCCCTAATCGTATTATACAATTAATCCTTTATTTTCACTAATCATTACCACATATCATATGTCATTTTTCCATTTTACCATTAACTTGCCTTACCTTTTACTGTTTCCATCTTCCCATTTTTAGCATTTCTATGTTGGTGGTTTTGGTTTTCTAGTTTTACTACAGTGTCGACTTCCTGGCACAACCATGACAGAACGTCGACACTGTTATGAACCCATCTCCATGACACATCTCCGATTTGTAGAGGAGGCCTATAAAATCTTCAGGAAAGCACATTGGGATGAATACTTTAAAATATTATGTGGGTTTGATAGAAAAGTAGCTAGGGATTTTGCACACGGTTTTCACAAGAATCAAGTGAGTCTCAAGGGATTGCAGTTCTCTATTACAGTTGAGACAACTGCAGATGTCACATGACTTCCATTATCTAGGGGGCATTATTTTCCTGATAGTTATTCTAAATTTACACTTCCTCAAACATGGAAAGACGTTGCCAGGTTTATTATACAATATATCACTTGCGAAGGAAGGTATGCATATGTATATGCACAACATTTTCGCCTCCTGTTGAATTTGTGGAAAGGCCTGCTTGTGAATGTGCCATATTTTCTTTTATGTTCATTGTAATGAATGAGTAGAGTTGTTCAAAGTGGGAAGCAGTATTCATTAGCACATGATGGGTTAATTTAGTTATTAATTATCTAGGAATTGAAGTTGTTATCTCCTCCTGGTGACTGTGATAGTTTTGTTAGTTTGGAGGAGGAGAATTCAGATCAAGAAGAAGAGAATCCTGATGAGGAAGAGACTCTTAAGATGGGAGAAAACCATACACCTACAAGCCCCACTCACATTGAAGAAAGTATTCCTAAAACACCTTCTACTTCTCGCTTAAGTAGAAAAAGGAAGCTCAATAAAAAGACCCCAGGAACCTCTAGTTCAAGCCCTAAACATAGGTCTAGTAGGATACTTTCCACTAGAAAAAATTCAGAAACCCCAATTGTTAAAAAATAATCTCCAATGCATTAGAATAACAAAGGGACTATGTATAAGTTGAAGGGACTAGCCCATGTTACAAGTGATATCATAAAATTAGATGACCAAAAAGACCCTGATTTTGATTTGGAGGTCTTAGCTACAATTTTTAAGAAAAATGAGAAAGTCGGTAAGGAGCGTAGACGGTCTGGAAGAAGAAGGATGAAGGAATGAAAAGGAAAAATTAGTTATGGTAAGGTAGCTTCAGAGTCTGAAACCCTTGGTGATGGTCTTAACTCCAATGTTGAACCTATAACTGATCCTATTGACCCTAGTAAACCGGAGATAGTTCCCTCCTCTCATGAGGCAGGAAGTATTGTTCTAAAACAAGAACACTTTGATTTTTATACACGAGGTGAGGGGAAGGATACTGATATCAGAACAAAGATGAAAGTATTAGATCCACATGCAGAGTTGGAACAATTGAATATTGTGAGAAGCTTCATGGGTTTTGATGCAAATTTAGATGATTGGCAAGATAATGAGACTCAAGATGAAGAACATGGGGTAAAAGTGCCCATTAGCCCTATCATCACTTATGCAGAAGAATAGTGTAAACAAGAGAATCCCATATCTCTTGTTTCCCAATTTGGTGCAAAAAAAATAATGATAGTTGAATATGTAAAACCCAAACAAAATAATAACAAAGAGTTTCTCAACCAAGGAAATCAAGAGGCCGAAATGAAGGATGAAATAGGGATTGAGATAGAAGCTGAGTAATAATTTGAAGAAAATGAGATCCTCCTCAAACAAGTTTATGACTTGCAGAGTCTAATCAAAAAGTTAAGGGAGGAGAATCAAGAGTTGCAGGGTCAACTTTTTTAAGCCAAATCAATCTCTCAGACACATGCAAAAGAAATTCAAGGGTTGAAGGTGCAATTGGAACAAGAAATTGTTTCTAAAGAATAGTATATGCTCATCAAAGATCATGAGGTGCAAATGGAGGCTTTGAGGTAGCATTGGTCCCAGGAAATCACCAACACCATTTAGAGGCTAACCAGGTTATCTTGGTTTGTGTTTTTTTCCTTCCTTGCATGCGGACATGCAAGATCTCCAGCTGGAGGGAAATGATGGGAAAAAATTAGGCCTTATTATTTCATTCCTTATTTTCCTTTTTCCATTGTTTATGTTTCCTTGATCATACTTCCTATCACCTTTTGTTAAGGGAAAATGAGTATATTTAATAAATTGTGAAAATAATTAAAACTACCCACAATACTAATTATTCAAAGCATTATTAATCATTTCATGATTATTTGACAGGGATAATTAGGGATGTGGCTCCAACCATTATGAGCACGAGGAAGATGAGAAGCTAATAAAGAAAAATATTGCTTAGTTAGAACGACTGTTGATGGTGTTTTACTCAAATTACCCTTTTTGTTATATTTCTATTTTTGATAAGGACAAAATGATTTTTAGCGGCTTTAGGCCGATTATCTATTTTTGATTACAGACTTTGGTTTGTTGGCCATAGGCCACAAACAAACCATAATAAATTTTATTGATATCTATCTAGTATAAATGTATGTGATCAAAAGACTTGATATACCAATATTAATACAAAGTTATTTTGCTACACTTAAATCAACTTTCTGGAAATCCTATGCACATATATGATTGAGTTGAATTAAGATCTGCACTGATATTTCATCATCAAACGGTCGAGGAGGAAGGGCCCACTCTTTATGTCACTTGGTGACTTATTTTCAGTTTTCAGTGTGGTAGTTGTATGCGTGTGATTTCATTTGAAATTAGTTTCTTTTCTGTATACAATCTGGTTATTTACAACTGCATGTAATTTGATTTCAAACTTGATTTCATTATTTGTTAATGTGATCATTTGTGACTCAAGGATTGAAAATCTTATTTTTGTAGACTAGAATTTACTATCGATAGTTCATTGCTTAGAAAACGTGCTTTACTTTCTTTCATTATAATTTTTGTCATTGTAATTCCTGTCACAGTTCCTGGCACACCTCCTATCACAATTCATGCCAAGACACAAAAATAACAGAATTAAACCAGGTTTTAGGTTAAAGGTTTATTGAGTGTAATAGTTGCATCCATCCCCACTCAGTTCATTTTTTTCAACCCTTAGGTAAACTGCCACAACACCTTTCACAAGTCTATGATTCCTGAATTGAAACTTAGGAATAAACTAAGGAAACCACTACAAAATTCCCAATGATTGATCCAATTACATTTATCAATTGAATATAATTACAAGGATAGTTTATCCCCAAAATCCATCCACAATTTAATCCAATCAACTTGGTCATAGAGGTTGTTGGTTTGAAAACTCCAAGTGCTCCTAGGCTGAAACCTATAGGATGCTTGTCTACTCATTTGTGCCACTCCATGGGGCACTTTTCAATCCACTTATGAGGTGAATTACCTCATCCTTGCCTATATATGCAAGACTTTGTACTCATTACATTTGGGCATCTAAATACAATTGTTGCATTGTTCATTTGTGTTTGTCTTTTATCTCCTATATTTTCCTAATTCTAGTATGGCATCAAAACTTAGGGGAGATAATGCAAATCGTACAGTGAGCAAATTTCATTGTAATTTTCTAGATTTAAGTGCAGGAAGATGGTTAGGCATTTGTAAGAGCATTCTTAAGCGTTATTTGGAGTTGAATTGCACAGTCCTCATGACCCATGCAACATTCTCTTTGCCATCACGAGCCTATTCTTTCGGTTAATTTTGCTGGCCAAATCTACCAACAATTGACTTTTTTAGGGAGAACTCTACCTGGCAAACAATCACCCAATTTGGGCATAGAATCACCTAGTTTGGGGGCACTGAGATTTGCAAAGAAATCCACTAAAAAAATTGTAAAGAAATCCACAAAGTAGATTTTATAAATCACCCAATTCTGGGGCATATAAATTTGTAAACAAATCTTCAAGGAATGTTTTGGTGAAGGGGCATGCTCAACGTGAAGGGGTCGACGTGAAGATTTGGACGATCATAATGGGGGATTTAATTTTATGTTTTGTCTTTTATTGAGGTTTGCAAGACATAAAATAATCTATGTCCGCCTCATGACAATGAACTTTGAAGAAATTGTAATAAAGAAAATGATTGTAAATGCACTCATATAAAGTTCCACAAAATTGAATGTGTTCCTTAGAGAGGGAATTTGGGAAAATTTGTACATACACTACATTATAAAGTGTAATGGGGGTTGTGTAGAGCCTTGATTTGATATCATAGTTGTGGATCTTTGTGATTTTAACATCACAACAATGTCTCGTCAAGTTTCTCACCTCATACAAGTGTGCCTTGGGGCACACCTTGTACATCTCTACATTCCTTGCACACTCTCAATTTTAGTTGGTTCTACTTATATTCTCTTAGCATTAATGGGGACTATGATGCATTATGCTAATACTCCTTTCAATGAAGTAGTGGAAGAATGATTTCTTTGGGAGGCCACATGAACCTTCTATCTTGATCTCTCATATGGGGGACTATTTCAATGGATCACATTTTGAGATTCTAGTACTCCTTATCACACAACTATTTGTATTATCGACTTCACAAAGTTTGATAAACTATGTGTACATTAGTTGAGCAGTGTTCATATGTTCACTCATGTAGTGTTTTGCATCTCTCATATTGATCCACATTTTTTGGAGATTTGTTGATTCCAGCAAACACTAGTTCATTATCGATAGAGTTTACAACTTTGACATGCTTCAGGAGTTTTTCATCTCCATGTTCCTATCATCAAGGGACATCTTTTCAGAAGGTCTTAAATCCTAATTTCTCTATTGGAGAAGAGTTTTGTTCCTACTGGATTTTCTCCTTTACTCCACTTTATGATAAACTTTGCACATGGGTACCTAACATGGTCTCTAGCCGAAACCCATTTCTATATATTTGCACTTTTGTGATCTCCCCAAGTATCACTTAAGGGTGTTAGTGTGAATAATTAATCTATTCACTATACTTAAGTATACTTAGGTTGATGAGGTCAAACAACATCTTGTTTAACTAAATGTGCAACCTTTTAGACCTCTAGAGGTTACCAAATTATTTGGTAAACCTCATGCACATACCTTTTGAGGTTGGAAGACTTTCCATCTCACCTCAAATTTCACTCAAAACTTGGCACACAAGGTTGATGACTTGGTCATAGAGGTCATTGGTTTGCACACTCCAAGTGTTCTTAAGGTTGACACCTATAGAACACTTGTCTATTCATTTGTGCCACTTCATGGGGCACTTGTCAATCCACCTATGAGGTGGATTGTCTCATCCTTACCTATATATGCAAGGCTTTGTACTCATTACATTTGGGTCATCTAAATACAATTGTTGTATTGTTCATATGTGATTATATTTTATCTCCTAAATTTTCCTAATTCTAATAAAATTCACTTGTGTTGATAAGTTGGTTGAAAGTGTGACACAACTTTGTACTTTTACCCCATTTCTATAGGGTTTTGACTTCTTAAACTAAGTCACACCCATGGTGTTTAGTTTTCTAGTTTGAATATCAAATATCTTGCTTTTCCAAGCCAACTTTTCAAGAATATGACCATTACCCATTAACTTGCACACCAAAATTATTGAGTTGTATGTGTTTAGGGCTTTGTAGTTAATGAGATATTTGTAGGGCATTTTAATCACCAAATAGTATCATAAACCATCCACTATTAGTGGTATTAGTCTTACCCTTAGTTTACTCAATTTCAAATACATGAACATTCTCCTCTCTTTATTTGGCATGTGTTTTGATCTTGTTACATCAAACATAAGATTTGTTATAAAAAATATTAACAATCTTCCCTCTATCTATAATAAGCCCCAAAAGGCATTTCTCAACATAAATAATTTCCTACAAAATAGGTACCACCACATGCAAACATATCCAAAATTCAACAAGAACACTTGATTGATCTACATGAGAAAGAGGTGTCCTAAGACTAAATAATGGGTGCAACATCCTAATCATTAGAATTTAAAGGAGCTCTATCATAGGCTCATGATCCTTATTTCAATACTACATTTTAATTTTTAGTTGATTGTTGTACCAGTGAATGGAAGATGCCATAGTGTACCAATCAATCAAAGATGTCAAAGTGAATGACATCATAGTCCAAATAATCTATTCATGTTCTTTAAATTATATGATTTCTATGACAATTACTAAAAGATTGGCTCTTTTAGTCTTGAATCATTATTTCTAGATTTAATTTAATTACAGTTCAAATTTATTTTTCTATTGAATTGAAAAGTCACCCAAATTTAACTACCTTTAATTTTAAACTTTTCTTTCATATTCAAATCCATTAAAATTGCTACCTATCATTATTATCATTATAAACTTTATTATATAGATGTAGTATTATATATAAGTTTATATGATCACCACATTCCTATTTGATTAGGAACAATTAAAATAAATTTATTTTGTTTAACTTTCAGTTTAAGTTATATATAATTTATTTTGTTTAAATTTCATTTTGAGTTAAAATTTTATATAGATAAATAAATTAAAGATTAAAAAACAATATTGTTAAATTATAAATCAGAAGACTATACACTTTTACAAATCTTATATTAGATTTCTTATATATTATTTTCAATAAATGTATTTATATTATCTTCTAATTTCTAAAAGATTATAAATATTCAACTATTTAATTAAATTTTTTATAATTATCAATAAGAAAAAAATGGTAGAAATAATACCAATGTTATATGTTGATTTCAAACTTTCTGCCATCTATTTACGTGGACCATGATTATTTCTTGTAAACAAATTTAATTCTTATGTTGAATAAAGCTGGTTACAAATTTTGTTCACAATTACCTGAATAGAAGATGAAACAATAAACACATGGGCATATAACCACAATATCTTCCGTATAGATATGATATGTTGTGTGACAGCCTAGCTTGAATAAACTAACATATCCAACGGTACTCACACAACATCAAATTAGACCTGAAAGACATTTCTTGAAGTCAATTGGATTAATACTGTGCACAATAGTAAGAAACATGAGCCTTATTCAACAGATCTTACAGAACAGAACCCCCAATGCCTTCTCATCAACAAGGAATTCTGATGATGAACCAATCTATGATATACACAGGAGCTTTGATTAACTCCAACCCATATTCTATAATGAATTTAACACACACACAACAGGGACATGGCAGACTCAGAAGAATCCTGCAACAATATCAATAACCCAAAAAACCAGCATTAGTAAATAGGAAAATTCTCATGAGAATACATTTATGGAGCTTTAAATCGAACCTGGTCATTCTATTTTCACATTCTAATATGCCCATATGTAACAATGCACAGAGTCTATTGCAAATAAGCCATTGTTACAGAGATTTCATTCCATATCTTATTCAAGAACAATAAATAAATGAACCACTGTCCCTGTCTTCATAGTAAAAGAGAAACTATGACTTAACCCACATAATGCACCACAACAAGATTCTTTTGCAAAGACATATTGTTAAAAAAAAAGTGAAAAACCAGTTTTTTCTGTTTAGAATATCATTGTGAGAAACCACCCAGGCCTCTTAACACAAATAGGCAACACAAGAAAAATAGGTTGAGATACATACCCAAGCATCCATATTATAACACCCACAAGTGAGATCGCCAGTGCAATCAAAGCAAAAGGGAGAGACAGTAGAAATCCAAATGGCTTGCATTTACACTTGGGAGAACACATGTTGCACAAGCTAAAAATTCTCAAAGCAAAAAATTCTCACTGCTAAAAAATTCTCTGCATCTGTCTTCATTTTAAAGGCCAAGGCTTCTGAATACAGACAACACCAGTTAGACCCGATCCCAAGTGGCAAGTACTATCATATCAGATCACACATGCAGAGGTACAAGAAGGTACAACAAGCAGAAAGTTTGGCTAGCAGAAGCAAAGATAAATAATAGTATAAAATTCCCATTCAATTCACATGGAGAGCAGCCAAAAGAAAGCAGGACATTTAACACAGAGAGTACGTGTGACAAGCCAAGTGAAAGGGTAAGGTTGACAGGTCCAGATATAGACCTGCAAGAAAGCTCCACTACGTAATCTCCAAATGTATCCAACAAGCAAGCATGATGTAACTGTCCACATGCTGCCAGTTTTGTAAGGTAAACATCGGCTAGGAGATAAATGCATGGCATAGCATTCATTGCATATTGTTGAAATACATCACTGTCAGATAAACAAAGGTTTTCCCAACAATGGACGTACATGCATTTCTCTCACTAAAGGAAATATGGCCGTTGCTCTGGTTAAACGAAAGTGTTCATAGGTTGATGAAGCAGAGCAGCTTTGGGTTAAATGAAAGCATTAAGATTTGACAGAATCAGAAAAACATGTCAAATCTTAAAAACATTCTTCCTACCATTTTAGATTATCTAAACGGGCATAAGTTCAAGCTAATCTTAAAAAACCCTAAAAAGTAATCTAGGGTAAATTTGTTTCATTTTTACATATTTCGGCAATCATACAAGGAAACGTAATCTCCCTTAGATTCCCTTTAGATTCACCGTATCTGGAACCCTTTGACTTTTTTATGGTATTTTGGTTTACTTCAATTATCCTTTGTATGAGCTATACTTGTTGGCAAGGTGGATGCCAAAAATATCAAAATCCCATAAAGATTTAAATTTATAAGAGTATTATTCAACTTGTGTTTTATGAGATTTATCTTTATAAGTAAATTTGATATTTATTTCAAGTTTTGATAGGATAATTTAAATTATAAATGTGAAATTTAAGATATCATAAATGGTAAGGTTAATAATGTCAAGAGTTATATCATATTGATTGAATAGTTTAATTAAGTGTTTCTTTAATAGGGCGACTCTTTTTTCTTATTGTCACATGGTTTAAATATTTGTTTATAATTTGTTTTTATCATAGATATTATTGATAGATTCAATTTTTAAGGAGTGAGAATTAAATATATAATTTGACATGGTAACTAGATTTGAAAAATAAATAAAAATATAGAAACAACAATACATTTTTTATGTCGTGATAATATGAGAAAATCAACACAAAATTATGAAAGGCACAAATAAAAAATCACCTCCACAATCTTTAAATAAATAATTTTGATCATCAAATATTTATGCAACATGACATGTATAAGATACTATGTGAAACTAAAATAAAAATAAAGATGGTTCAATCATTTTTTTTTGTTAAATAAGTCACTTGTAATATGTTGTCTAATTATATTTTCAATAATTTTAGGAACATTTCATACATGGCATTTACATATGGCCAAATAATGAAAGTCTCTAAAAAAGTGTGCAATTATGAGGGTTAAACAATATTTTTCCAAAAAAAATTAACCTAACCAAATTGAATTTTTGTGACAAACCTAAAGGTCACAAAATATTGGATCTACACATCTAATACAAAAGTAAAGTTTGATGAAGATGTCTCAAATTTTCTTCTAATAAAATTTCATAGTAAAAAGAAAATATTAATTTAAGTACTATTCCCAAGGTAGCTCAAAATGAAACACAAAATAAAATCTATAGTTATAACAAGAGGATAAGATAATAACCATGATGAGATCTAGTTTCAAAAATTAAAAAAGTTTGAAAGATGAAGTAACATGCATGCTTTTAAGTTGACAAACACTTAAGAAAGTAACCATGAGGTAGATTAAACAAACACGAAGGAAATGGTAGTGAATAATACATGCTTGATGATGAGGGACTCAAAGATACTTTCATATAGTCATTTTATGTTTAAAAGACTTGTTTATTTTATTAATTAACATGACTGGTGGTAGACTATAGACTAATATATTTACTTGCTTTGCTTTATGTTTGGCTAATTTGGTAGATATATTAGAGATAATGCTTTATATTAAATGTGTTGCTTTTGTAATGATATTAATGAGTTAATTAGGTAGTTTTAATCTTCTACAGTCATAATTGGTATCCTATTCTTAAGGATTATATTTAGGGTATTTAAAAGATTGATGACTAATGATAAAGTTAAACTCCATGTTTAATCAAATGAAGACAATTGTACCACTGATCGGCCCAGCTGGATGATGAATCGCTGAAGTTCCAAATTAGCTTTTTTTAGTCAGTTTAAGAACTTCCACTCCCAGCGTTGATCTAGCATTTCTCTCTCTGTCTATTCTCAATCCTGTTTTGGTTCTATTTTAGTTTTGTTTTAGTCTTTAGTTTAGACGCCTTGAATCTTGGTAGTTAACACCATGTTTTGAATTCAATAAGGATATGGTTATAAATATCCATGTTTAGGTTTTAGAAAGGAGTTAGATCATTTTCAAATAGAATCTTGTAACGGTTGCAATACTCTGTTCTATGTTCCAACTTTGATCAATTTGAATGAAAATAAGAAGTTAACTCAAATCATTGTGTTAGAGGTCTCACCGGAGGAAGAGCAGGGCTCGCTCAACCAAAGGAATTGACCTTGTGTGGTATTTTTTAGAGTGTATGTTATTTATGTTCGTTAATATCAAATCTGGAATGTTAAGTTTGTTTGAATCATTTTCAATTCATTAGATGTTAAATCTGGAATGTTAATTTCGTTTGAATCATTTTTAGCAACTATGTTAAATCACTTTTAAGAAAAGTTCATTATGCTTAGAATGGTTTGTTAGATTTGTTGTAAAGTTTATTGAGTTAATCAGATTTAGATGTTGTTTGTAGGAGTTAAGTTTGGTAATTATTTGTTGAGTTTTAATAGAAGCAATGATGGGAACTTATGGAAAGATGAAACTAAAATTTGTTTGGAAGATCTATTCATGGAGATTAGTATTTATATTTTCTAGATTAATTGTTATTTCCTTGCAATTTATTTTTTGTTCTTTAAAATAACATTTATTTTCCAGTAAATCTTAATATAGATTTATTTTGAAGCAAAATAGAATTAAATTTGGATTTCGAATTCTAGATTAAGAATTAAGGTAAATGTTAGTCTTTTCCATGAATCAGTCTCGATCAAGTCAAATGAAGTCAAAAATAAGTCAACATAACTTTAAATTAGGAAATAAGATAGAATTGATCCTTAGGAATTAGTCATTATAATATTGTCTTATTAGTAAGTGATTTAATTGACCCTAGTAGGTTATCTTAACATGAAGTGAGATTTAAACCTTGGCCACTCACTTTTGAAAGCATCCTATTACCATTACATCACAACACAATAAACCCAATTTTTTTATTATTAATATTATTATAAATTCATGATGATAATATTTTATTTATAATTTAAACCATATTCATATTGTTAACAAATATCTATATTGATATTTTTTTATCGGTAAGAGGGGATGGCAAAGGCTATCCAGCCCCCAAAATGGCATGGTAAGGGGGCTGGCATCCATCGACATCCATCCATGATATAAACATACGGTAGAACTGGGAACTATCAGCCAAGTTTTGATTTTAACGCCCGTCCGTAGCTTGTCGCCAGGGGAAACCAAGTGGGCCAAGGTCATCCCCCATCAGCAAGTATTAATGGGGAAATTTAATTGTCAACTAGGGGAAACGTACCAGTAGTCATCAGGGCTAACTTCGCGCATTCGTGTAAGTGCAAAATAGGCCCAATTTAAAAAAAAAATTGGGCTTCTTCGTAATCGAGTTAGGACCAGTAAAAAGAAAAATTTCACTTCTGGGTATTTCAAACACGTCTTGTGGAAGTCATAAAGTGAAAGGTGGTCAAAAAGGGGTTTTTTTTACCTCTGTCCCCTACATCTTCACTATTTTGCCTATACCCGTTCATTACAAATCCAAAAATAAATAAAAAATTACCTATTACCAATTATCATTTCACCTATTTCAAGTCACGTTTGTATGGGGCCCCCATCAAAATATCATGTGGGTCCGTTAGGAGGTGTTCCCTTTACCATCAACCTCATCACATTAAAATGTTCTCCACGTGCCCCATATTCCTTCATCAAACCATGCATATGAGTTAACCACGTACCCCTTAAGCCTTCATCAAACCACGCGTACATGTTAACTTAACTGCGGGTTGTTGGGCAGCTTTAAGCCCTAAAATCTTCATCTCCTGCGGTTTCCTTCCAGAATGTTCCTCGCCGCGACCACGGTTCCTCTCTCCCGCCACCGACTTTGGCTCAACAACCATGGCGACGACCTTCAGCTGCAGGTAACGTCTCCACCTCTCTTCACCTACAAGATTGCTTGTTTAACAATGGAATTTTGTTGGGTTTGATGGTGTTTGAGTGCATTTTGGCGTCTTTAAAAATCATTTATGTGTATGGCATGAAGGGTTTGAATGTAATCATTTTTATTTACATGTGACTGCTGACTGGTAGAAAAATGAACCCTCATGAATTATTCTGTCTACGTCATCGAATTTTTGACTGCTATGCCTTTTTTTGACATTATTCTATGAAGTAATCACATGTAATGTGATTTAAACAGGACATTGATGAAATTTTGACCAAGTATGATCATGAAATTTACTGGGTATATAATAAGATACTTAATCTTCAAATATTTTTTCATTTTATCTTATATGGAGCTACATAAAACGTCTCCACTTCTCTTCACTTGCAAGATTGCTTGTTTAATAGTGGAATTTTGTTGGGTTCGACGGTGTTTGAGTGCATTCTGGCATTTTTAAAACTCATTTCTTTGTATGCCATTAAGGGTTTGACTGTAATCATTTCTATTTACATGTGACTGGCGACTGGTAGACAAGTGAACCCTCGTGAATTATTATATGAAATTTAAAAATTTAATCAAAACCCAGGTGAGTGCTACCACTTAATTTATATGGAGCTGTAGAAAATGTCTCCACCTCTCTTCACCTGCAAGATTGCTTTTTCAACAATGGTTTTTCTGGGTGTCGTCAATGTTTGAGCGCTATGATTTCTGTTGACATTATTCTAAAATCCCCTCTCGCCAGTCTGGAAGCTCTTGACCTTCCTCAGACCGCTTGATTGTCCCTTCTCCAAACCGTTTACCTTCCCAAACTTTGCATAGGTCTCCATGTCAATGTCTCCTTTTGACCCTTTCATTAATTGCATTGTTTTTCCCATCCTTCCTCGATCCCACTGTATAAGTGATAATGATGAGAAATCATTACGCCTCATGGCTTGAGGTTTTGATTTAAGGCCTGCTAATACCATTCCATAAAATCATGAGTCACAAGCCCCATCATCCACAATATGAACCACTTCAAATGATTATTCTCCTTTGGTAGCACTCACTTGGGTTTTGATTAAATCTGGTCTAATTTGGTTGATTGGTAGACATCATATTACTTGTTTCTCACTTACACAGTTACATTGCAACATCAGAACAATCCACTTTATCCAAATATTTGTTTCTAATTTCATTTTGGATGGACCAACAATGACTTAGAGATCTAAACAGAATAGTCCACAGTTTCCCAGAAAATTGTATCTTAAATTATTGGTAAATATTTGAGAGAAAATTAAATAAAATTTTGGACCAAACTCATGCTGCCACTTGGCAATAGTTTAACAGGTTAAACAGTGCAGTAAGCTTTCAGATTTAGCCTTAAACAATGCTAATTAATGTAATCTAGGTATACCTCCTTTGAGTTATCCACCAGATGAGAGGAGGGAAATAAACAATGTTAACATACCATTCTTTTCTAATGAAGTGGAGCATGTTAAAATTTAAAAAGATCTTTTTCTTCATCAAGTGAACCAGATAATTTTCATTGAAACTGATTTATTTTTTCTAGACCACTACATTGTTATCTAATAAAGAAGCTTCCATAAAAATAGATCTCTTCCTTACATAGACAAAACTAGAAATGCAGACTGTGAGGACTCTATAACAAATGAATTTTCTCATAAATTTCCACAAGTATAAATCCAGAATTCTGATGGTTGCATGTTGAACTCTAAAACTTGTGTAATTTTTTAATTTGGTTTTACTGTGAAAAGTCTAGTAAACTATTATATGTTACTTTTCAATAGTTTCACATAATATATATTTTATGGTCAAAATACTTCCCTACTGCCACTGTAGTTACAACTCTTGGCATAATTACTCAAACAAGGGCACCCTCAAAATTTATTCACATGAAACCAAATTAAAATGTATTACATGGAGAAACAATTAAACAACGATATAAGGAAAAAGTAACTCATTTCATCTCACCAGACTAAGCAAATGGACCGACCAGATGAAATTAAGCAAATAATGTCCAAGTTGAAATGGCTGCCACTATGTATACAGTAGAGTACTTAACCCTTTAACTCTTCCCAAAAATCTTTAACCAACTCACTAGTCATCTAATCCACTAAATGGTTTAATTTATGCATATAATTGTAGTCATAACCATGTATATGAAATCTAAATCATATAATAAAAAAAAATTGGAGAATTGAATTCTAAAATATGTATAAATTGATGGGTGGTATATATCTATATAAGACTGTACATATGTAATCTAATATATATATATATGTATATATATATGTGTATGTATATATATATGTATATGTATATGTATATATATATATGTATATATATATGTGTATATATATATGTATATATATATGTGTATATATATATATGTATATATATATGTATAATCTTATATGGATAATAATGGTGTAAATGAGGAAGGAAACTGCGGGAGATGACTTTAGGGCTTAAAGCTGCCCAGCAACCCGTAGTTAAGTTAACATGTACGCATGGTTTGATGAAGGCTTAAGGGGTGCGTGGTTAACTCATATGCATGGTTTGATGAAGGAATAATCGGCACATAGAGAAATTTTTAATGTGATGAGGTTGATGGTAAAGGGACCACCTCCTAACAGACCCACGTGATATTTTGATGGGGCCCCCATACAAACATAACTTGAAATAGGTGAAATGATAATTGGTAATAGGAAATTTTTCATTCAACACACCATTGTTTGGCAAGAAAATTCAAATGTGAAAGTCAATCACCACAATTCAATGCATTCAATATACACATTCTAATGATTTTATAAGAGGCAATTTTCAGTGTCATTTTCACTACGAATTTGCATATGCTTGTTAGAGTAATAAGTTATTCCACTTAATTAATTATATCATATTGGTTAATTAATTAAGTCACTTATTCCTTTAGTTACTTAAGCTAAACTTAGGCACATTAATAATTGATTAATTATTAAGTGTGCACACTAGGGTTTCATTTAGGGTTTCTTGATCTCCTTCATAAGGATTGATCTCTTTGTAATACTTGATTCTCTTTAATGCATTTTTACTTTGAGGTTACAAGACATCTTCTTTGGTTTTGCATGTCTTTTGCATTTGACAGGTGATTGCATGTAGGTGATCTTGGTTTTCTAACATGGTATCAGAGCTCCAAACCTGTAGCTGCCTGTTCGTGATCTGAAGATATGGCCTTTCAGTGAGTTTCTAATGCAAGGGTTTCCACAGGCATCTTTTTTGCAAGATCTGGGAGTTACGAAGCTTCTGGTGCATTTTTAGGTAGATCGGACCTCACCATCAGATCCAGAGCGTCCAAGAGAGGAAAACTAACATATAACTCGCCTATATTTGGTGTTGGCTATTCGTGAGGAAAATTTTTTTTTCCCGTACGGCCTTTGTACCGTCCCTGTGCACGATCTTTGAAAAAAAATATCAGGTTTTTTAAAATATTTTTCCTACATGTAAAAAAAAAATTATTAGTTTTTTTTTGAAAATAAAAAATAAAAAAAATAAAAGGAAAAAGTTTATATTAAAAACAATCATCAAAAATTATGCAAATTTTTTTTTTGAAAGGGGTTAACAGGCATTAATTCCTGTGGCAGAGGGTACCTCGTACGCTGCTGCGGCAGGCCTATATGCCACCGCTGGCAGGGCGAGGCCCTACCACCGGCGGGCATTCTTCAAAACTTCGGAGGATGCAACTTTTCCTGCGAGTCCCTTCCAACCCCTTGCCAGTAGCCTTCACTTTTCTGGGGCGGCAAAATAGGGAATATTCCCTGGATCCTTCACTTTCAACAGCCGCTCCCAGTTTCGGCAACTACCACCTTCCTCTGGCAGACTGCAACATATTCCGGCATCAGAATCTGGAATATTCCGGCAAGTGTGCGAGCTCCTACGACCGTCAAATTTTTTAGGGGGGCTGATTTTTTCCAGCGACAGCCATATGGCCGTCAAATTTTTTGCCATGATCTGCTGATGTCGCATGACGTCACCCGACTGTATGGCCCTCTTTGCCTCTCCTAGCCCTAATTTTTCCTAAAGGAGCAATTTTTTTCTTTTGGTCATAACTTGGGCATACAGTATCAAAATTGGGAAAACGAGATATCGTCAGAAAGCTGGTTTCGAGTACTTTCCAGTGGTGTTGTTTATTTTCTAGTATTTTACTATTTTACTACATTTATTTCTGTTTGAAGTCAGATGTTTATTTTATGCTTCCGAGCTCATAACTTTTTGCCACGATCTCCAATTTTCGCTATCTTCGTAGCGTTGGAAAGGTATTAAGGAGCTCTATGTTGCTGTCCATGCACTTTTTCTGTATCTATCCCAGATTGATCGCTTAGTCCATATTTGGCCTGATGGGTTGTTTGGAGATTACTTGGATGTGTTGGCAATTGGGAGGTTACATCTTGCATCTTTGCACTTCATTTTCAGTAATACATCATTCAATAATTGCTTGCTACTTCATAGATCCAGGGTTCTTCCAGTTTGGATTTTTTGAGTGTTTCATGGCATCGGGTCTACTGTTGCTTTATCATGATTCCTTGAGTCAATCAGTGACTCTCATTTGGTTTCAGTAGTAAACAGAAATATCTTTCCTTGCTTGCCAGAATCAAGTTCTAGTGTTACTCTACAGAGTTCTTCCAGTGCTTCTTTGCATGTCCCACTGGGTTTTTCCTTCTCTACCTCATTCTTGCTACCTGATTAGGCCTAGTTTCCAGGACCCATCTTTGCTTTCATGCATCTTATTCTAGTGTTTTAGCTTCTTCCTAAGTTCATCTTAAGAAGGGTGTTAGAGTAATAAGTTATTCCACTTAATTAATTATATCATATTGGTTAATTAATTAAGTCACTTATTCCTTTAGTTACTTAAGCTAAACTTAGGCACATTAATAATTGATTAATTATTAAGTGTGCACACTAGGGTTTCATTTAGGGTTTCCCTTTTAGGGTTCTTGATCTCCTTCATAAGGATTGATCTCTTTGTAATACTTGATTCTCTTTAATGCATTTTTACTTTGAGGTTACAGAACATCTTCTTTGGTTTGCATGTCTTTTCATGTGACAGGTGATTGCATGTAGGTGATCTTGGTTTTCTAGTGTTTTAGCTTCTTCCTAAGTTCATCTTAAGGGGGGGTGTTAGAGTAATAAGTTATTCCACTTAATTAATTATATCATATTGGTTAATTAATTAAGTCACTTATTCCTTTAGTTACTTAAGCTAAACTTAGGCACATTAATAATTGATTAATTATTAAGTGTGCACACTAGGGTTTCATTTAGGGTTTCCCTTTTAGGGTTTCTTGATCTCCTTCATAAGGATTGATCTGTTTTTAATACTTGATTCTCTTTAATGCATTTTTACTTTGAGGTTACAGAACATCTTCTTTGGTTCTGCATGTCTTTTGCATGCGACAGGTGATTGCATGCAGGTGATCTTGGTTTTCTAAAAATGCTTTCACAACATATCCCCTACAAAACTCAGGCATAGATGGTCATTGCAAAATGAAATGATAGATTGTTTCCCATAAAAAATAAAAATTTGAAACTCACCCACCACAATTCAATTTACCCATTCGAATGATTTTTTAAGAGGGAATTCCCACTGTCATTTTCATTACGAATTCCCCCCTATTTTCACTGAATATCCTCTATAGACTTCAGAGCTTACTAAGGAAACTTCTACACATTCCTCTTAAAAGGAAGCTTATTCATGTTGGTACACCCAGAATAAGTAAATTCATGTTTTTATTTATCAGTATACCGGATTTACATTTATGTTGTCTATTTCATTGTTCAATATACTCTTTTATATTTATGAACTCAGTGTCTACATTATTTTCAGCGATACATTATTTTCCACTTATTTTATGAGTTTCAATAATTAGATTACATATTTGTATATACATATACATATACATGTACATGCATATGTATATACAAATATATATACACATGTATATGCATATGTATGTATGAATGTATATGTATATACATAGACATGTATATTTATATAGATATACATATATTTATTTAAAGTCATGGCACAAAGTATATGCACAATACACACTGTCAAATAAATTTGTGCAACGATTGTCACTAAATATATGTATATTTATATAGATGTACATGTATATGCATATAGATATACATGTATACACATACATATATATGTATATATATGTCCATTCTATTGCACTCTGCCATATATGGTGCCATCATATGGAATACACACTATTATTTTCAGCTTCATACGAAGGATCAAAACATTGTGGATTTTAATGCTCCAATAAAAACTCTTATTGTTGTGCATGCAATATTGTAAGGATGATTTGATGTGGGAATGTTACGAGTACTGAGTACTACCCCCGTTTATTACAATTATTTTGCAGGCAAGTAGGAGTGTGGAAAAGTGAATCAAGCATGTGGATTATCAACATACCAACAAAGCTGTGTTTGTTAACACAACAAACTCTATAGGTACATTTTGCTCTAAATGCTTCTTGATATGTTTACATTTTCTGGTATACACATGTTCATAAATAAATACTTTTCTTATTAGATGCTTATTTCATTCGAGGAATATATTTATTGGCATTGGTCTCTTAATGGCAGGAAGGCGAGGACTTATCCACAATCAACAGAAGACATTCAACGTTAACGATAGGTAAAGTCTATGACTTTAGTTTGGCAATGACCTAGTAATACTGAAAAATGTGTCTTTTTATATATATGGCCGAAAGTTAGATGAAATGAGCAAAGTATATAGTAATTATGAGATTAGTTAGTATTAGATTAATTATATGTTTGCATGTATATACATATATATATATATATATATTGAAAGGTATATATGTACATACATATATATGGTTATGCATATATGTATGTACATATATAGCTATATATATGTGTGTGTGTGTTTATGTGTATATATATATATAATTAATCTGATAATTATCATGTAGTTCCATTAATTTTTGATACTGATAATTGATAAGAGTATATCATTGTCTTCATATGCCTTCATCAAACCACGTGTATGGGTTTACATAACAAAGTTTTGTGATTATTTTTTATTGAAAAAGACTGAAACATAGTGTAAATAGTGAGAACACAAAAAATAGAAGGCTGAAACCATCATCAAACATAGAAGGCATACAAATTTGAGGTTCCAATAACAAACAACAACAGCATTAGGACATTTTATAATCATATCATAGTTATATTTTGAATCAAACTGTAATAATTGATTGTGTGGTGCGAGAGAAAAACATGGCTCGAACATACTTGAAACATAATTACATCAGTATTATCACATCTTATAATCATATCATAGTTATAACTTTAAGCAGATAAATAGATTTGATTTGCAAACCAGATCACCGAAATATACTACTATATCCATCAAAAAACAAAATTGAATATGGACATCATCAGCTGTCCATATTTCTAGGAAAAGGTGGCAGAGTGATATATTTGCCCGTAGCTGAGTCAGGTCCACTTGGAGGAGGTGATAATTGGTTAATACCTCCTTGAAGGCATGTTGCTATTAGAGCAAGTAATGCCTAGCTTGCATCAACAGTCAATCCCATTTGTTGTGAGCCACTTCCAACCTGCATATTGTTGATGGTTGTAAAGGCTGGTGTCAAAATGCTCATCGTATCAAGCAGGATAGGATGATGGGTGGGTATAGGATCCCCCACTGTTGACTTATGTTTTCTCTTCTCTGCTTGTTTTGCTTTCTTTTCTGCTTCCTTTTGTAGACGTTCAACCTTGGCCTGCTCTTGTCGAATGGCTTTCTCTTGCATTCTTATCATTTTTTGCTCATCTTCTATCGCTTTCCTTGCTTGCTTCTAGCCCTTGCTACTTCCTTTATAATTGCTTCCGCTTCACGGTCTACCTTTCTCTGCAACATCTGCTCCTTCTTACGTTGTTGCAACTCCTCTTTCCTTTTCTTCTCTCCCTCTTGTTGGCTGAACAATTCAATGAAGGCATCAGATGTTAGTACTTGGGACCACCTACTAAGGCGAAGCACTCCCAAATGACCTCTCTGTGATGTTCCTTGCACCCTCTGCACTGGAATTTTCAAGAATTTTCTTATTGGTCTTGTTGTTTGTGATCCATCATGTGGGGTGCATGGCACAAACTCAGTTTCTTCCTCACTAATAGCATTGTCATCTTCACTTTGACCAACACTATGCTCTTGCCAATTCCTTGCATTAGTGAAGTAATGTATTACTTCAACTGGATCAATGTGTGGTGGGGAAGGCATACAGAGGCTAACTTCTTCCTCAGTCGGATTTATTTGCACTCCAAGGTTTGTGGCTACTTCATGCATCCATTCCGGTTGGCTAACTTGAGTTGGAAAACTCAGGCCTGTTGATGTAGTGGCTGTATCTTTAGTGGAGGGTGCAATAACTGATTAAAATTCTTGTTGGAAATCTACTAAAACTTGTTGGATTTCTAGTTGAATGTGTGTTGTAGCTTCATCACCCCCTTTGCATTCTACTGCAACACCACTTGCCACTTCCCTTGCATCATATTCCCTCATAAAACAATCTATTACATCCTCATTGTAACCAAGAAGACACAAGCATGTCTCTACTGCCATAATATCATCTTCAATTTCTATTGTGACTGGTTCATCTTCAGTTGTAGGAGTTGCAACATCATCTTCAACAACATAGCCCTCACTTGGGCCCATGTTGTTGTCAAGGGTTGACCGATTAAGAGGCCATAATCTTGTTCTGCGGAACCCACTAACAATGTTACTTGGTTTCAAGGCTTTTCTGAAAGCTTGGCTTGCAAGACTTGCCAACTCTTCATGTCCAATATCAATATGTGGGTTTGCAGCCTGCCAAATAGTTCTTTCCTCTCTGAAATATGCCTTGAATGGAGCAAAAACGCTGGCATCCAATGGCTGCAACTTGTGACTGGTATGAGCAGGCAGCATTAGCAGGTCTATTCCTAATTTTTGTGATTGTTCAATGGTCTTGAAAGTCACATGGCTGCCATGACCGTCAAAAATGAGAAGGGCCCGGTTGGTCAGTGAAACCCCACTAGGGATATTCGCTTCAAAATGGTCTAACCATTTGAGAAATAGTTCCTTTGTCATCCATGCATATTCTTGGACTGCCATCAATGCCCCTACCTCGCATTTAAAGATATAGTTCTACATGTGCCTCTTTGATTTAAACAAGTAGAACCCAAGGATGCTTATCCTAGCTGCACTTACACAAGCCAGCACTATGATCCACTCTCTACTTTTTGAAACCAAATGTGGTACACAATATGTACCCAATTTCGCAATAACTCTCATGCCACAATTCCTTCCAGCCTGAGTACTAGTTTCATCACAGTTCCATATTTGACATGCTCCATACTGGTTAAGTTTGATCAGGCTCTTGAGGTTGTCATAGAATGCTTGCACGATAGAAGAATGAACAATAATCGCTCTGTCACTGTCCACTCCTTCAGCTATTCTGATTGTCAAATCTGGGTGCTTCCTTTGAAATCCTGCCCACCATGACCTCTCGGGGACCCCATTTTTGAAAGGATTGGGTCGACTTGATGTTATTTGGGAAACAGTGGCTTGTAGTTGATTTACTTGAAGTCCATGGCCTAATCTTGCCATGTCCTTGCACCATTCAACAACTTCAGTCTCCTCTTCAGTTAAAATTGTACGTGGACCCCTCCTCTTTGTGGTGGTTTGTCGTAACAACAATATCATGAGAGATGGGTTCTTGTTGAACCACTACTCATGAAACATGGGTCAATGAGTTTGACTCGAAACTACACAGTTGAATCCTTATAGCAATATCATAACAACCATTCCCTCAAACTACTAGGTGGCATACCCCACTTGATTGTTGTTGCCTTGATTGACATGTTGTTTTCTTCAACACTCTTAACTGCTCCTTCCATATCAGCATATGTCCACTGCCTAATGGGTACAGGTGAGGGCAGTTGCACAGCAGGTTGAACATTTCACTGAAGAGAAAGTTAGGCTTCTGTTGTGTTGGTGGATTCATCTTTAGAGTCGGAAACATCTTTTGGGTTGGGATTTGCATGAACTTTTTCATTAGGCCGTGTTTCAACGAAGTGCACCCTACGAGTTACTCTAATTGCACGTTTTCCTTTTCCTACAACCCTTGTAGTCCTTCTAGCAGGTGCCATAATTTTCCACTTAACCTGCACGGACAATAAAAATTGAATAACTTGTTAGTGCAACAAATAATAACATGAGATTAGTTCATAGAATAATGTCAACAGAAATCATAGCGCTCAAACATTAACGACACCCAAAAAAACCCACTGTTAAAAAATCAATCTTGCAGGTGAAGAGAGGTGGAGACTTAGTATATGAGAATTCCCTCTTAAAAAATCATTCGAATGGGTTGATTGAATTGTGGTGGGTGAGATTCAAATTAGAATTTTTTGTGGGAAACAATATGTCATTTCATTTTGTAGTGACCATCTATGCCTAAGTTTTGTAGAGGATATGCTATGAAAGAAAATGCAAATTCGTAGTGAAAATGACACTGGAAATTGCCTCTTATAAAATATTACAATGTGTATATTGAATGCATTGAATTTTTTTGATTGACTTTCACATTTGTATTTTCTTGCCAAACAATGGTGTGTTGAATGAAAAATTGCTTATTACCAAATATCATTTCACCTATTTCAAGTTACGTTTGTATGCAGGAATTCCCCATCAAAATATCACGTGGGTGCGTTAGGAGGTGGTCCCTTTACCATCAAGCTCATCACATTAAAATGTTCTCCATGTGCCCCATATTCCTTCATCAAACCATGCATATGAGTTAACCACGTACCCCTTAAGCCTTCATGAAACCACACATACGTGTTAACTTAACTGCTGGTTGCTAGGCAGCTTTAAGCCCTAAAGTCTTCATCTCCCACGGTTTTCTTCCTCATTTTCACCATTATTATCCATATAAGATTATACATATATATATATACATATATATATATGTATGTATATATATATGTATATATATATGTATATATATATGTATATATATATGTATATATATATGTATATATCTATATGTATATATCTATATGTATATATATGTATATGTATATATATATGTATATGTATATATATATGTATATATATATATATGTACATATATATATATCAGATTACATATGTATAGTCTTATATAGATATATACCACCCATCAGATTACATATGTTAAGGTCCATGTCATTTGGATCAAGATTTCCATGATCCAAAACGTTGATGAAGAAAAATTGCAGAGTTTTATCCAGAAATCTTGATTAGTAATGGTCATGGACTGTGGAAACAAAATGTTATTAAGAGGCAGAGACATTTTCTGTAGCTCCATATAAGATTAAATGAAAAAAATCTTTGAAGATTAAGTATCTTATTATATACCCAATAAATTTCATGATGATAATTGGTGAAAATTCCATCAATGTTCTGTTTAAATCACATTACATTTGATTAATTCATAGAATAATGTCAAAAAAAGGAAAAGCAATCAAAAAGTTTATGGCATAGATAGAATAAGATAGAATAATTCATGACAGAATAAGACAGTCAAACCCTTCATGCCATACATAGAAATGATTTTTAAAGATGCCAAAATGCAATCAACTACCATCAAACCCAACAAAAATCCACTATTGAACAAACAATCTTGCAGGTGAGAGAGGTGGATCAAATTTGTACTGGTCACATGTAAACTCTACACGGCTTGATATGAGGAAACAGTACATGGCATGACTATATATATATATATATGTAGGTATATATGTATGTATGTATGTCTACAGTCTGATAAGAATATCACAGAATAAGAAAGAATAATTCACGAGGGATCATTTTTATACTAGTTGGCAATCACATGTAAATAGAAATGATTACAGTCAAAACCTTCATGCTATACACATAAATGATTTTTAAAGATGCCAAAATGCAATCAAACACTAGATTCTTACCAGATATATATATATATATATATACAATCTGCTATGATGAAACCCTACACATTCATATTAGATTATATATATATATATATATATATATATATATATATAAAATCTACTATGATAATACCATACACATTCTCATCAGATTATATATATATATATACAATCTACTTTGATGAAACCCTACACATTCTTATCAGATTATATATATATATATACAATCTGCTATGATGAAACCCTAGCCATTATTAAAGACAGATTTAGAATATAACTATCATATGATTAAACAATGGTTAATGCTGATGTTATTATATTTGATGTATGGTATAATGCTGCTATTATAATCTTTGATTTATGATGAATGCAGGTGAAAAAAATGTAACTACGATATGATTAAATAATGGATAATGCTAAGTTGAACAGCTAACTGAAAGCAAAATTATTGGTATGCTTGAAAATAATGTAAACACTTCAAGTACATAAATATAAATATAATGCAACTACGATATGATTAAATAATGCTAAGTTGAATAGTTGAGTGAAAGCAAAATTATTTGTATGCCTAAAATTAACGTAAACATTGGGTACATAAATATAAAAGATTATATTGAACAATGAAATAGACAACATGAATGTAAACATTAAGCCTATTAATAATGTAAACACTTAATATATTGAATAAATAAAATATTATGCCTGATAAATATAAAAGAGTATTGAATAATGAAACGAACAACAAAAATGTAGAATAGTATGGCTGAAAAAAATGTAACCAGTGAGTACTTAAATAGAAAAGATTAACCATGATTCTAGATTAACCATGAATATTGAAACAGACAACATAAATGTAAAACAAAGAGGCTGAAAATAATGTAAACATTGAGTACATAAATATAAAAGAGAATATTGAAGAATGAAATAGACAACATAAATGTAAATCTAGTATACAGATAAATAAAAACATGAATTTACTTATTCTGGGTGTACTGACTTGAATAAGCTCCCTTTTAAGAGGAATGTGCAGAAGTTGCCTTAGTAAGCTCTGAAGTCTGCAGAGGATATTCAGTGAAAGTAGGGGAGAATTCGTAATGAAAATGGCTGTGGAAATTCCCTCTTAAAACTTCATTCGAATTGGTAAATTGAATGCATTGAATTGTGGTGGGTGAGTTTCAAATTTGAATTTTTTGTGGGAAACAATCTGTCATTTCATTTTGTAGTGGCCATCTATGCCTGAGTTTTGCCGTGGCCTTTAGGAAATCAATTTTATATTTGGTTTAATTGTAAAAATAGGTGGATCTATTAAATTCAGTCAGATATATGAATTATACTATGTTTTTTGGTATATTAGGGAGCCTTACACCATTAATTGTTTATGCAGGTACAAGAAGTTGATGGAGTTAATGCATGAAGATGTAAACAAATGTGTGGGTGATTGTGCAACTGATAGCTTATAAAGCTATTCAATGATTTGTATTATGTCAGAATGTGGACCATTAACTATTTATAATGTTGTAAATTATGTGACATTGTGCACCATTAAATGTTTATGTATACATGTAAATACAATACACTAGAAGCTTTAAGCCACTTGCATGGAGTGGTTATTGTGAACATCAGTGTACCTTTTTTAATTCATAAATGAATTTATTTTGTGCAAGTTGACTTGTGTTGAAAACATAATTGCACCAATATATGTTTAAATTTGTTTTTTTTTGTTGGTTGGTTACAGACTAAGTAGTGAACATATACTAGTGTAATGTCTAATTTTTTATTGGCATAACTACAACATTTTAATAACTAAAATGTAAACAGTTATTGGGGGGAGAGGTGAACGAGGAGTAAACGACAATCAGATCATGAATGGTAATCGGGGGTTTTCCCCTATTTTATAACAAAAAATCATTAAAAAAAGAGCCATATGACAATTAAAATTTAAGGCCGAGGATCGACATTCCTAAATGGGTGAATGATAATGTTTCCGCCCAAATTCAATTATTTTCTGATCAGGCAGACCATTTGGTCCCTGTCCCCACATCCCCATTTCAGAAAACAAACAAAAACTCTAATGCATATAACCCAAATAAAACCATACAATTTCCCCTGACAAACCACATCACAACTCAATCTAGAAAATTTATAACTAAATGAAAAGAGAACGAGACATAATTTAAAAGGTAAACACAAAAGAATATTAATAATAAACCACAACTCAATCAAGAAATTTTAAAGATGCTCAATACAAAAAAGCATTCTTGACAATAAAACAATAAATTTTCATTCCAGAAGTCATAGTTACTAAAGAAGGCTTAACGAGTAAAAATATGATCAAATCCTACCTGAAAACATACCGAACACTGTAACAATTTTAATTTCAACACATATACCTATAGAGAACCAAATGATAGTAATTATCCATAGTTTCAACTTCTTGCTTAAAAGAGACCTAGTGTCTAATAACAAAATTTAATGCAAACCCTAAAGACTTCCATCTCTCAAAATCAAACGAATTTGGGCCAACTTCATTTGGCTCTCTTCTTGCAACAATGCAAGATGCTTAATTACAACTTCTGTTTCAATGATTTTTTGCTGCCTCCACCTCTCCTCAAGTATTTCCGCTTCTGATTTATTAAGTTTTGGCAACCCGCTTTCTATGCTTAAAAAGCGAGAATCATGCATTGCGCTCTTGTCCCTCACCATTTTCATGCAATCTTGATGTGTCTGATTATCCCTGTTCATCTCATTTTTGTATTCCTCTATCATATCCTTGTTCTCTTTGGCAATCTGTTGTTTCTCTTCACTTACGATTTTTCTGAGAGCATCATTCACCATATCCATGGCGTAATCCTTCATATGGTTAAACAGTAAATGACTATCAACTGCTAAGACTCAAATGAAACATTCTTACCAGCAATGTCTAATTTTAACAAGAGTAAAAACAAAGAGTTTTTAACATGATAATAAACCAAATCTGTTATTTTAAGAAACCGTTACCTCGGTTGCAAAAGGCAACTAGTCCGTATTAACTTCATCCATCTTCTTTTCATCAATACTTTTCTCTTCCCTTTCATCGCGAGCTACGTTCTCCATCATCTCCCTTTGATTGGAGGCACATTTTTTTTCTCTATCTCTGGAAGCTGCATCTTTTGTTTTTGAGGCACATTTTTCTTCTCTGGAAAGTGCATCTTTTGTTTTTGGCTGCATATCAGGCACAACCTTCTGTTTCTTGCTCTTCTCATGTTCACTTTTTTTTTCTGTCCTTTCCTTTCAATGCCTTCTCTTCTCTCTGACATTTTTTGGATGTAGAGTTAGTATTGTTAGATGGTTCACATATTTTCTCCTTTCCTGATGAATTAGATGGCGGCAACATTTGCCGATAGATGACAGGAGGGCTAAACATGGCCACTCCATCTATAAGTGTTAACTTGGAAAAATCCATGCTCTAAAAAAAAAAGAAGAGAAATGATCAATAGACAAATAATTTTCTTAATCAGACTCTTTGAAAAGAAGTGGAAAAAATAAAAGAGCGATTCAGTAATTGACTCAAAACGTAGTTAAACCTTGTTCGGCCAAAAGAAAGGTCCAAATGGTGGAGGAGGATCACTTGTCTCCACAACAAAATTTCTCCAATGGAAAGTGATGTAGGGAAAATGGAAATGAGCATCGGGCTTCACTGTGAAGATTAAAAAGGAGTTCGGTACAAAAATTTAGAAGAAGTGCTGGCGTAACTTTATTGCATAATCAATTTCATTACTCAATATCTAACAATTAAAGTTAGATTTGGGAAAAAATATCTGTTTTGGAATGGTAAGTTGATATGTTAGTGCCATTCTAATGGAAAATGGCAGGCTGTATCTTAAATGAGCTTTCAATACCAATAATAATTTGATCATGCGAGTACTTTTCCCACTGCCTAATATTTACCCCCTCTTTTCCCAATGTCCAACTAAGAAAATCTGCATCGACCAATTCTGTATTTTTTGCTTCTTCCGTTTTTATTATTATTTATGGAAGGCAAGAAAGGTTTTAAAAAGTTATCAAAATCAATTTAAGCAAAGAAAAACAATTAAGGTCAGATAACTAGTCTTTAAGGTAAGATAGTTAATAATATCCGTACGTTTCAAGGAAATATTTAAGGTTGGTCTTGACCAAAAGAATAAATAAATTTGAAAATAATTGAAGGAAAAACTGATATGCGATGAACCTTGTCTAGGTGTTTAAGAGAAATTTAAGGTTAAATTTTTGAAATGTCATCTTTTTATGAAAGGAACCTAGTAATGTAATTTTTAGCTTCTAAAATATTGGTTTTGTATGAAATGAAGGTATTGAAAAAAATTGAAAGTGAATTAAGATTTCGTAAGTGTGTTTATGTCTAAAAACATTCAAGGATGATAGTTTTAGTTTTCAAAATATTGATCTTTATTCAAGATAAGGTTGTTGTCCATAATTTGCCAGTGAACAATTAGATAATGACATCAATTAGCAGCGCAATAATATAGTTGTTTAGAAAAGTATTATGATTGGAGTCAAAAGGTATAATAACATCAACAAGCATTTCAGTGTTATAGTTTTTTAGAAAAGTGTTCTAATTGAAGTATAATGAGTCAAAGGTATTAGTAAGAAATTGAATCTTATAGCGTGTTAAAAAATGTGATCTTACCCTTAAGTTAAAAGGATGTAAAGTAAATGGAAAATATACTTTTTTATCTTTTGGTATAGCACTTTTAACATTAGAGGCCCAAGTATTGTCCGAAAAACAAGTTGAGTTTAGAAAAAATTAAAAAAGAAAAAAAAAAAAGAAGATTTAAACATGGGAGCCCTAGTCAACATAACCAACCATACAAGTTTTTTAGATCATAAAAATAATTATCAATTTGACATATCATCTATAATATGTGATTTATAATAGGGTGGTATTTGAATGTAACCTCTTTGTTCAAGCAAGATAAGTGTTGCTATATAATAGCATCACTAAAATTTGCAGGGCCTTTAGGTTTGAGAAAAATATGACATTAACCTTATTGAGAAAATATGAGCATGTGATACAGGAGTTTTTTTTTTAGTGATAGTGATACAGAGTGTTACTCTAGTATTAAACCTTATATTAACAAAGGTGGGTTGTTCTTAATATTGGAGTCTTGCAT
The DNA here is from genome assembly GCA_007258455.2 of Sequoia sempervirens. NCBI lineage: Eukaryota > Viridiplantae > Streptophyta > Pinopsida > Cupressales > Cupressaceae > Sequoia > Sequoia sempervirens. The sequence goes on from VDFB02000015.1 coordinate 512,763,166, forward strand.
GAGTGTTGCCCTAATATTAGTTTTTAATATAACAAACTTTTAATTGTCTTACAAAATTTGGCAATAATTTTATGAAGAAAATTATGAGTATACAAAAGGAGGTATGTGATAAGGAAGGTGATTGGTTATTGATATTTAAGTCTTACATAATGTATCATTTTTATATAATTTTATAAATTTTAATGAGTTGGAAATATAACCAACCTATATGTCAAGTTAATAGAGGATCATTTGTTTCAAGGATAAGAATTAATATTTTTATTTTGTTATTGTGTACAATAACTTTTCAATCCATTATCAACTTTCTAGTGTTAGACACTCTAAATTAAGGTTTTCATTAAGTTTATTATAGATAAAAACTTAAGAATGTTAAGAATGAACTACCATTAAAGGTTGCAAGTCATAATTTTAATTGCAAACCATGATTTTGATATTTAGATGTAAGTTTTAAAAACAAAATTGCATAGAGATTAACAAGATTGAGTTTTTATAATATTTCAATTATTTAATGTGAAAATCGTTTTTGGATTTTAATTTTATCAAAATTCAACATCAAACTAAACTTCTTGTAATTTTATTAAAAGTACTTAATTGTGTTTTCTAAGAACTTTCAAAGTTAATAGGAAAAAAAGACAATAGTGTGAAAGATCTATATAGTTGTGAAGAATGGGGCTTTTGCCTTTGGGGTTATTCAACTAATATTTTAATTGATCATTGTATATTTAAAATGGATATGGACAACTAGAATGTTGCAAATGAAGTTTATATCTTAAATATGTGGTTACATATTTATGGCACCTAGTAAGACCTTAATATACATGATTAAAATTTGACCAAATCTTGGATTTTAAACATTCATATTTATATATAATTTTTGAAATGAGTTAAAATTTGACCTTTATATATTCATCAAACCATGCATATGAGTTAACCACGTACGCCTTAAGCCTTCATGAAACCATGCATACGTGTTAACTTAACCGTGGGTTGCTGGGCAGCTTTAAGCCCTAAAGTCTTCATCTCCCGCGGTTTTCTTCCTCATCTTCACCATTATTATCCATATAAGATTATACATATATATATACATAGACACACACACAAATACACACACACACACACATATATATACATATATATATATACATATATATATATATATATACATATATATATATATATATAAATATATATATATATATATATATAAATATATATATATATATATATATATATATATATCATATTACATATGTACAGTCTTATATAGATATATACTACCCATTAGATTACATATGTTAAGGTCCATGTCATTTGGATCAAGATTTCCATGATCCAAAATGTTGATGAAGAAAAATTGCACAGAGTTTTATCCAAAAATCTTGATTAGTAATGCTCATGGACTTTGGAAACAAAATGTTATTAAGAGGCGAAGACATTTTCTACAGCTCCATATAGGATTAAATGAAAAAATCTTTGAAGATTAAGTATCTTATTATATACCCAATAAATTTCATGATGATAATTGGTGAAAATTCTGTCAATGTTCTGTTTAAATCACATTACATTTGATTACTTCATAGAATAATGTCAAAAAAAGGCATAGCAGTCAAAAATTCGATGGCATAGACAGAATAAGATAGAATAATCCACGACAGAATAAGACAGTCAAACCCTTCATGCCATACACAGAACTGATTTTCAAAGATGGCAAAATGCAATCAAATACCATCGAACCCAACAAAAATCCACTATTGAACAAACAATCTTGCAGGTGAGAGAGGTGGATCAAATTTGTACTGGTCAAATGTAAACTCTACATGGCTTGATATGAGGAAACAGTACATGGCATGACTATATATATATACATATGTATGTATGTATGTCTACAGTTTGATAAGAATATCATAGAATAAGACAGAATAATTCACAAGGGATCATTATTCTACTAGTTGGCAGTCACATGTAAATAGAAATGATTACAGTCAAAACCTTCATGCCATACACATAAATGATTTTTAAAGATGCCAAAATGCAATCAAACACCAAATTCTTACTAGATTTTTATATATATATCTATACAATCTGCTATGATGAAACCCTACACATTCATATCAGATTATATATATATATGTAATCTGCTATGATGATACCGTACACATTCTTATCAGATTATGTATATATATATATATATATACAATCTAGTTTGATGAAACCCTACACATTCTTATCAGATTTATATATATATATATATATATATATATATATATATATATATATATTTATAAATAGATACAATCTGCTATGATGAAACCCTAGCCATTATTAAAGACAGATTTAGAATATAACTGTCATATGATTAAAAAATGGTTAATGCTAATGTTATTATATTTGATGTATGGTATAATGCTGCTATTATAATCTTTGATTTATGATGAATGCAGGTGAAAAAAATGTAACTACGATATGATTAAATAATGGATAATGCTAAGTTGAACAGCTGACTGAAAGCAAAATTATTGGTATGCTTGAAAATAATGTAAACACTAAGTACATAAATATAAATATAATGCAACTACGATATGATTAAATAATGCTAAGTTGAATAGCTGAGTGAAAGCAACAATATTTGTATGCCTGAAATTAATGTAAACATTGAGTACATAAATATAAAAGATTATATTGAACAATGAAACATACAACATGAATGTAAACATTAAGCCTATTAATAATGTAAAAACTGAATATACTGAATAAATAAAATATTATGCCTGATAAATATAAAAGAGTATTGAATAATGAAACGAACAACAAAAATGTAGAATAGTATGGCTGAAAAAAATGTAACCAGTGAGTACTTAAATAGAAAAGATTAACCATGATTCTAGATTAACCATGAATATTGAAACAAACAACATAAATGTAAAACAAAGAGGCTGAAAATAATGTAAACACTGAGTACATAAATATAAAAGAGAATATTGAATAATGAAACAGACAACATAAATGTAAATCCAGTATATCGATAAATAAAAACATGAATTTACTTATTAAATTGTCATGACTGAATAAAACTCCCTTTTAAGAAGATATGCAAGGGAATTGTAGTAAGCTACACGAAATGCGGAGATAGTGATGAAAGTAGGGAGAATTATTAATGAAAATGGCTGAAATTCCCTTAAAACTTCATTAGTTGGTAAATTGAATGCATTGAATTGTGGTGGGTGAGTTCAAATTTGAATTTTTGTGGGGAAATGTTGACGCCAAAAATTGACGAGATAACAGTGCCTTTATGGGAAACTCAGTTCAAGGGGGACCCCTTTGCGCCAAACTGAGTGACCTCCGGATTTTAAAGAAGTTGGCTTCTTCTATATAATGGTTTTTGGAAAGGGAAAAGGAAGCAGATATAATGAAACAAATATTAATCTAAGGCGATGCGCCAAAGCTTTTTGATAGGCACGATAAATCATAGACTCAAGGGCCTGAATGTTATTGATATGTTCCAAAACACCGGAAGCTTAAAGCAATAACATAAACGGTTCATTTAATTGACATAAAACAGTATCGCATACATTCTTACTGCTAAGAAGAGTCATTAAGACATGATTTAGACCAGCAAGTTTGCGTTCAATATATAGAAGTCTCTTCAAATGAAATGCTTAAGACAATAAAAAGTACAGTTCACAGTTCAATCAAGACATAAAAAGCAGAAAGGCCGAACAATAGGCACAGTCTGAAAGTATCTTGCAAATAAACATGCAAAAGAGGCCTGGCGTCTCTTGCTAAAACCAGTATTCTTCATGTAAAATCTTGGACCATTTTCCCTCAACAGAGGGAGTATATATAGCCGGAGAGCAAAATCCCACCGCCTGGAGAGTTGTAACAGAATGATTCCACAATCCCCCGTAATGATGCCCGGATAAGAATATTTGATAAATTTATGAGCTGACCCCGATAAAGTGCGACATCGGTTGGTTAATTCTGGCGTACTGATGATAGCGGTGGTCAGCGAATGCCAGGCGGCAGTGCGTCCGCATAGAGAACCCACGGCGGCGGCGGTCAATGACACCATCCAGCCGGCCATCACGCTTGCTGATGTCGATGTAAAGGCACGTGGCGTGAACGGCGGATGGCTCCTTCTCCATTGTGCGGGAGCTTGCGCGATGACACGTGTTCGGGGCGGAGGCTACTTTGTAAGCGGGGAAAGACCGCATGAAAAGGCGAGCGGCGTGGCCACGTTTAAGCAACCCGTGGTGCTCTGCGTCCTGTTGTTGTTTGTGGCGAACGGCTGACCGTGGCGAGGTGGAGCCCTTGAGGTAAATAAGAAGGCCAATGAGAAATCGCCCGCGGCCCGCGCGGCATACTCTACTCACCGCTGGGGAAGATTACTTCCCCGCCCGTATAGAGATGGGCCCGTTTACATAACCCTTAGGAAACATAAAGCAACAGAAAATGAAAGACCCCGCAGGCGAGACACGTGGGCACTCAGCGCAGCATCTCAAGAGCCAAAAGGGAAGCCGCTTGCCAAAGTTGCGAAGCGAGGAATGCACACAAAGGGAAAGATCAAAAACACAGAGCCAGAAAATCACGGAGGCGAGGCCAGTAGCACGAACACCAAAAAAAGCAGGGAATTCCGAGCTGAGTGGAATATTATTTCAACAGCTTTTGGCGACTAACAGAGGCGTTTCGGATAAGGAACGGAGAACCCAAAAACTCTCTGGTTCTGCAGACCAGAGCCTTCCTCTCTAGGGCAAATGGAGTTAGAGCTTTGAAAGTGCAGCCTGCAAAGGCACCCATTCAATTTCGGATGGCTTTGCCATGCTGCGCAAATTCTCTTGTGCTCCGCGGAGATCAATAGCTTCCTTATGAGGCAGCACCTCTGGCAGGCCAGCGCCTGCTTCTATGTGGAACAGCAGCTGAGAGAGTGGATGAATGATTGCCTCGATATCTGCTGCTGTTGGGGGGCTGCCGAGTTCCTTGAATGCCTCCGGATCGTTCTCCTTCTGCTCAATGATCTCGGTAATCTGCGCAGCCGTGGCAATAGTGCCATCCTCAAGAAATGGGGACGGTAATCCCAACCTGCCTAACTCAGAGAAACTCCCTCGAATGCCATCCAGCGCTTTGTTTAGAAAAGCCGCTGCTGCCTTAGTACGCTGGAAAGCGGAGTGGCAATGAATGAACCTATTTGTCGTTTGAGCTGCGGTGTCCCTATCTTCAATACCTGCCCCGGCGAGGATCTCGTCTGAGACCGAGTATAGCTTATTTAACAAGTCCCTAGCCTCAGGAACCTTTTCCAGGATGAAATGCGGGAACTGTTCCATTGTGTCATGGGCCTCCTGATTGAGTTTTAACGCCCTGTCGATGAACCGGAGGGTAGGCTGCAGATTTAGGCAGAAGGCTTTGATTTTCTCCCAGTGAGAAATGTACAATTGCCTGACCAGTGGGATGATATCCGGTTGGGCAGGGGCTGGTAGCAGGGAGGCCTTAAGCGAAGAAATCTCTGCGTCTCGTGAAATGAGAGCCTCGGCAAATTCTGCCTTCTTCTTCTTCTCAGATGTCCACAGCGCTTCATAGTTGTTCATTTGTTTCTGCCAATTCTGTTCAGCTCTAGAGTGGTTAGCCGATTGCTCTTCTAATGAAGCTTTTGCTTCTCGGAGCTCATCTTCTAGCTTGGTCTTCGTTTCTCGGAGCTCCTCCTCCAGTTTATTCTTCAAATCTTTGAATTCGGCCTCTTTTTCCTGTATCTTCTGCTGATGCTGATCTTGTAGGCGTTCCATCTCTTCGCCTTTTTCTGCCAGCTTCTGTCTGAACTCAAGGCGGAAGCGTTCAAGCTCTTCTTCCATCGATTGTAAGCTCTGTTGCGCCGCTTGGTTTTGATTCTGCAACTCCTTTAATACGGCTGGGTCGGCTACTCGGGCCTTTGCAATTTCGCCTTGAAGCCTGTTCCTCTCATTCTCTGCTGTTAGCGCCCTTTCTGTCATTCGGGCGACATCCGCCTCTAAGGATTTCTCCTTTGCCTCTAGAAAATTCACCCTGTCCTTGGCTGCCTTGAGCTGTTCATCCTTCTTTTTCAACTGGCGACCAGTCTTTAGGAAATCGGAAGTGACCACCCGTTGTGTCTCCTCCATGATTTCGACTTTATCTTGTGGCCGGGCCATCTTCATGTCCAGTCCGACAGCATAAATATCATAGTCCTCTGGTTGCATTTCTCCCTGAGGCTTGTTTATCCTTGGGTACATAGTTGCAAACTTCAATTCTTGGCGGGCCTCGTCATACGAAGCCTGTACTCTTGGTTCGGTGGGGGCATTGTCATCCTTTGCCCTTCGTCGCCTCATTCTATTTGCGCGAGCCTCCTTCCCACAATCTATCTGTGCAATGAACTCAGCTGGTGATGAAACCAGCCCACCTGCGAAGGGAACACCGGAAGGTAGGGCGTAGGGATAGGTAACTTTCATAGGCGCCCGCATTTGCTTCTTCTGGAGGGTGACGGTTTGCGGAGAAAAGTGTGGCACGTTCCATAGCTTAGCCTGGGGGGTTTCAGCCTGGCTGGATAATTGCAACGGCTGAACCGGAGATTCAGTCGTAAGGCCTGTTGGCCGAGGAAAAAGAGTCGCTTGCCTGGGGCTCAGTTTGCTGTGGTGGGAAGGGATCTGTAAGCATCTCGGAAAAAGAGTGGGGGCCGATGGGAGGAATATCTTCGGATAGCGAGGTGAGGAAAGTCTGGGCGGCAGCAGTAGGCGTTAGCATGCCTGGAGGGGTGATTATAAACGGTTGGGCTTGCGAATATTGGGCAAACCCCCCGGAATAAGATGGGCCAGAAACAGAGGGTGGAGGGCTCGGACGAATGGCAGGAGTTGCCAATTGAGCAGGAGCGGACGTGAAAGAATGAGATGCAAGAGAGGAAGGAGCGAAATGTACCTGCTGACTGGTCGGCGGTAGCATTTGGATCGTTTGGGACTCGACCGCAACCTCTGGCATTTGACTAGCAGCGGGTGTTTCCCCTTCGGCCGGTTCATGTGAAACTGTCCCGATAACACTTTCCGTGCGTTGTCTTTTCGCGGGGGGACACTCACTAACCTCGGCAGTCGGATCTTTCTGCTGGGGCACTAGCCTGACCGGTTTAGCGGCCCATGTGCGCGTAAGTGAGCTCCTTGATATATTAAAGCGCACGTTAGTGCCGACATAGGCGGGATGCTCGGGAGCATCACCTTCCTGCGAAGATATCGCCCTCTCTTCCTCCTGCTCATCGGAACCCTCTGCTTCGCTCTTGTTAGCGCTGGAGGTCGGGCTGGGATGGCCTTCATCCCAGTGTCTTTCGAATTCCTGGTCGTCCTTCAATTTATTATAAGGAGCCTTCAACTGCCCTGTTTCTTGGCGGTATCTCCAGAAAGCTTTTATTTTTTCATCGTTCCATTCCTCGTCCACTTTCAACTTGTTAAGCATGCTGCGCTCTATCGGAAGGTTGTCCCTGGCCACGGCCACTGGGAAGTAGAACTTGTGCCATGGGCCTCTGGTATCCGGCGTAGGGATTTGTGCCAATTCAACCAGATCTTCATCTTTATCAGTCCGGTTATTACGCCGCTTCTCCCAGTATGGTCGGGAAATATGCGTAACTCTCATATGCGGCTCAGGTAGGTCATTGAAAGGGTTGTAATCCCACTTATCATTTACTAATACTAGCCCTAGGTGTGCCAGCTTGTCGCCTAGCAGCTGATGAGATCGCTTTTTGACAAGTGTTATTGACTTGAAACTCTTCGGGCAACTGAAGAATCCCTTCTTTTTGACCCTTTTGCTGCTACAAAACATGAAATCAATGACGCATACCTGCCGGTAAACCTCCAGCGCGAGCACTCTATCGGTGATGCAAGCCGGGCGCAGGAAAGGCCTGTCAATAAAGCCCCTCATTCGAAGGATCGTGAAATCCTTGCCCAGGAACCAGTCGCAAGCGGGGATGTAGCTTTGCAGAAATCCAGTCTGCTCAGTGTTAAGCCGGACGATATCACCCTCTCCGATCAAATCATTCAGGACCGGGGCTATGAAATAGTCCGCGAAGGCATAGTAGTCATATGTTGCGGAAAGGTAGGGTGTCCATGTAGATACCGGCTTTCTTTTATTCTGCTCATCAAAAATTGATAGTGGGAAAAATCGGGCGAAGAAATCCGGATTCTGATGCAGGAACATGTGGACCAGGTAGGAAAGAAATCTGAATTTCGTCTCCGCCTGATAATTCTCTATTTGCTGTATCATTTCCTCGACCATGAACTCGGCAAAATCATACCAGAAAGATTCATGTTGCCTGCGAAACTGTATTGCAGGGCCCAGCTGAAAAGCCTCGACATCAGAATCATTGCATGGATAGAAGGTCGTCGCGGAATGAACCTGCAAAAAGCCTCGATATTTTCATCAGAATCACGGCCGCAAACAAATGCCAGCATGGATATGGGGTCCTGAAGGTCGTCGCGGAATGAACCGCGCAACAATGGGATGCTTGGTGCCTTAGCGGACACAATACCCTTCTTTTTAGTCTCCTCTAATAGGAAATCGGAGCCGGTTTTCATCCTTTTCCATATCTTTTCCCCCTTGCTTGGGCGGAAATATTCGATTTTCTCCTTTCTTGTCCTGGGGTCAGGAATGCATAACATATGCCAGATGGCTTCCTGATTGATATGAACCCTTAAATTGTGACCCTCAATGCAGTGGGTTTTTGGATTATAGCGTTGAACAGCTGCGTCGACCACCTCCGGGCAATAGTGCACGAATGGGACCATGTATTGTGGCAAACCGCTATACCAGACTCTACCTGCCGTTGCCTTCTCCGCCGCTGGTGCTGATAATCTTGCACAAGCCGCCTCTCTAAGAGACTTAGGGTTCCTAGCAAGCTTTGGATCATAGATATTAGCCCACTTTTCTCCAACCTTTTTAGGGTTATTCCACTCTTTGGGCTTCTCTAGCTCCTCTGTGTTGGGTCTCCTCACCTTCTGGGGTATACCAGGAGTGGCATACGCTACATCATCGTACACGTAAACCTCGACGAAGAACGAATAGCCGAATACAGTTCCTGGCTAATCCCTTCCTCTGCTGGCTGAGCTGAAGATTCTGCCATCTTTCTTCGCGGCAGAACTTGAAGGTTCGCTGGCCTTTGAATACGCTTGCACTGGAAATACAGACAGAAAACACTTCGCGCACTCCTTAGCTTTTTGGAAAAAGACTTAGGAACAATAAGCGTTATCATGCAATAATAGCAACTTTCCTCAAGGTGGTAGGCGAGCGCGAGCCCTTGCATTTAATTCGGCATGTACCGTTAACTCCACGACTCGTGCAAGATGAGCTGATTGCTTTTTCCGAGGTGGCCGGATTTCATCATTGCTTTTAGGATATCGTGTGATACGCCCTGATTTTTCTTGGAAATTGAGCTTGCAACTGGCCTCCTCGCGTTGTGTTAGCATGTACCGGTAATTAATATCCCAGGCCGGAATGATTACGCCAAGCAAACGATCACCGCCTGAAAGAGATACGAATATCGCCTCGGGCTCTGGGATGTGCTTGAGATTTGACACCATAGCATACGGCCATACGTCCCTTCATCAGCAAGTGCCACCCTTTTAAAGCTCAATTAATTAACTTGATTTAATTAAGCATGCCTTGAGCCGTGCTACCATGCGTGTGCCAGCCCAAAACGTGAACAAACGCAGACTCGGCCCTCGAGATTGTAGCCAATATACATCACATTGCTTACGGCGGACTGGCGTATGTCTTGTCAACTTTCTATAAATAGGCCAGTAGATAGCAAACATATACACTTTGCGTCGAGAAGTGATAGGCAAGTAGAATACTGCTAAGCGAGTCTTTTCATAGGTTAGGTAATAAGCAGCTTTCGGCATACTTAGCAGATTTAGGAATAGTCCTAGGAGAGATGGATACTCCCATTCGCCTGACCTCCTTCAAATCACAAACAGCATTTGTAGGTGAAATCTCCACCAGGAGGCTTAAGAGAATGACGAAGAACAAGCACTCGCTGGTTTTAGTAGCCATTAAGTGGGTTCTCGGCAAAGACTGTGTGGAGTATGAAGATAAGCATCGGGTGAACACCGATGTGTGCTCACACTTTGTGGCGTCTATGCTAGACATTTGTGTCCCTCGGCCTCTTGTATTGAAGCTAGTCAAAGAAATCTTCCCGAAGAAGTACCTGAACGGGCTTGGCGAGGTTGTCACACACGCTGCGTATGGAATCGGCCTGCCATCAGCCAGCGACTTACGTCGCTATATTGAAGAAGAAGCTGTCGTGGCTTGGCTACCATTCCTTAGCGGATTCCGCCTGCAGACCCGTGGTCAGCATCAGCAAAGGGTTACCCAGGCTCTTCACTTCCTGTTCAGAAGCTACAACGTGATACCATTCTACGACGTAGAGTGGTATACTGACTTCAGGGACCTGGTGTACCCACCACCGACGACAGCCGCGCTTCATGATGCTGCCAGTGCCGCCGAGGAACCTGTTGCTGAGGAAGAAGCGGACGCTGTCTTGAATGCGTCGGTTGCTGCTAGCCACTCCTGCGGATAGATGGTCCTCTTGCCCTGGTGTTTGTTGATGTAACCCCCTTGCTCCGTATCAGCCTGATAAAAGGCCAACGTATATATATATGCTCTTATACTTTGTATATTTTGAAAATCGGCATTCATGCCATTTTGTAACTCAGAAACATGTATATAAAAATATACGCCTCTTTTTGTTGTGAAATTTTATGCTCCTGTTTGCTTCTGCGTGCAATTTTTCTGGGTTTGCCAATTTTGTATGTTTTGTCTCTGTTTATGAGCATACTTTTGTGTTTTAAGAACTCCGGTGCTTCACCTACCAACGATGATAAGCGAATACATAACAAGTCAATTGGTTTAGCAAAACGATAGGCCAAAAATAGGAAGGGAAAAAGAAAAAGCGTTATTTACAACTGTACAAGGTAGGGCCTGACGCTTAATGGAACAATTTAAGGTGAATCCCATTAACCGGGATTCCTAGGGGCTCCTGTTCCATATTTTCCAGCTCGAAGGCATTGTGTTGCATGCACCGAATGATTTTGAAGGGTCCTTCCCATAGGCTATCAAACTTACCATGCTGACCTGGCTTCGCAGCCCTGCTGTCGTATTTTAGCACCAAATCTCCACTTTTTAGGCCTTGGTCGGAAGCCCTTTTGTCAAACCACCGTTTGACCACCTGTTGACAGCCAGTCATGGCCTTTAGGGAATTCTCCCTTTTTTCTTGTACTTCTAATAGTTCGGCAAGCCGAACTTCCATGGCGTCATTTTGTTCTATCTCAAGAGATTTCAACAACTGTATCGCCGGAATTTCCATAGAGATAGGTAGCAGCGCTTCTTTCCCATATACTAGTTCATAGGGCGAAGTCTTGAGGACTTGTTTAGGAGTTATGCGGTTGGCCCAGAGTGCTTTTCGGAGATTTTTGTGCCATTCCCTTTGGTGTTCTGAGCCCACTTTTTTGAGAAGTCGGACTAAACTTTTGTTTGTTGACTCAGCTAGGCCATTTCCCTGTGGATAGTAGTTTGAAGATGTTTTCAGGAATATGCCATTTTTCAATGCAAAGTGACATACCTTTGTGCCTACAAATGCTCTAGCATTGTCCGAAATGATCGTCTTCGGAGGGCCGAACCTCGTCACCAGAGCCTCGAGGAAATCCACAATCTCTACCTCCGTTGCCTCTTTAAGGGGAACAGCTTCAGCCCACCTTGTGAAGTAGTCTGTAGCTGTTAAAATCCATTTATGTCCCGAACTGGAAACCGGGTTGATCATTCCGATAAAGTCCAAACCCCATTGAGCAAATGGTTCATCCGCCACGATAGGTTTGAGGGGCATCGCTGAATTCTTCCTTCGGTCGGAGAATAACTGACATTTTTTGCAAGTCTTTACCAGAGAGTAGGAATCATTGAAAAGTGTGGGCCAGTAATATCCAGCCCGCAGGACCTTGATGGCTGTGGTTTTAGCGGAGAAATGTCCACCTTCGTCGCTATTGTGAAATGCGTCGAGGATCTTCTGCGCCTCCCCTGAAGTAACACACCGTAGGAGCACACCATTAAAATTTCTTTTGAAAAGGACTCCTTCTATCAGCGTGTATCCGCAATTCTGGAGCCGGTAATACCTTCTTTTCTGGGATGAGAGGCCTGGCGGGTACCTTCCGGTTCGCATGAAATTCATTCTATCTTTCAGCCAATCGTCCTCCGATCCCGATCCGTTTATCAGGACAAGTTCTGACTGTTCCTCTTTAGCAGGATCTCCACTTCCTATGTCATATACTCACCTGAGACCTCGCCTTTAATGATGCGGTGGGCTACGACCTCAATGTCATATTCAAGATCTTAGTGATCAATTAGCCCTTTTTCTGTGATTTCTCCCTCCATGATGTATTCCCGTACACTAGAATGTGCGACATATACCAGGACTTTGCTACAGGAAATTAGATGGCGGAACTTTTTAAGCCCCTTCACTATTGCGAAAAGCCTGTCTTTCAACAAAGTTATAATTCACTTCATATTCCTTTAAGGTTTGGGAATAGAAACGCAACTGGATGCTCCCCTTTCCTTCTCTATTTTTTGAGTCAGAACAGTAGCGATACTGACTTGCTACGAAGCATACATTATAAAATCTTTATGTTGATCTGGATTGACCAACACTGGGGCTGATGAGATTGCTTCCTTGACCTTCTCAAATGCCTCCCTCGCCTCCGTTGTCCACTTGAAAATTTGATCCTTTTTCAGCATTAGGGTGATCGGCCTAATCATTCCCCCAAAATCGGAAATAAATTTACTGACAAAATTTACTTTGCCCAGAAAAGACTGGACACCTTTCTTATTCACCGGGAGAGGAAGCTCCTTTATAGCCTTTACTCGTTCTGGGTCAATTGAAATACCTTCCTTCGACACAACATGTCCTAACAGCTTACCCTGAGGTACTCCGAACACACATTTCCTCGGGTTTAAGGAAATCCCGAACTCTTGGCACTTTTGAAACACCAACTCCAAATGATCGAAATGATCATCTTTAGATTTGGAGAACACAGTAAGATCATCCAAATAGATTAGGATAATCTTATTGATCAGCTCGCTAAATGCGACGTCCATAGCTCTCTGGAAGGTTGCCCCTACATTAGATAAACCAAAAGGCATTTTAGCATATGCAAACGTCCCCCACTTGGTGGTGAACGTAGTCTTGTGCTGATCTTCCTCTCTTACTCGAATCTGGTTATAGCCAGAGAAGCCATCCAGTAGAGAGAACATTTCCGATCCCGCGACAGTTTGGAGGATGACTCCATAGAAGGCAAGGGATAGTGGTCCTTCAGAGATGCTTTATTTAGGTCTCAGAAATCACGCATAAGCGTATATCACCATTCTTCTTTCGGACTGGTACCAGATTTGATACCCAAGTACTATGTTTAATTGGGAAAACAATACGCGACTCAATGAGCTTGGTTAGCTCTTGTGCCATCAAGGCTTCAACTTTAGGGTTGACCCGCACTGTTCTGTCGGATTGGCTTCGCACCTTCTGTTAGCTCAATAGTATGTTGAATGATACCAGGATCATAACCTTCCAGATCAATGTAGGACCAGGCTACTACTCCATATTTCTCACAGAAATTCATAAGCCTTTCTCTATCTTGCTGTGAGACATCTTTTCCGACCCGAAGGTTCCTGTCATCGGAGACCCGAAGATTCTCATAATCACCTTTTTCCGCCACGAACTTCCTCTTATCATTTCGGGCGTCACTACAATCGAAATTTTTTTCGAGAGTAACCAATCCTTTCGGAAGCTTATTTGATTTCAGCTGCATAATTTGTCCCTCGTAGGCCTCAGCGATCTTTGGTTGGAGTTGATCGGCAAATTCCCCTGAGTTTTGAATAAACGAGGCGATGTGTTCATCGCTCTCAAAGACTTGCCAACTTTGGTCATTATCGGGTATTGCTGGTCTAACCAGCACTCGTACTGAATGTTTGTTCCGAAGCAAGTCGGAGACAGGATCAAACTGAGCTCCGATTACTGCCATGCGGTCTGCATCGCCATTCTGAGCTCGGGGAATGGTCAGGATGTTGAAAGCTTCAAAACTTTCTATAAGGTCCCAGATTCGATGCCGATAGGATCTCATGCGGATATTCTTTGCTGTTGAGACTCCTCAGACCTGATTAACTACCAGTTCTGAATCTCCGAATACAATCAATTGTTTGATACCCATTCGTTCCGCTAGGCTTAGGCCTTGGACTAGACCCTCATATTCAGCCTCATTATTTGAACAAGCAAATTGGAATCGGAAGGCCCTCAGCAACTTTTCATTCTGTGGGGATATTAGACATATCCCTGCTCCAGCTCCAACTTTGCTCCTTGCTCCGTCAAAATATAATGTCCACAGCTCACTTGCTTGGTCATCGTCGGGCTCTTTGACGACCTTCGGAAGAACTTGGTCTTCGTCATAGATCACATATGTGCCTAAACCGGTAGCATGATAATTTCCAAAGGGATCATTATTTATATGTTCACTCAACAGAGCGTCTTCGCTATCACTTCGGTCTCCGTTGACCTTCTCCTCCTCCAGCAGTTCAACATTGTACATGTCTTGCTTGGTGATGGAGGTATGTGCCGCTTCAAAGTTAATCAGGGCCTCGTTCGCCACATGTTCGGAATGCAGAGCCTCCGATTCTATCTTCATCTTTGTGCCATGTTTGGTCCTAAGTATTAGATGTGACCAATCTAAAGACAAATAGCCGCCCACCTTTGAAGTAAACTCTCGAGAAAGGCAAAGACCAAACATTGGCGGAACATCTATGATCACTATATCTTGCGGGACCGTGATACTCGGGCAGGCAAATAGAGTCAACGGAAGTGCTTTGATGACACCCATAGTATCAACCTTATTTCCATCTAGCTGCATCACCCCTTTCTTCATAGGTTCGTAGCTGAGTCCCAAGGCTTCGGCTATTAGTTTTGGCATAACCGTGGTACTAGCGCCAGAATCAATCATAGCGTTGTGTAATAGTTTCTCCCCTATAATGAGAGTCAAGAAGAAGGGTTGAGGTTTTGGCCTACCTCCGCCTTCCGCAGGGGATTCCATCGCTTTGTTTGCGACAACCTTAGTTGGTGGCATTTGATACCTCGGTACTGGCCAAAGGCTCGGTTAGTGTTGGGTCCATCTGTTGCTGAAGCGCCTTTTGGAGTATGGTCTTCTGCTCCGAGATAGCTAGAATGTCCCATAAAGACATATTAGCAGGTGATTTTTTCAACTGCTCCACCACATTAAGAGGTGAGGAGCTCGGAGATTTCTGCTCCTTGGATTTTGTTATAATAATTTCCTTCTGCCGTTGAGGAGACAAGGATTCGGTCGGGCCACCAGGAATTTGATCCGAAACGTCCTTGCACTGCGGATTGTCCGAAAGTGAAACCACGGCCTCACCGGTGAATCTTCTCTTGGAGCGTGTATTATAGTCAGACTTTACCCGCGGCGTTTCGGCAGTGGACGTGTCATTCGCGAACACCATTTCCTCGTCTTCCATCCATGAGAAGAGCGCATGATCAGGAACAATGTCAGACTCTTGCTCCAGGGACATTCCTTGTATTTGCGCGGTAAGGACCGCATTCTCCATTGCCGGGGCATATCCGTATTCTTCGCTCTCTGTCACAATCCCTTGACTACGTTGCTCTGCTATCCTTTGTTGTAAGTTGCCACGCGGACAATTTCGGGGCATATGTGCATCGTTGCAAGGGAAGCACCATGGATTGATGTCATCAATAAGATTATTTTGTCCCGTGGTTAATTCTCTGCTAGAGCTTGGTGACGCTCCTGCCAGTGGCGTAGGCACCGGAACTATTTGGTTCATAGCCTCCGTTGGTGAGTTAGTGCGATGCACATTCTAATATTGATTCTGCTGATAGGTAGGCCGCCCACCTTGGTAGTTCTGATACGCAGGCCGCGGAGGCATTGCTTGATTCCACTTGAGCGTTGTTATATCATTCGCCATAGTCCGTAGCATCTCCTTGAGGTCGCCCATTTCATTCTTCGGAGAACTTGATGTAGAGGCCAAGTTTTCAGGAGCGGCTGTATATGAGTATGCTGACTGGGGAGTCGCTGGCGCACTGGTCGACGCCACCTCTTGTGCCACGTTTGATATCTCAGGAAATATCAGCATAACAGGTCGAGGAGGCAATTTTCCGCAGTCTATCAAGTGATTTTCTGCTTTGATAGCGGTGGCATATGCATCTGGTAGAGTAGCTCCTCCCAGAGACTTGATCATCATAGAAATGTCGGGATTGATGGACTTCAGATAGAACATGAACGCCAAATCTGGGGTAGGGCGGATGGTCACGGGAATCCTCCGCCAACTCGAGTGAAATCGGGCATTGAAGTCCGGCCGAAATTTCCGTGGGTGCTCGCTGATTAACGGATAACCGATAATATAGCTTAAGAACGACTCCGCCATTTGAAAACCTTTCATAGAATCGACTTCCAAGGTCATCCTAAGTGTGAATGGCGTATTAGGAGTCGTTCGTACTCACTCCCGTGGCCTTGTTTTGAAAGACGCGCGAAGAAGGAGCCTTCGTGGCTAAGCATTCACAACAAGTGATACCATGTACTAGGCATACATCCGCTACATCCTGCAAATGCTCTGCTGGCGTTTTTGTGTTATCTCCGGCGAATTTGGGAAGAGCTTTCAGGGCCGAAACCGGAATGGCACCCCAAACAGCAGGTGCTATCGGAGCTACAAGGGGACTCCCAGCATCCCATGCTACATAATTTCTATTCGCGGCCGACAACATGGTGAGAGGAAAGGGTGGTGGGAATGGAACGGTTACTAACTGATTTGCGGCCTGGACTGTCCCGAACGGAGGCACTAGTAAACCTGGGTTATTTGCAGTTTGGGATCTAGTTACAGGCCGATGGCTCATACACCCTTTTAGAAGATGATTTCATTAGTTTGGGTCCCACCGGGCGTGCCAGAAAAAAGGACAAACTGTTGACGCCAAAAATTGACGAGGTAACAGTGCCTTTATGGGAAACTCAGTTCAAGGGGGACCCCTTTGCGCCAAACTGAGTGACCTCCGGATTTTAAATAAGCCGGCTTCTTCTATATAATGGTTTTTGGAAAGGGAAAAGGAAGCAGATATAATGAAACAAATATTAATCTAAGGCGATGCGCCAAAGCTGTTTGATAGGCACGATAAATCATAGACTCAAGGGCCTGAATGTTATTGATATGTTCCAAAACACCGGAAGCTTAAAGCAATAGCATAAACAGTTCATTTAGTTGACATAAAACAGTATCGCATACATTCTTACTGCTAAGAAGAGTCATTAAGACATGATTTAGACCAGCAAGTTTGCGTTCAATATATAGAAGTCTCCTCAAATGAAATGCTTAAGACAATAAAAAGCACAGTTCACAGTTTAATCAAGACATAAAAAGTAGAAAGGCCGAACAATAGGCACAGTCTGAAAGTATCTTGCAAATAAACATGCAAAAGAGGCCTGGCATCTCTTGCTAAAACCAGTATTCTTCCTGTAAAATCTTGGACCCTTTTCCCTCAACAGAGGGAGTATATATAGCCGGAGAGCAAAATCCCACCGCCTGGAGAGTTGTAACAGAATGATTCCACAATCCCCCGTAATGATGCCCGGATAAGAATATTCCCAATGCCGTTATGAGAGCAGCCAATCAGGGTACAGCATCCAGTTGGTTAGTTACAGGCGTGCCCTTTTGGAATGATGGCAGTGGTCCCAACCAGGCTTCGAAGCGACGAGTGTCGTCCACCGCCTTAGAGAACCACGGCGAGCAGCAGTCAATGACACCATCCCGCTCGGCCATCTCACAGCTTGCTTTGATAATCGATGTAAGGCACATGGCAGCAAACCGCGGCCTGAATGAAAACTCCTTCTCCATTGACCGGGAGCTTGCGGAGAAGTGACACATGTTCAGGGGACGGAGGCTACTTTGAAAACGGGGAAAGGCCGCATGAAAAGGGGGCGAAAGACGCGTGGCCGCGTTTCGCAGCCCGTGGTGCTCTCGTCCCTGCTGTTGTTTTAAAAGCCACGAACCGCTGACACGTGAGCGAGGGTGGGTCCCGCCAGGAAATGAAGAAGACCAATAGAAATCCTTCGCAGCCCGCCGCAGCATACTCTACTCCTGCTAGGGAAAGATTGCGCTACACCGCCACGTATAGAGATGTGGGCCCCGTTTCGCAACCCGTAGGAAACATAAAGCAACATAAAATGAAAGACCCCGCAGGAAAGACATGTGGGCGCTCAGCGCAGCATCTCAAGAGCCAAAAGGGAAGCCGCTTGCCAAAGTTGCGAAGCGAGGAATGCACACAAAGGGAAAGATCAAAAAACCTGCCGGGAAGCCGAAGAAACGCGGGGACGCGCAGGCCAGTGCATGAACATGCAAGAAAAAAGGGAACCCGAAGGGAGCTGAGTGGAATATTATTTCAACAGTATGCAACAATAACAAAGATGAATAATCATACCTTGTCAAAGGTGAAGAAAAATAAAAACAAAGGATCAAGCACAACCATTCCAATGCGATGTGGAACAGGGCTATTTGTCCATAACATACACTACTCACTCTAGGGTAGTGGAACCTTAATATGTCTGCTAGGTGAGTTATCCCAATGAAGTGGCCAATGGGAGAAACATATTAGCTTCTCATACCATACTGAAGTTATCCTCCTAACAACTTCAATAAGGCACCACAATGTAATGCTTTTGTTATATAAAATTTTGTTATAGGGGATTTTGATTTGTTCATGTAAAGGTCTTCTTCTTAAGGAGCATTGTTCCTAATGCCTCCAAGAGAGGAGAAATCAAAAGTTTCAAATCGTCGCCCATGGGATGCCTTGTTCACATCATGCCATGATAGTAGATCATACACTCTTGGACGATATCAAACCCAATGACACCACCAAGAAGAGGACACATCACAAGAAAAGATAAAAATCACACCATGAAATTTTTCAAAAAGATGTCATCGATGTATGCCCCTACTTTAAAGTGATTGCTACACCATCACTGTGAGAAATTGCTTTAAAGTAGCCAATGTTTTATCCTAAGATATGAGAGCTTTCCTCAGAAAACCCTATACCAAGTCATATGTTTTTGAAATAAGCTACATCATGAAATAGGAAAGAAAGGTTGCCTCCACAACTACATAAGGGATCTATGGATTTGGGGTCCGTACGCCTTCGCTACAATGTTTTCATAGAGCATGAAATGACATCATTCCCCAAATACTCATAGAATTGGAAGAATGACACAAAGGGAGAGAAAACAAATAAAAATCCTTTCGAGTCAACATGGAAGAGACCTAAATGTCTCGGCGCCTTGCGTCATCTCCAAAAGGAAAACACAAGATAGATGAAAAAGATAAAGAAAAATATTTTGAGTCAACATGAAAGAGACATGAATATCTTGACACCTTGTGTCATCCCCAAAAGGAAAAAAACTAGAAAAAATTGTGAATGGTGGATCTAGACCTGCGCAAACATGAACTAACAACATAATGTTATTTAATTATACAAATCAAAACCATCATTCCCCATGAAATTCATTCAAATGTCAAGAAAAAGAAACAAATAAAATAAACCAAATAAAAGCTATCTAATCTTGCTCAAAACACTCAAGCCCTCAATCCCATGGGGGAATTGGTGCTATTTTGATGTGGAAAATAGCCATTTCCCAATTCCTTGCAAGCTTTGAAGATGATCAATGGTGCTCCTTGATAAAATTTGCAAAAACCTAGCTATGGTGATGAAAATAATGTGAAACCTTGATGAACTTGGATGAATTTGCTAAAAACTTGTAGATAATGACTTTACATAAGTTGTGGATCCAAAATTAGTAGAAGAGCTCTCCATTTATATGAATGAAGGATGCAAGAATGAGAAAAAATGATGAATGTGGGACTAAAGATCAACTAACAAAAAAATTCCACTTGTCATCATGCTATTGAAGAGAGGTGGAGCACATTTTGATGAATGCATAAATAAATGCTATTAAGTGGAAATTTGAAATTTGAAAGATGGCTTGTGGAGGGAGATGTGGAAGAGGAGTTATTGCCACTTGGCTCAAGAAAAAGGACTTGTAAGAGAAATAAATGCCAAGTTGGAGGATGAGACATTTGGGAGGGAGAATTCAAATTTGAAGAATATTCCAACTTGATGCCATTTTTGAATGAAAATAGAAGATTTTATAAATCAATTAAATTGATTTACTTGTGCAAGTTGCAAAATCTAGAGTTGATGGATTAGAGTTAGGATTAATCATAATTTGATTAACTTAGATGAAGATTTAGCTAATTTGACATTTTGATTTAGATTTTTGGATTTAAATAAATCAAAATGAGAGGAATAATGAATATTAGCTTTAATTAAATAGAGTTGGATTTATTTAATTAAAAGGGGATGGTGTTAGATTTAAAACAAATAAAGATTAATTTATTCAATTTAAAGGAGATGACTTTAGAAATTAATTAAATAAAATGAATTATTTAATTAAACGGGATATTAGAATTAATTAAACAAAATAATTTATTTAATTAATAGAAGATAATGATTTAATCAGATCAAATTGATTTATTTAATTAAAAGATGAAATATGATGAATTTAATCAAATAAATATTATTTGATTAAATGGTTAGCAACATAGTGATTCAGGATGAACTAGTGTTAGAAATTCAGAATCAGGTGGACGAGATCAATCAGTATAATTTGTGTCTACATTTTGCCTCTCTTTGAAGGAATGTACTTGATGTGTTGGTTCAAAGAATAACCTTGCCGAGATCAAAATTCTTTTTCTTTTTCTTTCGGATGCCCCACTATTTCCCTAGCAGAAGAATTATGCTAGTATACTGCCCCCTCGAGAGATCGGACAAAAAATTAGATTTTTGGGTGATTTCTCAAAACAGGAGGACAAGCTATCTTACGGGTCCAGAAAGGCTCCAGGATGCCAAAAACATGCCAAAACATGAGAAAAAGACTTGAAACGATCTTTGGTTCGGAAAAAGTAGGGTCAGGGGCACAAAACCCTAGTTTGCGGCTAAACAGAGTCAAAAAACCCTAATTTTCATGCTTAAATAGCCCTCGAGGGGTCACTTTCAATTTATTTGCACACTCAAGCCTTTAGAATTTCCTACTTTTGAGCTCTAACCTTCATGTGAGATGGCAAAAAGAGTGCTTCCCTGACACATTTCCGAGTGAGTGCAAGTCTACTAGCGACTTCCAAGCGTAGGACCACTGGTATGTTACCCTAACCCAACTTGTATTTTCAATTTTTGTGTGCATTTATTAGGGTTTTAAAGTAAAAAATATATAGCTATGTTGTTTAGCACCACTGAAAGAGTGGAATCGGTGCTGCTAGGCCTCAAACCGTGTCGCCATTGCGACCTGTGACGTTGTGTCATAGTTTAGGATTTAGGGCTCAAATTCCAAAGGCTGACACATATGCAAATAGTGCTACTGCGGTCCAGTTAGGTCATTAGGGTTTTTAGGTCAAATAGTGATGCTACAACTTAGTTTTCACTTTGGGGCTTCCAGTGACACAGTTTGGAGTTTCCAAACAACGACACCTTTGTTGTTTCAGTGTTGAAAACTTCAAACAGGATCCAAAGTTTTTACAAAACTTGACGTTGTGGCTTTATTGGTGCAGAAGGATAGAGAGCCTGTACACTCACGGAGCACTGATCTCTGGTGCTTAGCAGATTGACCGGAGTACATGAGTTGCTTCAAGAGCACCTTGGAGCAATCAGTCTATGGTACATTATGTATGCACCTGCCATCATGACCCACTTAACCATGATGATCGCACGAGCCAAGCAATGGCATAGTGAGATGTCATCCTTTCATCTACCCACCGACGAGAGGGTTATATATGACATGGATGCTGACACAGATGCATGCTATGAGATCATGGGGATGGATGAGATTGTCTTCACCGAGGGTCAGATTGATATTGAGTGCTACAGAGGTCATGTGTCGACATTTCGACTGATTGTGGCGGCCATTATTTCAGGACTTGTAGCTCCAGAGCTATGGGGTAGGTATTTCAGTTTGAGATGGGATCTAGCTTGGGAGTGGATTCTCTTCAAGAGGTGTTGCTTGGGGACCAGTGATGCTGGCCTTACTTTACCATGATTTGCATGAGCTCGCATATTGTGACAACAAAACCATTGGTGTCGGGGTCACTCTTTTACATATTTGCGCATGGGAGCACATAACTGTGCTTCAACTGAGAGTGAGTCTTTGACGTGGAGCCCAATGACCCAACAATTTGGCGATACAAGGGCGGTCTTACCTTCATGCACATAGGACAGGCTGGCATTCCTCACTAGCGGAGGGTTATCGATGAGATGACCATATTTACCTGGAGACATTGGCTAGGGATTTTTGCATGGTATGATGATGTTCAACAAATATTTTATGCTAAGTAGGATAGACTCATGTAGGGATGAGAGCACACCATGATTGAGCACTACTTGCTTGATCAAGTAGCTAGAGAATTTAGAGACATCCATGATAGGCTAGATGATCAGTATGTGGCTACTTTCACTCAGACTACCAGAGAGATGACATGGGGTCAGACAATCCCACCAGAGGATGCAGTTGACTCTTTCAAGCAGCTGGTAGGTAGGCCATGGGCCTATGATTAAGGCCAGGCAGATCTAGGGACCACACTGGCTTATGATGATTGGTTTAGGCCACTAGTTTGATTGACTATTCTAGGGATAGTTCTTCCATGGTGGAGATCCTGAGGCTATACAATAGGGCAGGGGAAGGGACAAGGAGGAGCAGGAGGAGACAGAGATAGAGATGGAGGAGGAGGAGGAGGTGGACCACCTCCACACCATCCAGATCAGGGATATGGGCATCAACAGAGGGATGCCCCTGGGGACCAGTAGCCACCTGTGAGGGACCAATAGCCCCCACAGAGAGATCAGGCACTGCCACCACCCCTGCTGCCACCTCAACCTGATCAAAGAGATATTCTGATTCAACAACTTCCGACTCAGGTGTAGACACTTATAGTGGAGAGGGACTAGGCTAGGTAGTAGGTCCAGGCCCTTACAATAGAGCGTGATTAGGCTATATAGCAGTGACACGCGATAGAGCTATAGTTGGCATAACAGGTGGGTAGACGACAACAACTAGAGAGTATGGCAGCTATGACATAGGGCAAGACAATACCCATGTAGATGTACCACAAGGACATTAGAGAGGCTGAGTACTACAGGGTCCATTATCGATAGGGAGTTCCTCTGGTGGCTTGGGTGTCAGAGTTTTCCCAACAGACGGGGTACAGGTAGGATCAACTTGAGAGGCAGGCGGGTGAGGTGAGTAGCCATCAAGGCTAGCTCACACGTTTTTGATCAACGACACCATTCTTTTTGAGATCCATGGGCTTCATTTTTTATAGCCCCGTGGGCATTTGTATACATTGATTGATACACATGACATTTGATCCTGATTTTATACCATGGCAATTATATTATTGATATATATATGATATGATTCGATTATGAGATGTGTCCTATTTTGTTTATGCATTATGGATGGATTTATTTACTTTTCTATATGTAATGTGATGACATGATGTGATTCTATATTATGTGATGTGATGTATGTATGATTATGTAGATGCTTATGAATGTATGAATGCATTTTTTTTTCAGTATCTTTCTATGCACTTTTTATGATGCTGATGTATGAATGATATGGATGTGAATGTTGTGCTACACAAATGATTTTTTAACATGCTTAGACTAATAGATCTATATTATGCCCCTAATGGATTATGATATATGTTATGTGATGTATGAGATATTATGACATACTCTCTTATTTTTTCAATATCTTTTTTTGATATGATGATGCGTATATGGATGATATGATGATGCCTATATGATTATACAAATGGATGATGTGATGCATCATATATGGATGACTTAATGATGCATATGGCGATGCTTTTATTATTATGCAATGGATGCAAATGTATGGTTTATGAGATACTTACAACAACCAATCTATATTATGCGATGATGAAATGCAAAGTATGTGAGATGATCAATGTTTCTTATATGATATGATATGTAGCATGCTGAGAGTTTGTGGATGCAGGATGGATTCATTAGTGATGTTCTTGATTAATGGTCATGGTACTATGTTAGAGTAGAGAGAAGAAAGAAGAAATGAGATGAAGACAAGAGGATCCAACAAGTCCAATATCTACGAGACTTTATTAGAGATGATGATGATGATGATGCTTTTCTTATCAGGAATTGGGATCTTAAAAGGGATACTTACCTTATGTTTGATAACACACATAGGAATGATGCATCAAGGTATAAAGAACCAGGACGACATTGCACCTAGTGTGATGGACTTTTCAACTCGACAATCAAATATGAGTACGCTTGTTCACACCTAACATATGGAACCTTATTCAAAATGCAGTTCAAATATTCAGAACATCTTGGACCAAAACATAAAAAGGAAATCCTTCCTATGTGGTCAATAAGACACCTAAAACACCCTCCCTACAAACCAAACAAAGTAGGCATGACCAAGGTTATATTACAAGAATATCCAACAAGCATAGTAGACAAAAGATAATGATCATTTCCCCATTCTTTTCTCTCTTAATCCCTTTTTTTGGACATCATACAGAGGTCATTGGAATGAATGAAATAAGATAAGTCAAAAGACAAAGACCAAGTAAACAAACAAGCTAATGTTCTTTATACCTCTAGCCAAGACTAAACTACAGTGATGCCTGATGTTGATGTCCATTGTAGGAAGGATGCATCCTAGGACATGATTTTATCAAATGATTTGGGATTTGAATGGATGATGGGCTATTAATACCAAGAGTTGACCAACTTGTTTACCTATTGACCTAGACTTGAGACTTTGACGTTTGAGTTTTCACTTTTAACCCGCTAGACTTGTTTCTGACTGTTTCACCAAAGGTTGAAGTTGATGATTGTTTATTATGAGTGAAAGTTTAATGCAGGTGAAAGCGAGATGGGACAGATGGATTTTTTTGATATTTGGATGTTTTTGATGTTTTTGAAATGTTTTGAGGATTTTTTTAGTATTTTCAAGATGTTTTACAAGTGTTTTTATTTTCTAAGTTTCCAATGTTTTTGGGGTTTTCTGAGATTTTGACCAAGAGACTAACCTATAGACCTATCCTAGGGGCCTTGAGGGCTGATCAAAGATCAACCTTTCCTATGTTATACACACAAAGAACATGTAGTTTTACTAACATAGACTCGATTATTAATGAGATATGAACAAATGGATTGCTAGTTTATTATGACGGACTCCTAAAAGACTAACCTAAGTGTCTCGAGGGATGATCAAAGGTCAACCTTTCCTATGTTCAGAGCTCAGAGACCTGTATTTCAACAAGATGACCCTATTTTTAAATTTTTGACTAACCTTTTTTATCTGCTTTTGGATTTTGATATGTTTTCAATGTTTTTGGATTTTCTTGATTTTTTGATGTTTTTGGATTTTTAGATTTTAGGAAAGAATTTCAGAATATACACAAATTTGATCTAATGAGAACATGCAGCCAGCATGATGCAATAGACTACTCTTATATAGGTAGGATAAACATACCTTAAGAATGGGTCGAGTAGTTCTAGGAGGGATCATGATACAAACACAAAACCAAGCTATGATGCATACATAGATGGGTGATGGATGAATTGTATGGAAGCGTGATGGATGGATGATGCCGAATAAGCCACAAGGATCATGGTGGATAGAGAGTGATTATTTACACAAGGAGCTTGTTTTTCCAGGTTTTCACAAAGGTACTTGACCAAAGTGCCACCGAAGTGGTTTTCACTAGAGGATGATTTTTCTCTTTACTATTTTTAATCCTTTTTCTAATTTTTTTGAATTTTTTGAATTTTTATTTTTTTGGTTTATTTGGTTTTATACCTTCAAATATTAGGCATAAAGCTTTTTGAGATGGCAGCTATTCATGGGATCCTGCAAAGGCTTACCTTCGGGCATTGATAGTTGCTATTCCCTTGACTTGTAACTTGTTGTGATGATGAAGGGCCCTAACCAATTGGGTTCAAACTTTCCCTTGCTATCTAGATTTGGAACATTCTTCTGATTCTCCTTCAACACAAGTTCCTTAACTTGGAATGTTTGACTCTTGATCTTCTTGTTGTAGCTCTACTTGAGATGGTTCTGGTAGACTTGCAAATGGTTTAAGGCATCCATGTGCCACTCATCCAATAGTTCTAGCTCGTTCAACCGTGATACCCAATATTCTTCATATGTGATGATAATTTGCAATGATATCCTTGAGGATGGGAGCTCAACCTCAATGGGGAGAATGACTTCTAATCCGTAGACTAGGGAGAATGGTGTTGCGCATGTTGGTGTGTGGATACTTGTTTGGTATGCCCATAAGGCAGGATTCAATTGGAGGTTTCCATCACGACCAACTTCATTGATTATTTTCTTGAGGATTTTCAGGATGGTCTTATTGGTAGCTTCTACTTCCAAGCTATTTCCTTGGGGGTAGTATGGAGTGGAAAAGAGATGTTGGATATTGAATTTTTGGTATAGGTCTTAAACATCCTAGTTTTTGAAAGGTGTCCTGTTATTTGAGATAATGGCTTGAGTGACACTGTAGTGGAAAATTAGGTAGTTTAGGATGGAATTGGATATATGCTTTCCTATGATATAGGTCATGGGAATGGCTTCTACCCACTTCATGAAATATTTTGTGGTGGTGTTGATGAACTTATGTCCACTGGATGAGGTGGGGGTGGTTTTTTTGATGAGATCGAACCCACATTGTGAAAAGGGCCAAGGTGTAATGATTGGGTGGAACTCCTGAGCTGGTGCATGGATGAGATCCCCATGTTGCTGACACAAAAAACACCTTAAGACATAGTCATGAGCTTCCCTTTCCATTGTAGGCCAATAGTACCCAGTCCTCAGTAGTTTCTTAGCCAAGGTCATACCACTTGAATGTGAACCACAAATGTCATTATGTACCTCAGTTAAAGCGGTCAAATCTTCCTCAGTGTTCAGGCATCATAAAAGGGTTCCTACAATGCTCCTACGGTATAGGGTATCTCCTAAGATGACAAAACGTGATGAATTTTTAAGACAAAGGCTATTTTAAAATGTGAATGGTGGATCTAGACCTACACAAACATGAACAAACAACACAATGTTAGTCAATTATACAAATCCAAACCATCATTCCCCATGCAATTCATTCAAATGTGAAGAACAAGAAACAAAGGAAATAAACCAAATGAAAGCTATCTAATCTTGCTCAAAACACTCAAACCCTCAATCCCATGGGGGAATTGGTGCTATTTTGATGTGGAAAATAGCCCTTTCCCAATTCCTCGCAAGCTTTGAAGATGATCAATGGTTCTCCTTGATAAAATTTGCAATAACCTAGCTATGGTGATGAAAAAACTATGAAACCTTGATGAACTTGGATGAATTTTCTCAAAACCTATAGATAATGACTTTGCATAAGTTATGGATCCAAAATTAGTAGAAGAACTCTCCATTTATAGGAATGAAGGATGGAAGAATGAGCAAAAAGGATGAATGTGGAACTAAAGTTAAACTAATAACAAAATTCCACTTGTCATCATGCTATTGAAGAGAGGTGGAGCACATTTTGATGAATGTGCAAATAAATGCTATTAGGTGGAAATTTGAAATTTGAAAGATGGCTTGTGGAGGGAGATGTGGAAGAGGAGTTATTGCCACTTGGCTCAAGAAAAAGGACTTGTAAGAGAAATAAATGTCAAGTTGGAGGATGAGACATTTAGTAGGAAGAATTCAAATTAGAAGAATATTCCAACTTGATGCCATTTTTGAATGAAAATAGAATATTTTATAAATCAATTAAATTGATTTACTTGTGCAAGTTGCAAAATCTAGAGGAGTTGATGGATTACAGTTAGGGTTAATCATGATTTGATTTACTTAGATGAAGATTTAGCTGATTTGACATTTTTTCTTAGATTTTTGGATTTAAATAAGTCAAAATGAGTGGAATAATGAATATTAGCTTAAATAGTTAAATAGAGTTGGATTTATTTAATTAAAAGGGGATGATGATAGATTTAAATCAAATAAAGATTAATTTATTCAATTTAAAGGAGATGACTTAAGAATTAATTAAATAAAATGAATTATTTAATTAAAAGGGATATCAGGATTAATTAATTAAAATGATTTATTTAATTAATAGAAGATAATGATTTAATCAGATAAAATTGATTTATTTAATTAAAAGATGAAATATGATGAATTTATTCAAACAAAGATTATTTGATTAAATGGTTAGCAACAGAGTGATTCAGGATGAACTCTAGTGCTAGAAAATCTGGATTAGGTGCACGAGATCAATCAGTATAATTTACATGTCTACAAAAAGAAAAATGATAAAATGTTTATGACATATAGAAGAATGAAGGTACATATAGAAGAATGCACAAAAGAGAGAGAATACATCAAATGAAATTTTATGGGGGATCACATTACACACATGCAATCACATATATAAAACATGAAAAAGAAAAAGAATAGTAAGGCACAAGTGAGTCAACCTAAAGTAGGTCATCCACCTTCGAATCTCAGTCGGTATAAGCGGAAGGTGGGAAACTATCCAAAGGGACAACATTAGGTGCCAAACTAGGACATGCACCAAGTTCAACAACCTTAGTGGGAGATTTTTCATCTAAGCTCATAGAAGAAGAAAATAATGTATTCAACTCATCATGCACCTGTTCATCAATCTTTGCAATATCAATGTCATCATCTAAGTTAATCACAATAGGAGGTTGAATAACAATGTTGGTGCAATGTTCTTGTTTATGTTGTGGTGAAGGTTGAGATTCATCATGCATTGCTTCAGGTAGGTTTGGATTTTGATTTTCTATGTTTTTTTTTTCTTGAGTTTGTAATCTACGAGCAATAGCATGATGTCTACATCTATGCTCTCTAGCACTTCAATTTGTTTTCAGTTTATTGTCAATTTTTTTTTGTGTAAGAGTGGGTTTGTCAATCATAGGTTCCTTATCTTCCTTGGGAGGAATAGAAGAAACAACAGGAGGTTGCTCAACCACTTCTCTTTGACTTTGTAAACTTGTTTAACTCTAGGAGGGACAACATGATTGCTTGTGTTCTCTCATGGTCTCTTGTAGGAAATTACAGGAGGTCTATCTATAGGTTGTTCTTGTATGTTTAGAAGTGCTTTTGGTTCAATCATTGTTTCGTCAAGGATAGTTGGTTCGGTCATAGGTTGAGGCATATTACGAAGGGATAATTCTGCTATTTTCTTTTCCTTCAATTTTTGATATGTTTAAAAAATAAATCTTCACGAGTATTGATAGGTTCCATAGGCTTGGGCAGAAAGTAATCTAGTGAAAAACTCCCTTTTGTCGAGGCAAGATTAAATCCGCTATGATGCATAGTAAAAATATCATTTCCAAATGGAAACTTTAGACATTTATGCACAACCGAAGGGACGAAATTCATGGAGTGAAGCCATGGATAGCCTAACATTAAAGGGAGATCTATTTTCCATATTTGAAAACTAGACATCGTGATGTATTTGGTTTTAATTTCATAAACTAATTTTTGAAAAAATCCCATCAGTTGTATTACCAAAGTCAGTTATTTCTCTTGGCATTGCCTTAGTCTTTAAATTGTAAGTCCAAGCCTATGGATTGGGTTACCAATCCTTTCTCCAGCCTAAAACCAAATGAAAACGGGTTGGTATTTCTAATTTTTTTAGAGAGGGTACCCATTTTAAAATGGGTACCCATTTTATTTTGGAATGAGTACCTATTTTAAAATGGGTACCTATTCTATTTTTAGAATAGGTACCCATTTAGGAATGAGATCATGGTCTAAGGCTTGGGATCCTATTCCTAAATATGAACCTATTTTTTAAAATAGGTACTTTTTCCTTTCGACATTATTTCGGCCAAAACTTCCCCTCTTTGTGAACCCAACTTCTTACACTTACCTGAGTGGGAGATTGTGCAAAAAATAATTTATGATTTTATTGTAGGAATTTTTAGATGGAAAGTTCATTAGGGAGAATAAAGGTGGAGAATTTTTTTGAAAAATAATTTTCATAAGTGGAAGTTGAAGATGGAGGATCTTTTACTAGATCAAAATCTTTGGGATGCTATTGATGAGAAAGTTTTAAGGCCCACAAATCCTACTTTGATTACTTAATATAATATTATGGACTGTAAATCCAAGGGTTTGATTAGATCGTGCTTGTAAGAATCTATTTTAAACAATGTCCATGAAGAGACCTTTGCATAGAAACTATGGAAGAAACTTGGTGAGATTTATCAAGAGAAATATTTAGTGAATGATATTTTCTCGAGGAAGAAATTATATTCCTTGAGAATGAAGAGGGTGGGTGAATTATAGACCACTTAGAAGCATTCAATATGTTGGTGGCTTAATTGGGATTAGTTGGCATCAAAATAGACGGGGAGGAGAAATGTCAAATATTTCTTTGTTCTTTGCCTAATTCATGAAATTTCATTGTTATGATTATTGGGAATACTTATTTTATCTTGAATATTGAAGATGTGGTGGGTTCTTTGATTTATAAAGAGATGAGGAAGGTATCCATATGTGCTAAGGAGGCCCTAAAAGTTTTTGAAATATCTAAGAAAAAATGAAAGAAGAATGAGAAGCATAATACATCCAAGTCCAAGGGGAGATCCAAATCCATTAAAAAATATAAATTTATTTGTTGGAACTATGATAATCCTAGACTCTTTTGTAAGGAGTACAAAGAATAAAAGCATAAGAAAACGAATAATTTTGATTATGATTCTGAGTTTGAGAAGGAAGATGTTGATGCATTCATTATAAATTTGGAAAATCATGCATGTAATGATGCATGGTTAATTGAATTCGTTGCATGTTTCCATATGACCTCTAATAGAGATTGGTTTTTTGAATATGAAGAATTTGATGGAGGTAAGGTGTACATGGGTGATGATTCTTGTTTAAATATTATTGGTTGTGGTAATTTTTTAGAATCTGGTTTCCTTATAGTAGAATAAATAGAAATAATGTTGTGTTGGATATCCATGGATTAGCACGTAATTTTTTATATATGGTCATGCTTCTAGGTAACCAAGGGTTCTCTTTCTTCTGAATAAAGGTTACTTACAAAGCCAACTGTTATTGCAGAAAAGACTAGGCCACATTGTAGAAAAAGGCCCAAGGTCCTCAAAATTAATTTTTTTGAAGGGTTATTTGATTGTAATATTGAACTTCATTTTTGTGAGCATTGAATTTATTGAAAAAAAAACAATGTTTAGTTTTACTTGATTTCTCATAAATATTATGGTGTATTGGATCTTATTCATTTTGATATGTTTTGTCCATTATATGTTCCTTTGATTGGAAACCACATATTAAGTTTCATTTATAATTGATGATTATAGTAGGAGTACATGGTTATATTTTTTAAAGAGCAAATATAAAATTTTCAATGGATTTAAAGAATTTAAAGAAATGGTTAAGTTGTAGCTTGAAAAAAAATAAATGTTTGAGGTTTGATAATAGTGGTGAATTTTTATCTAATGATTTTGATAAATTTTATAAATATTATGGCATTCATAGATAAAATTAAACTCTGTATTCTCCACAGTAGAATGGATTTGGAAAAAGAATGAACATGACATTGATAGAGAAGGCTAGGAGTATGCTAAGTGGTTGTGATCTACAACAAAGGTTTTGGGTTGAATTTTTTGCCATTATTTACATGATAATCAAATATTACATCATATATAATGGACGTACTTGATAATCCATCCTATTTAACTATAATAACCCATATGCAGCAAAGGAACTTGATAATTAAAAATAATTCATAATTTACATTGGAAGCTATTACTCTTCATCTAATTCCTATTAATGGTCACATCAATAAAAGTGGTGAGAGAAAATGTATAGCTAGATGACAATAAATATTAAAAATATACCATGAAGACATATAATCACTTATAGATGCACTTTTACAAACCCTTGATAATCTTCTCAAGATATATACCTTTGTTTGTAGTTTAAAACAACAATATTTGATGCCCTAGAAAAAGTTGTAGAATTTTCTAAACAAAAAATATGGCTTAATGACCAGCCCTAAATGAATGATAAAAAATGTATTTTATATATTTTTGAGGGTTGGTGATGCCCTTGATGTCATTATCATTAATCATGTAAGAAATTGGCCCTTTGAGATGGGTGGTGGTACCTAGAAGTGTGAGGAAATCCTTCTCTTCATGATTGATATTATTCTCAATATTAACATTAATGCCTCTTTTCTCCAATAGTTGTTTAAGTAAAAATAAAAAATCTTATATAATAAATATTAGAGTTAGTATAATTTAAATTATATGATGTTATCAAAATAGTTGTGAATAACTAATGTGAAAGTCTCCAACATGTGATAATTTGGCAAGAAGTCTTTAAATGAAATAATTAAGACAATACATTGGATACCACATCCAAATAATTCAAGAAAATTAATATCAAAATCATTTATATAGTATGTCAAATATTAATTAACATCAAAGCTTTCAATACTTATTTGAATTAGTGAACTTGGAATGGTCATTACCACTCTAAGAATATTTTGGTGGTCTTGGCCCTCATAGCTGTGAAATAACTAGGAGGAACCAATTCTTATTTAGAACCTATAACACACATGCTTCCCAAGCATCAACCCTAGCTGGGACAATCTTGTGTGTATATTGTACCTTGAGTTGGAGACATTCATTGCATGCCCCTTCTCCCATGTCCATATCCCATGAAACCACATTATTATTCTTCCTTGAGTAATCTCCATGCCCCCTTTCCAAGTCTCACATAAATTCTTTCTATAAGCCTTAAGGGGTGGTTTCTAAACCATCATACCCATTCACAATGGTTTTTTTTGAATAATTATTTAAATAAATATACTTATTCCTCCCTTTTACAAATGTTCTTTTATCTAATATTTATTAATCTCCATTTTAACCAAAAGATCATAATATCCTTTATTTGTCTTTCCCTTTTAATTCTAAAGGGATATTTTATAACTCCCTTTTCTTGAGGAAAAAGTCACATAACATTAATGGTGTCTATTGATTGAAGTTTGTAAGGTGGAGACGATCCAACAAAATATACTAGAATGATAGCTAAAAGATGGTGTGAGGATCATAGGGACTTGAAAATTTAACCAGTACATTAATGGCTACATGGTTGCTTTCCCCTTTCTAATCACTAGAAGTACATATGAATCCATGTCTTTAAGATGAATAGTTGTTTTTCGGTGGAAAAAATTATGATTGAGTAATTGTAGGGTCTCATCAAATCAATAATGGAAACCTAGATCATGTAGGTATGTAGGTGGAAATGAATAGTCAAAATGTAGAAGTTTTGATGTTTAAAGGATCGAGGGTAAATAATATCTCATAAGCAATACTAATATAAGAGGTTGAAGATACCACTTAGGAAAATGTACCTATATAAAGGGATGGGTGAAACTTTGGCTCCAAATGGTGGCTTAGTGTAAAGTATTAGGGACTCAAGGTTTCAATGGAAACCATGTAACTTGTAAAATAAAGTTCAATTATTTGACAAAAGTAAGGGTGTTCGATGAGAAAGAGATGTCGGGAAAAATAAAATTTTAAATTCTAATGTGGAAACAAAATGAAAGAAAGGAATAGGTGAAGGGTGTTCCAATATGAGAAAGTCTGATAAAGAAAAAGGAGCAAGGAAAAGTTGGGAAAAAAATGATACTAGTAAGGGGAACTCTAAGACTTTGACACACGCACAAACTTTAGAAATTTGAACAACAATATCTCCATACTTCAAACTTTTAGGGTCCTTTCAACTTTTAATGCATGACTAGGCACATGAGGAATGACAAGGGGCAACACCTAGAAAAAATTAACAAATAGAGAACAATACAAAGATTTTAAAAATTGGTTATATGCGATGGAAAAATGAGGCCTAAGTGCACAAAGGAGTTGGGACTCAAGTGAATTTTGCACTATTAGATTTAGTTCCAACATATTCCATTATGATTAACTTTATCATTAATATTCTAAAATTATTTTTTGTTGATCCATTTTTCAATTTAAGGGTAAACAAATATTACTTTTAAAATTCAGATCATGTATAAACATAAAGAGAACAAATACTTATGGCTTGTCTATGGGATTCAAAGGTTTCTTTCTCTCTTATTAATTATCTATTTTAAAACTATTTGAACTTCTTGATTCTAATTCTACTTATAATCTGTTGTTATATATATATATATATATATATGTGTTTTTAAAAATAAACTAAACTATCATTCAATCACTACAAAAGGAACAAGAAAAAAAGGTCTTCAGATTTGAATCTGTCACTTATAGATTACGTAAACACTTGTGCTCGGGATATGGAGAATGCATAGCATTAATCTCATTTACAAAGGTTTTTTCATTATGAACTCTGTAAAGCGTTCCATGGAACAAGAAGAAAATATGAAATATCAAAATGCGATGGATCTGAGTGGTTACAAACGACAGAAAAATTACAGTTCTGCGGTAGGCGCCAGCCTTATCCAGGTGCAGAAAATATCTGTGTCAAGAATAAATACCTCTGAAAAGTATTAACAATGCAAGAATGTTAATAATGATATGCCTATATAATACTAATTGTTGTTTAAAGAGAACCTAAGAAATCAAGTAAAAGCATTTTCCAAAGCATGACAAGCATATACATTTGTTGAGACTTAGCAGATGTAGGATTTTTTTGGCCGAGGTTTGTGGAAGAGCAATAGCAGAGCAATTCTCCTTTGGCAGGATATGTGTTTCAGAAATGCCTCTGAAAATATTTTCCTGCCAAAGAAGAATTGCCTGTCACTGCTCTTCACTCTCTGTTTATCAATGCGGGCGAACCTGCCTTGACTAGTGGTTGGAAGCGAGGCAGTTTATATCGACATGACGAGTGGCATATTCAAAGAAAAATACCGGATCAAATGTGTAGAGAGTATATTGTCCAAATTCATGAGATATAAGGGAATATTTATTTTGCATTTTCCGCTCTCCGCATCCTCTGTTTGCTTGTGCTTTAGATCTGTGGTTCCCGTGAAACGCATGCAGACTGCTTCTCTTTCCGTACAGTTGAAGGAATCCACTGGTAATGATTTGTGAGTGTTTGCAGAGCTTTTTCCCTCCATTCTTTCCTGGAATAAAGAAAACACTTTAAAATTGGTACTGAGTAATATACGTCGAATATCTTTTGGTACCCAGTAATATACTGCAAATATCTTCATTTGCTATTTGATACATCATTTTGTGAAGACACGACTTTAACAATTTAACAGTTAACAAATTTTCTTTAATATTGAACAAAAAATTTCTCCTTTAACATTTGCAATCACTTGGTAATGGCATTCACGCCTTTCAAAATCATTTTTATGTTATAGTATAAATTTATATTAATTACTTTAATTGGTTTGATATTTTAATTGGTTTGATATTTTCATAGTAGTAATTTATAAAAAAATAATTTTCACATTATACTATTGAATCAATTTACATTTTGTTTAAGTTTCAATTTTATTAAAAACATAAAATCAATCGAGAGGATTGATTAAGATAAAAGGTGGAAAGCTTGTTCTCTTCCTTCCTTGTATAGCAAGTTCCGGCGATGTCTCAAACCGACCCCTATAAAAATGTTTTACACCCATGAAAATGATTGGATGAATTGTATGTTTGTGCTATTGATTTTACCTTGTTCTTCTTTGCTTTCTCTATCTTTTATAATATTTGAGATTAAGAATTTTGAAAATACCTTAACAAGATTGTTGTTATGTCACAAAGGATCATGTTCACCTAGGCTAGTTCCTAGAAACGTGTGTAAAAGATCAACATAACATGCAACAAGTTAAAGCATTCTTTAAAGTGTGAATGATATTCTAGTAAATGTTTGGATATTTTAAGAGAACATTAGATGATAAATTTTTTCCATTGAATGCAATGACATTGCAATAAATTGCACAAAAGGTGTGTTTAGTTGACTCATCTTATGAAAGGTATAGTTGAGAGTTGGCCAAATTTTAAATTTCAAGGGTTACATCCATGATCATAGTGCTGACCTTGTGCTCATGAAAATGACTTGGGACACAAAAGAGCTTAGATTAAGATAGGAAATCAATAAATAGGGATAACTAGAATTATAAGTGTAAATTGAAAGAATATATTGAAATGTGTGCATGTATGAGTAAAATAGATGATAATGTGTGAAGTAAGTACAAGTGAATACATATTTATAATATCAAAAAAGTAAATTCAATTTTTTGTATATAATAACCAATATAACTAGCTATCACACCTTGTGCAATGGATACACCGAAGAGGTGTGAAAAGCCAATTAGGAAAAAAATGATTTATTTTTTGCACACATTTGTGTAGTAAATAAGATCAATTAATAAGTAAATATTAGTAATATAGAAGCCTTATGCCATCCGATGCGATTAGACTGCAGCCTCCAAAGCAAAGTACTATAATTAATTATGTCTGCTTCTTTAAATTTTCAAGAAAAAAAGATGAGATATATGAACGGCCAATTCTTTTGATTTTTGGTCCAAACTTATTTCGAGCCGTATTTATGCCCGTCAACATTAATCACAATACGCGCATCACTGAATGGAGTTAAATTTGAAATAGATTGCATAATAATACACATGGTGGAATTCTTATTTGAAACTTCAACTCTCTTGCCACTTCTCATATTAAATATTGACTAGAGGAAAAATCAACCCTTCTTTAACTATTAGATGCTCATTCATTTAGATGTCTTAAAAAAAGAAGATAAAACAAAATTGGGCTGAGTTATATATGATTAGAGGATACCAAAAGAAAACCCAAAATACCTTTTTAACCCCGTCCTCAAGTGTCCTAACCCTAGGCACTTGCGTTGGGGTCTCAAAATTAGCCTAAACACACATATTTCCTTTTTTACATTTCCTAAAAATGGCTTTCAAAGTTGCCTATGGGTTACACTTTCTTACATCACATTCAAGGCACAAAATAGGCTTTCAAAGTTTCCTATGGGTTACACTTTCTTACATCACATTCAAGGCACAAAATAACACTTCAACAACTTCACTATATAAATTAACTTTAAACATTGACACTATTTGAATCACACACAACATATTGTTTATCTCAATATTCACATAAGACAACACACATCACACTTATTCACTACATGAAGTGGGGACAATAAGGGTCTTAGAGGTTCTCTTGTTTCCCAATGGCTCTTAAATATACCTATATACTTAATTTCATTGTCAATACACCATAACATAATAGCTAAAGCAAAATAATAAAGCTATGTAAACAATTTTTTGTAAAGAATAAAGTTAAATACCTCAATTAAATCTTAGTGCACATTGCTTGCGTGATCTCAACCCACTCCTGATCAAAGTGATGATAGTTCTCATTGGTAAAATGTAACCCACTTTCAAATCAAGTTAGGCCTCCTTGTACTTGCTAACTTAAATAACAATGTTTGGGAATTTCAATGCCTCATAATTTATAACAATATGAACATCATCATGGATGTATGAAGGTTACAACAATGTAGTAACTTATTTTAGTTCTAATGTTGGAATTTTCTTTGTTTAAGGTGGAAAACAAAATCTTCAAGCCATGTCAATGAATGTTACAAAACAAAGGCATTGTTAATCCTTCTTTTCAATTCTATTCCTAAATATAAGCATTCATAAGGGGAAATAATAACTATTTTAAACCAATTCTCCCATTGAACCACTTATAGCCTCTAGTTGATGGTGTTGATTTATGTACCATGATAACATCATATGCATCCAAATGCACATAACAAGTGTACAAGGTGTAACATACTAACCCTTTAATGAAGTAAAAAATTCTTAATTTTACACCAAACAAATAAAGATAACGAGTAAATAGCCATTGTAATAAAAAAATTCTTTTCTATTTATTGAAAACATCACAACATGATACAATATATTTCAACAAATAATCTCTTCCTTTTCAAATAAACATTAGAGTAAGAAGACATACAAGTACAAACATAGCTCATTGAGCTTTTGAACAAATAGTAGTAAGAAGGTCCAAGAATTTGTCCTTTCAAATCTTAGTGCTTCAATCACCTGCTGTGCAGGAGAAGCATCACTCAGGTGCTTTTCTGCCAACCACAGACTTATAATGTGGTCCCCCACACATCTATCATTCGATAGATGGCCCTCCCTTCAACGAAGAGATTGGTAGAGTAACCGATACTGTTTACCAACTGAGCATAGTGTTGTGTCCTATATAACTAGATCCTGTGCAAGATGGCAACTCTCGAACTAGTATGTAATACAAGATCACGATGAACTAACAACTTGTAATCATCACATAGTCTAAGTGGATGTTTGTACATTACACTACTTTGGCCAAAGTGTTTCATACAGTATTTCTACTGAGGGTCATCTATCACATACACTATTTAGGGTCAATTTGACTTAGGGCTATCGTACACTATGCATAGGTTTTGTCCTCCAATGGATATTTTATACCCCAGACATCGTACAACATGCTAAACTACTGGAAATGAATCAACATAACAAGTATTTCACAAGTTACCTCCCATACTAGAATCTTTATCCTAGGAGTATCACAAGCTCTTCTGAGTTAATCTAATTATAACTTAGCTATTGATCTTTACTTGACTCATGCCTTCATTTCAAACATAGTATATAGTAACTAATACAACCAGTATTCTCCTTATATGGAGATCATACAAAAAATGCAAAATACAACTAGAATGCATCTTTTATCTTTAATCATTTCACTTCCTATGCACAGACAGTAAATACAATTCAAGAAGTATTAAAGGATAAACATAGAAATAGATAGTAGAAGAATATCCCATGCCTGAGATTTTCTTTTCCACAAAATTTTGAAAACACAACCTTCTCTTTTGACCAATCCAATAACTTCCAACACCACAGATAACTGACAACTCCCTCTCAGATTTCACTCTTCCTCACTCAGAAAATGGATATTCAGAACTAGTAATAACACAAAAGTATTTAACTAGTAGGTGTATGATTTGGTATAATATGCATTCTCAAATGGATACTCAAAAATGGTGGAAGTTGTTATTTACTTACAACTGTAAAATGTATGATGCTTAGATATCTCAATATGAAAGAGGAAATTGCAATTTGAATCTAGAATCATAGTAAAATGAGTATAATAAGAATGATTGAATATGAATGAGGTAGGCTGGGCAGCTATTTATAGAGCCTAGCCTCCCTTTTGTTTTGGCATGTGGTTTTCCACCACAACTGTTAGAAATTTTCAATCTGGAGTTGGTGCTAGTTCCCTGCCATACTCAACACATAAAATGGTGAATCATCCTCTAGCAATTGACAACATTTTAAAGACTAATTCCAAGCACATGGAAAAGTTGTGTCAATCAACACCTACAGGATTATTCCTAGATGTGGCACCAATTTCATATTATGGTGGGTAAAGATGATCACAAAGAAAAAGTCATTTGTTAGATTATGTACACATCACCTATTTCCCAGGCTGAGTCATCAATGTTGGATTCCTACATTGGTTTCATTCTTGATTGAAGATTGAACCAGTCATGCGTACTAAACACCTTTGGTGGTTTTACTCATACGCACTTCTATAGGTGATACAATTTCACTCATTGACATTTCAAATTTAATTGCAAACATTTTTCTATATAAACCATAGTCAATGGAAATATTTCGCATGCTTCATAATTTAAGAGATATAAACTTTATCAATTAAGAATATTTGATTTCAAAGATAAATGATAAATATTCAACCAATTGAGAAATAACTTGATTTTCCAAAGTTGTATGATTTAATATTTAATCAATTAGGAAATAAGTTGATTTCCAAAGTTGAGAGATTAATATTAAATCAATATGGGAAATAATTTGATTTTGAAATATGAGTATATAAGAAATATATATTATATTATATATATTATAGTACCTAAATATGAGTATATAAGAAATATATATATTAATTCGATTTCCAAATATGAGTATATAAGAAATATATATATTATATATAAGAAATAATTTCTCTCTCTCTCTCTCTCTATGTGTCATTCTTCCTTTGTGCTCATCGTTCCATGAGTCATCT
The DNA here is from genome assembly GCA_007258455.2 of Sequoia sempervirens. NCBI lineage: Eukaryota > Viridiplantae > Streptophyta > Pinopsida > Cupressales > Cupressaceae > Sequoia > Sequoia sempervirens. The sequence continues at coordinate 512,803,436 of VDFB02000015.1, forward strand.
GGGGAATGATGATGGTTCCGATCTTGATTATATCACTACAAGAACGAAAAACACTGATCCCAAATCCATGGATCTCTTATGTGTTATCTTACGATTGCATATGGGGGGCAACCCTCCTTTCCATGTCGTAGCTCTATCTCAAAAACATGTTTTACTAGGGATTTCTGAATAAATATCTCATGTATTAGCATTTATTATGTTCTACTTTAAAGTTATTTCTCATAACATGGTGTTTATAAATTTATTTAAAGTGGGGGCATATGCGTCCTTGCTCATTGTTCGCTTCAAAGTGTGGTCTTCTTACTTCACATGATTTGTCTTCTTGATGGTGTCATTAGGTTTGATGTCCTTTAATATTGCAACCTTTCTAAGCATACGTCATTCCTCTTAGTAGTGATGTTATAGATTGCATGCCCTAAGTTATGAATCTTTTATCCTTGACTAGTCCTCTTTTAGAGACATTAGGCATGATGCTCCCTAAGGTGAGAGTTTTCATGAACTAAGAAAAACCCCTTTAAATATCCTATCCTATTGTATTTAAAATGGCTACCAAGAATAACACAACTTGCTTGCCAGTGGAGCCTTTATGTTTTTCATGGCCACCAAGCATAACACAACTTGCTTTCTAGTTGAGCCTTTATGTTTTTCAATGCCACCAAGTATAACACAACTTGCTTGCCAATGGAGCCTTTTTCATGAGTGCCTACCATAACACAACTTGCTAGCATTGTGACCATTTTTGTGGCACCTTATCAAATTTATTAGGAGGTATAACTTTGGTATGGTAATAAAATGGGAGCCTATAGACCTGGCATGACTTTCCCATTATCCACCTTTTTGGGACTCACCTAGTGGACAACAAATTTTACTAGCCCATGTGAGTACATTTTGTTTGCATAGTAGACAATAGGTTTCCAGTTGTGATTTTTTTTGGAAAAACAACTAAGGCTTGATCCATACTGATTGGACAAACAATTGAGTCTTTGTCCACTCCTCTCTCTCTCTCTTCTCATTAATTTTGGCATTGTATACTTGTGTATCTTGTCTTATTGCTACATATTTAACAAAGATATGTGTCTCTTTGTACCTTTGTTGGTTTTCCGTGAGATATTAGATCTTGGGGGATTGATCATCCTCCTTGACATTTGTTGTCTTATCTTTCCAACAGTTGTACAATTAGACCTCTCTTGACATTGGTTTGACTAGTTTAATGTGAGTTTGATGCAAGGATCATCCTCTCACTAAAGTGGGGGCTAAATGTAGTGTTGGAAAATGTACTCCTTTACATTTTCACACTATGTTTAGGTCCCTTAATTTGATTAGAATTAATAAATCCTATAATTATCCCAATTATGCATCTAAAATCCTAATTAATTATAATTTCTAAAAGGGGAATCTTGATTTAATTAATGCAATTATCATTTTTAACACCCCGAAATAAACAGGTCCTCGCAATTTGGGTTAAGACCTATTTCCCTTGGGCGAATGGATCCCCTTTAGTTTCTTAATTGAAATTTTAAATATACTTTTGACATTCTTTTTATGATTCTAAATTCAAATTCAAATGTCAGCTTGTAATGTTTAATTTTTGGGAAATTAAAAAATTGCCTATAAAAGCAAGGTCTTATCAAATCCTAGAAAAATTCATGAGAGCAAAAGGGATAGAAAATATTATTTTCAAAGGTGTTCAAGAACATATTTATCAAGTATTTGTTGTAGCATTCAAGATCTCAAGCAACTTTTCAAATTTATTAAGTAGATCATGCATGTTTTTTGAGCTAACATTGTGATGTAGGTTTCAAGCATTCAAGTTAAATTTCAAGCATCAAGATCACATCACTAATCATGACATTTCATGCAAGATCAAGGCCTTGGAGAGATCTACTAAGTTTTAGTCCTTCAAGGGTTTCAAATCAAGGGTTTGGTGAATTGAAACATAGTACTTGTGTTCATTCATCATTCCTTTCATGTTTTGTTTCAATTCAAGGTTTAATTACCAAAATGGGGTTTTACCAAGGAAAACCACCCTTCACCAAAAATAAAGAATTTTTCCCTCTTGTGTGTTTTGCAGATCTTAGGATAAAGAAGGATTGAAGATATATCAAAGGAGAAAAATTGCAAGAGTTGCAAAAGTTGTCAACATTATCGTCTAGCCACAAAAACTCACTTTCAGAATTTATTTCCAAATTCTTGATTGTGAAAACTAGAGGAATCAAGAGTGCAGACCAAGGACTAGAGGACTCTCAAAGAAAATTTTCAACCCCAGTAGCAAGACCCATTCGCCCTTGGGGGAATGAGGCCTAGGAGGACACTCAACACAACCTTTTTGTGATAGGTGCATAAAATCAAGTCCTTCTCAGATCTGCAATTGCTTTATGGATTTTGTCAAATTAAGGTTTAATTTAGGGGTTTCATATTTTACATTGCATCATTGCATTCATTTAGTATTTTTCATTCATCTCCCAAAAGTGCATTTCAGGCTGATTTACCTCATCCTTAGTCATAAGGAAAACAACAAGATCTCCACCAAGGTTGACTCACCTAAGGGTTGAAAGTCAATTTTTCCCTAGGGGATCTCCTTTTCCTAATGAACTAAGGGAAATAGGTTGCATCATACCCCCATTCCATATTTTGATGAACCCATTTTCCTATGTTTCAACTCATAATGGTGAGAGTTGGCCAAAATTTAAATTTTGAGGGTCAATTACATAAATAATAGGGATAAATGTCATGCCCCATATGATTGACTTATGAAAATGATCAAGATATTAGGGTATGAATTAAATATATTTGTGTGGGTCCTTATAATGGGATGCATGTGTGGAATAAGTGTATCTATAAGGAAACACTAAGGGTTAATACATGGGGGAAAGTGGAATGTATGGGGATATGATCAATTATATGTAAAATAAAAATAAGATTTGGTAAATGAGCCAATCTTGGCAAAAGAGTACACCATGTGTTGATATGCAATTGATGTAGTGAGGGTAATGTGTAAAATGGACAACCAATTGTCACATGAATATTACACAAAAAAAGAGAAGGGTGTTTCAAATAATTAACACTATGTTCATCTATAAATATATTTTTACAATATATATCTTGATTACCCATCCATAGCAAGTGACAACATAGATGTATAAAGACTCTCTATAAAATTAACGTAATTGAGTGGTAAGTTATCACCATAAAATAGATTAATTTATTACTTCATACATGACTTTATTTTAAAATAAACACATTCATTAATTATCACTCAATTCATGATTTGTCAATATCCAATTTCAATGCTAATCTATGCTAGTGTCTAGTGCCAACTCTTTACCATCAAATTTATTGCATATCTATTTAGTCAAGAGAATCTAGTCTAATTACCTAGTATATTTTCAAAAAAAAAATATTATCAATCATATAATACCTTGCAATGAAATTTTTTAAACTTCCATTGCACCATTAAATTAATTAAATGATAATTGCTAGCATTTTGACACATAACCAAGTCAACAGTTACTAGGTTTTTCCAACACATTACCAAATATGTGTTGATTATATAATGTAGAACCATCCAAGATTTTTAGGGGTAGGATAAAATTTAACCTATTGGTGCCTAGATTTATAGTGTCAAAATTTTCTTTATCCATGGTGTCTTTGTGCATTTGACCTTATTTTCCCATCACATATAATCAATATGAAAAATACATCTTTGTTAGTCAAATTTTCACTAGTGTTGTTCCTCTTCATCCTCCATCTCATTATCCCTTTATTGAATATTCAACAATCCCAAAAGATTATAAGTACAAAAGTATTTCGATCAATTTGCACCTTTTTTTGCGAGATTGTAGACTTCTCTTGGACTACTAAACATTTCCTATTCATCAAATTATATATTTTCCTAATCTCCTTTCCCAAATAAAATCCTTGCAAGGGATTATTGTCTTCCTTTCCTTCTTTCCTTTTTCCTTCATTTCTTCCGTGGGATTTTGATCGTCATCCAGAAAGTTATCTCCCTTTTAGTCCTCATGTACACTTTTACATTTCTTCCAGGTTGCTTCCCACACTCGTTGAAAGCTCCCAAGACACCATTAATGCTTTACTTAAGCCTACAACCACCATAGAAGGATTTTCCTACCTAGACACCATTGTGCAATCTCAGGAGGACATATTCACATACAAATTTGATGGAGAATAAGGGTAAGAATGCTACCCTTATACAAATTTTGAGCTCTAGATGCTAATGGTCTTCACACCTAATCTAAGCCGTCCATCTCATAGACTTTGAGAATTTTTCATTATTTAAAGAGGAACGTAAGAAACGAAATAAAACTAGTCATGACCAAAGCTTTCAAGCATCAAAAGTATATACATTTGTTGAGAGATAGCAGATGCAGGATTCATTTGGCTGAGACTTGTGGAAGAACAGTAGCAGGACAATTCTCCTTTGGCAGGATATGTGTTTCAGAAATGCCTCGGCAAATATATTCCCGCCAAAGGAGAAATGCCTGCCACTGGTCTTCGCTCTCTCTGTGCTAAATGTGGCGAACCTGCCTTAACCAGTGCTTGGAAGGTGGTTAGTTTATATCGATAGGGCGAGTGGCATATTCAAAGAAAATATCCGGATCGTATGTGAGGCATTTTAGATCATGCGTGCTTCTTTAATCAATTCAATGATATTGTCCAAAATCCATGAGATATAATGGAATAATTCCTTTGCATGTTCCACTCTCCACGTCCCCTCTTCATTGAAGGGGCGCTTCTGCTTTACATCTGTGATTCCCTTGAAACGCATGGAGGCCGCTTCTCTTTTCCGTACAGTTGAAGGAATCCACCAGATATGATTAGCGCGTCTTTTTAAAGGGTTCTTCGCTCCATTAGGAAAACAAACATCTGGTGCAACAGTACTAAAAAGAGTGACAATTTAATGCACAAATGCCCCCTGCAATGTTCAGAGGATTCGGAGTATGGATAAGATCCAACGGAAGCTTCAATGAGAAATGCCATATTCATCCTATTTCAAAGATTTCGGGCATCGTTGAATGGAGAAAAGATGTACCCGTCACTGTTTCACAGCTCACACTCAGACATTCTGAGTAATTAGGATTCGGATTTTCCCGTGAATATGCCACTCGCCCATTCGATAAAAATCATCTCTTTTCCAAGCCTGGTAAAGCAGTGTCACTTATTAAGAGAAAAATGGACGCACCTTTTCTTTGGTAGAAATATATCTGTGATCGACACGTTATATGCTTTTCAACTGGAAAGTATGTGTTTAGCGTGCAGTAGCTGGCGCTTGTCCTTTGGCAATGATATATTTGTGAATAAAGATCCTGATTAAGAACTGATTGAAGATATGTTGGTAAATGTATCCATTCCAAAATTGACTCAGATAATGAATAAATCCTTGATATATCCCTTAGGAGTGAAGAATTTGATGCAGCATTATAGGATATGCCTAATGGAAAAATTCTTGGTTAGCTCGGTTGTCGGCTAAATGTTTTAAGGCCTTATGGCCTTGCGTCAGAATGGATTTCTTTTCTATGTACTTGGAAGTCTATGAAAAGGGTTCACTTGGGCTCAACATCAACGAACGTCTCATTAAGCTTCTATATATAAAGGAAAAGTGCTGATATAATTTTTGCGTGGAGGTTTATTATTCTATCGAATATTAGATATTAGATTATGGTTAAATCAATAGCAAGCCATGTCAAGTTTATCATTGAAGAGGTTGTCTAATTAGAAAAAAGCTAGGTTGTTTTGAGGAGGAAGATTTATTATGAATAATCTTTTTTCTTTAAATCTTTGAAGTAAGTTAAATGGACTCAACAATTTCTTCAAAATATTCTTCTAGTTAATCTAGATTTTGATAAAGCTTATGATAGAACAAGATGGACATTTAGTTATAAAATACTAAAGTGTTTGGTTTTGAGAAATCAACTAATTTTCACATTCAAATTATTTTCAAAGATGCTAATATTAGATCTATCATAATGGATCCTTGATTTTTACACTCCCACTCTAATGATTTGTGCATTTGAGCTACCCACTAGCACCTTATCTTTATGTTCTCATGTAGCTAATGACCTTGGTTATCTCCTTAAACATGTCAAATAATAGGGTATAATCAAATACATTTCATTCTTAGTAATGTTGCTGCTTTAGACTCACATTTTATTTATGATAGTATGCTATTCTTAAAAGAGAGAGGAATATATCTAATACCCTTAATATGCTAAATGACTATTTTGTTGCTTTGAGATCACATTTGACCATGAGAAAAAACTAAGTATTTCATGGCTTCCCCTAGCACTTTGCTTAGGTGTATGCCCTCATAATGGAATGGTTCAAGAATTAAATTATTTCTAGATATCTAGGCATACCCTTTAGTCTAGGTGTTTCCTTACAATATATGTGGAAATTATTTCTTGATAATCTATAAATCCCTTTCATTGAAAAGAAATATCAAAGTGGCCAACAAGATTCTCTTAGCTAGCTAGGTTTACATTTAATCTCATTCACTACCTTTTAAAATATGCTACATCCAACTTACAAAACTCATCAAGAAATTCTTGTGGGATAAGTGAGGAACAAAAAGGTGACATTGATGGATCCTTGATTAATTTGTAATCAACACAAAGAAAATGGTGGTCTTGACACTATTAATTATTATACTCAAAATATGTGTTGTTGCTAAATGGATTGTTATATTTCTACAAGGTTCAACTCCATGAAAGGATCTTCTTAGATTCTATATTTAAAAGCAATCACTATTTCCAATTCACGAGTTTCTATATGGTGGTATGAAAAACTATTTTGGCTCCTTACTTCAAGATTCAACCCCCCTCTTTAGTGAAGAGTATTTGGAAAGTGTGACATATTGTTATACCTCTCTAAACAATGATTTCTTTCTTACATATTTAGTTTGGTGGAATATATTGGCTCAAATTGATAATAAATTAATTTCCCTTAGCAGTTTGTTTTTAATAAAAAGTGATTACAAATTATTTTTGATTTATGGGATCTACTCAACATTTCATGGAAGGAAGATCATCACCTTGAATTTGAGTTTTAAGTATTTAAATCAATAGCAATATAGTATACATTTGATGTAATCTATTTTCCCCAATAGTCCCAACTTAAAATGCCATATAGTACAAGATTTATTTTCTTAAAAGATTGGTGATGGCATACTAGACAAAGTATAATTTAGTTCCTAGTGAGATATATTTATTAAATTCTTCTCCTCTTATTTAAGATTGATGAGAGGCTAAAATTGAAGAGGAAATGCCCATTATCATCCATGAAATGGTGTAGACTCAATAATGCAATATGGAATTCAAGTGTTGCTACACAAGCTCAATCTATAACCTAGAAACTCTTCCATACCCTCCTTCCTATTAAAAATACCCTTTGTTTCAATCCATGAAGATAGTAAATTTCCCATGAACTATAAAAAGAAAGAGATAAACAAACAATTTTTTTTGTTCTATGGGATTCCTAGAGCTTATGATAATGGATCATCCACTTTCCTCTAGTAATATTCTCTATATGGATGTCATGGAAATATATCATTTTAGGAATCAAACCCTCTCACAATGTTATTGTTGAGTCTTATCATTAAAAATATTTTAGTGCTTTGGAAACAAAGGTGTACTACCATTTATTTAAATATTTTTCTCAATTAGATTTTCTAATTGGATCAAGAAATTTAGATCTTTTATCTCACATTATTTTCTAGTTTACCAATCTAGAAAAGAATTTACATGATCTAATTTTCAATGTAGAGCTCTGATAATAGATGAATGACATATTAGTGCATATGAGAACTTTGACCAATTATCACAATCACTTGGCCAAATCCATTGATGAACTCCTCAATATCTTTGATATCTTCTCTACTTCCAAGATTTTGAAAATATTTTTTATGGAGAAATAAATCTCTTAGCAATTTAAGGAGCTTGTGTGGGTTTTGTTGGCTTATGATCATAATTCCTTGTGACACTATTTATCTCTTCTTCTATTAGACCTTTATCACTATCTTTTTTGTTCTATTTAGAGCTTTTTATTTGAGGATCTACTACCCTCTTTCATAGTTTTAGTAAATGAATGTTAGTATAGTTGTTGGGCTTAGCTCCCCACTGGTTATTGTTAGTATTTTGCTATAATTTGTAGTCTATATTTTGTTGTTCCTTTGTGTGTTTTTTTTAATATTTTTAACTAAGATTTTATTCCCATTAATAATTATTTTTAGATTAGAAGAAGAATGGATTTGTTAAAAAATTAAAGTTATGACAATTATGATATATAATTTATACAAAATTCTTAATAGTGTATTGAAAGTACATAAATATTTTCAATGAGATGTTATCTTTTATAATTCAATGATTGCTTAAATTGAAGAAAAAACTATTTTAATGAGGTTTTAATTCTTCTAAAAAATATCACCCAATTAAAGCTTCTCTAATTAAACAAAATTATTTATGGATATATGAAAAAAATGGAATTCTTATTAGAAATTTTAAAAATCAAGATAAATACCTTAATTAAATGCTTTATTTTTGGATTTGGACATTAATCAACATTGAACACAAAAAAAAATTGAAATTTTTTATTTAAACACTTTCAATTTTTTTTGAATCATATAGTTTAAAGATAGACTTGGAAACTTTCAACATCTTTCTAGAGTATGTATTGGAATCATGGCTTTGAAAGTAATATGGAGTTGTATCAAAAAATAATTGCATACATTTAAAGAAAAATTTAGTTGTATTATCTATTTATGATATGCCATCTATGCAGAATTTCATAGACTATTAAAATAATAAGATATATAATGCGTGATTATGAAAAGAATACTTGTTTTATGATAAATGAGAGGCATTTTTTTTTAATAAATTTACTTAATTTTTAAAATAAATATTCTACTTGCTACTAGGCATGTATAATAGGGGTATATCTCAATTTAATATTGTTTTTAATTCATTGTAGAATATTTTTATGGAAAATCTACCCATAACTATATTTAATAGTTTTGATTTCCTTCATAGTTAAATATAAGACATGTTTTTAGAAAGATGTTTTCAATCATGAAATTTTGAATAGATGATCTTTTGGTTTAGAGTGTAGATTCCTATTGAAGCATGAAGATTGCTATTGGTACTATAGCTTATTGTTTTTAATCCATACATTTGTTTCAGTAATTTAGAGGTTGGGCTTCTTATTGATGAGATTTTTCTAGGATATATTTATGTCACTTTATGGTTGTCTCATTTTTGTACTCTTCTTCTCTATTACATTCTTGTTCCTTTCATAGTACTCTCTATATGTGAAAAATTTACTAAAATTTAGGTAGATTAGAATGTTGGTATGATCTCCTAAAAGGATTGATGAGGAAATGAAGGAGGCTATATAAAGAACCATTAAATAATGAAAAAAGGTTGACACTCATATTTATCTCTTGGAGCAGATGCTTTGCAAGCCATTTTCCCATTTGAGAAGGGTTTTAGAAATATACATAGTTGTAGTTTTGCCAACTCTTGGAACTTGTTGTCTAGATTGGTTTGTATTTTTAGAATTTAGTATGTATTGTACTTTATTGTTGCATATAATAGATAAGGATTGCACACTCTTATTAATAAACTTATTCCTCTTTTAGTGCATCTATAGGTCAAATATTATGTTCTAGTCATTATCATATAATTTTATACTACTATTCTATGTTTGCTATTTTTTGTAATGATGTGAGAATGTAATATTATAAAGGATGCATCGATTAGAAACCATTACACTAATATTTCATGCATTTTGAAAGGTGTTTTGAGTCATCATGCTTAAGAATATTTTATTTGTCAACTTGTTTGAATTTCTTACTTAATTTATGGATTAACGATTATATTAGTTTCATTATTGCTTGATATTATTAATGTCAATTAAAACCATTATTCTAAAATACATAGGGATAGATTTGTAACACACAAAATGAGCTACTATAAAAGAAACCTAGTTTTTTTTGGATAACTTCATAATTTCAATTAAAGTTTATCTATAATGAAAAATGTGAAATAAATTGACAACATTACTTTCCTTTGTTAAGTTAAAATATTGCTCTGATCAAATTAGAGCTCATGTAATAGCCCTTGTAGACCATAAAACTTACTACAATATTTAATGCCTCATAATCTCCAATAACATCATCCTCACACATAAGAAAAAAGATTGAGTTTCCACCCCTAAGTTAACATAACCTACACATAATATAATGATATATGACCCACCACTATGTTGACATGGTAGCAACTAAATAGTTACCTAGGCAAAATCAAACAAAAAAGATTAAATTTATCTTGTTAGAGTTCAAAGACTATAGGATACTCTAACATATCCTTGATTGCATTATCAATGTGATCCTAAATACTTTTGTGTCTAATTCCACCTTGGAAGTAAGGGAGATTGAAATATTGCTTATTAATGCCATTATTCATCAACTTAGTAAATTAACAAAAGAAAGAAGAGAAGCAATATCATGAATAACATCAATTATTCTATGTTATCAATGTGATCCTAAATACTTTTGTGTCTAATGCCACCTTGGAAGTAAGGGAGATTGACATATTTCTTATTAATGTCATTATTCATCAACTTATTAAATTGGAAGAAGTGGGAGCTAAGGTTTCCACATTATGCAAGAAGGATGAAGAGCGTAATGAGAAAACTGCTAGTAAGGAGATCCAGGACAATGCAGGTAAGGACAGAAGGATAGAAATTGACTTTGAAAAAAAAAAAATTGTTGTGAAGATAATTACTGAAAAAAATAATAGAATGGAAAGACATAATGCTATCATTATCAACACAATGCCTGAAAAACTAGATAAAGCTCAACAGGGGTCCTTGGTTGTTGATTTGGAAGAGGTTAAAGATAAAAAATAGGAAGAGGACATAGGGATTTCAAAGAGAACTAGGACTAATCTGGAAAGGAAGGCACCCCCCACGCCACAGATGATTCAAACTTTCAAGAAGGGAGTTCAGGATATGCAGGATTTGGAGGCTGAGATTGAGAAAGTTCTGAAGAATCTGGATTAGTTGCTGCTGGTTTTTTGGTCTGCACCTCGGCTGACTCTTTGGTGGTCCTTTCTGGCTTTTTTTGGTTTGTTGCTATTTTTTCAGGGTTTTTCTTTTTTTGCAACCTGTTTAATTCGTTGGAATTTTTTGTCCTTTCCTATATTATGTTGTAAACTTTGTGGTTTCGAGTCCCTGTAAAACCCATTTTTTTCTTTATCAAAAACATCAATTATTGCAAATAATAACACTATATGTAAAGAACCTTAGCTGAAATGTTAATATAGAATGTATGGATCTTGTTAGAAAAAATGATGTCTCAACCATGTAATTATAACAAGCTAATATATTAAGCATGAGGGGTTGCAAGGGGCATAGCCCCTTGTGGGATTTGGGAGGGATGATCCCTTTGGTGAGGGTTCTAAGGATTGTATGCCTAATGGAGGTTTGGGGGAAACACCCCAAAAGCCACATTTTATGTATATTTTATTATTGTAAATCTAGACCATTCATAATTAGGTCTCAGATTTGATGGTAGATATTTTTTTGGCTTGTTTTTCCCTAGAAGGAAAACCTATTTTATGAGGAAATTATTTTCCAATTGTGTATTGTGATGTATTTTGAGATTTTGATAGCTATTGTGTTGCGTGTAGATCTTTGATTAGTGATACTCCTATGAAAAGCTTGCTCTACATGTATATTGTAATATTTGTAATTTTCAAATAATATATTGGGTAGATTTTAGAGTTTGGAGGTTTTCACCCAAAATGGTTTTCCCCACATAAATTATTGTGTTGTGATATGCATGATATTTTTATTTATTTCTATTTAATTTTTATAACTATTCTAAAGATCTGAAAAGTTTTGCATTACCCTTCTCTTAATGTTAGTGTAGGAAGCTATTATACTACCTTAAATTCCTTTCAAGTACATTATTAGAGCCCGATCACCTTTCTCTTCAGTCATGGGTTGTTGGGTTTTTTGAACTAATCTAGATTTGAGTGGGCATGTGGAAAAATTTGGGTCCACAAAATCTCAAAAGGTGGAAGTACTTTTCTAGATTTTCTAGATTTTTTCATAGTTAGATTAAGAATTTGAAGCAATTTCACATTGAATCTTAATTTTTTTTAGTAATATAAAATTTAGTATTTTGATTCTAGTTTCTAAATATGTAATAGGTTGATGCAAGAAGTTGGGTCCACAAAAATTTCAAAAAGTGGAAGTGTTTTTGCTATTTTTCAGAATTTGTCACACTTGGACTGAAAATTTGAAGCACTTACTCAATGAATCTTTAAAAAAATCACTAATGTGAAATTTAGTATTTTGAATCTAGTTTCCAAATATGTAATTTATTCTAATACCCAGATGATAGAAATTAAATTTTAATAGGCATGTATAAAAACCGCTTTTTAAAAGTCAGTTTTTTTGAAAACCATACCATGCATGTGTATAGACACCATTGTTTGACCTTTAAATAAAATTATTTTTCTAATTCCTTTTGGGAAAAGATATGTAACAACATGAAGATTGATGAGGATATATTTTTTGTAATTTTTTTCTGAATACTTTTTTATTAAATTTTTATTGGCCTTAATTGTTGTTTTTAAAATCAACGTGCATGGAAAACATAATTGGACCTTTAAACTAAACATTTTTTAATTTTTTTTCATTATATAGAGAATTTTTTGAATATTGATGCCATATAATGAAAAAAGAACACCCAAAAAAAGTTATTAAAAAACAAAAAAAAGCATAATATTTCAAGTTTATGGACCAGTTTGCTTAGAAATTAATTAGAAAATAGAAACCATAATCCAATCTTAAAAAAATACATATTTGGAAACTAGACATCATGATCTATAATGGATTTTAATTTCATAGATTAATTCTAAAAAAAAGTTCATCAATTATATTGCCAAAGTTGGACATTTCTCTTGAATCTGCCTTTCATTTTTAGTTACAAGTCAAAAGCTAAGGGTCAGGTTGTCAAACCTTTCTCGAGCCTAAAAACCAAGCAAAAATGGCTTGGAGATTCTAGCTTCAAAAAATGGGTGCTCGTTCTTTAAAGTTAGAATGGGTACCCATTTTAAAATGGGTACCTGTTCTAAAAATTTCCAAAAATAGATTTTTTTAGAATGGGTACTCATTTTAAGAAAATATATTTTTAGAAATTTCTATTTTTGGAATTTTTTTAGAATGGGTACTTGTTTTATTTTTATTTTGGAATGTCTATTTTTGAAATTTTTCATCACAAGTACCCATTTTAAAATGGGTACCCGTTCTAAAAAATATATATTTTTGGAAATTTTTAGAACGGTACCCACTTTAAAATAGGTACTCATTCAATTTAAAAAAATGGGTACCTATTTTAAAATGGGTACTTGTTCTATTTTTAGAATGGGTACCCATTTAGGCTCAGGTTATCATTCCTAAATGGGTACTCATTTAGGTCTGGGTTACCATTCCTAAATGGGTACCCTTTTTTTTCAAGCTGGGTACTTGTTTCGTGTAGCTTTTTTTTTGGACCAAAACTTCCCCTCTTCATGGACCCAACTTCTTTCTTTTACCCTAATGTATTCTAATACCCAGATGATACAAATTAGTTTTTAATAGTCATGTATAAAAACCTCTTTTTAAAAGTCACCTTTTTAGGACCATACCATCCATGTGTACAAACACCATAATTTGACCTAAATACAAGTATTTTTCTAATTCTTGTTGGGGAAATATATGTAACAAACTAAAGATTGGTGAGGATGTTCTTTTAATAATTTTTTCTTTTTTTTTATTGGCCCTAATTGCTATTTTTGAAAACCGGGTATGTGCATGATCATCATGGAAAAAACAGGCCCTTAAGTGGCAAAAAAATCATAAAAATTAGAGTTAGACAAATTGACATTAAAATTTGAATAAGTTATCTATATTAATTAAAAAAATGTAAGAATAAAATCTGTATCAAATTGAATGTAGTTTCTAAACTACTAGGCTTGTTTTAAAAAAAAGAAATCTATTTGGTGAAAATTTGAAATTTCAATGCAGTAGTACTTAAATTTCAAGGAAAAAATAAGAAGTAGGTGTCTGTCTGACCACCCTAACCACAATAAAATGATAATATTTTTTATAATATTTTAGATATAAGTAGAAGACTCATGTCCCGATGTGATGCATATTTTTTTGTAATTTTTTTCCAAGTAAATAATTAATTATGAATTTTCTATTACAAATTTTAAAAATATAAAAACTGATGCTGACCACCTTAACTTGGTCAAAACTTCATGAAATTCAATTTTTCTTTTTAAATCCTATAGTATGTGAAGCATAGAATGTGACACATGTTTTGGATTCAAAAAATGTGATACCGCTTTGAAAGATATAGATGTTTTTCAATCTGCCTATCAATTAGGACTTTAGTCATAATTTGAATAGAAAATGAATAATAATTAAATATTAAATTCAAAGTAAAGCATAATTTATATTGGTGGAAAGCTGAGAATCTCCTTTAAAAACCCTTTTCGTTTCATCAATTTTGGGTAAAAAAAATGTCATCTGCCACATACCCATCATATTGCCACTTTTTGGCCCATCATGATCCTGCACATACCCAACCAACATGTATTGACACCATAATGTGACCTAAAATAATCATTTTTTATTTATTTTTCATTGTGTAGATAATTTTTTGTAGATTGATGTCATATAATTTTCTTTACAAAAGTAATAGATTAAAAGTTATTAAAAACTAAAAAATGATGACATTTCAAGTTTATGGAATTAGAGCATTCTTTGCCTCTGGAAAAGTTAATCATGGAGGACCAAATTGGGTAGTTGGTTTCTCTTTTGGGTCCCTTTGGGGATTGGTTCTCATGGGTGTTTGTCTTTTGGAGGGCCTTAGGCCCTTTGCTTTGTACTGGTTCTTTGATTTCAATAAATTTTTACCCCCTGTTTTAAAAAGAGTGTATGGACTGGTTTTCTTATAAATTAATTAAAAAATAGTCTAAAACATAATCCAATCATAAAAAATACATATTTGAAAACTAGACATCGTGATGTATAATGGGTTTTAATTTCATAAACCAATTTTGGAAAAAACCCATCAGTTATATTACCAAAGTCAATTATTTCTCTTGACATTGCGTTAGTCTTTAAATTGGAGGTCCAAGCCTAAGGATTGGATTTCCAAGCCTTTCTCGACCCTAAAACTAAATCAAAAAGTGCGTTGAAATTTCTAATTTTTTTAGAGCGGGTATCCATTCGATTTTTAAAATGGGTACCCTTTTTAAATTGGGTACCCATAATATTTTAGAACGAGTACATATTTTAAAATGGGTACCTATTCTATTTTTAGAACATGTACCCATTTAGGAATGAGATTACAATCTAAGGATTGGGATCCCATTCCTAAATAGGAACCTATTTTTTAAATAGGTACTCATTCCTTTTGACATTTTTTTAGCCAAAAATTTCCCTATTCGTGGACCCAACTTCTTGCACTTACCCGAGTGGGAGATTGTGCAAAAAATAGTTTATGATCTTGTTGTAGGAATTTTTAGATAGAAAGGTCATTAGAGAGTGTAGTGTAGAAAAAATTAACCCTTTTTCACACTTAATTTGGGAATAAGTGATATAAAATTAACCTAATAATTCCTTGATTTAGTGTTGTAATGTGTTGTACACATGCACATTAAATCTAGGACCCTTTTAAACAAAATGTACTTAAATTGTACCTTATTTAGGGTGTTGTAAAGTGTTATAAATTACACTTTCACACTATCTAGGATTTCATTAATTAATTATGGTTAACTAAACTTAATTGGCCCCTTTAATTCAAATTTAAGCCTTATTAATGACACCTTCTGAAGGATCTATCTCGACACCTAATAATGATATTGTATGACATTTAATTTTAAAAAAATCAAGGTCTTAGAAAATGGTGCTAAGATCCATTTGCATTTAGTGGCGAATGGGTCAAAGGCGAATGGGTCCTCGCCACATAGGACACCCCTTTCTTTGCAATTTTGAGGTGGGTTTTTGATGTTATTTCATCCCCCCCAGAGCATGGTCCTAGAAAGTTGTGCTAGGAACCATTTATCCTCATAGGACACCCCTTTTTGCATTTAAGTGTGGTGGGATTATAATGATTCTCAATCCTAGATTTATTGTCGACTTGAATTATTTGAATTTTGAGGTTAATTATTAGATTTAGTATAAATATAAGGTTAATCCACATAGCTTCATCTAAGAATTTCAAGAGAGCATCCTAATACTTTACAAGAGAATTTCAAGGGCATTCAAAGGTAGATTAGTGATTTTTTTTGCAACAGTTCAAGGTCATATCATCATGTCAAAGGAATAGTGCATTCAAGCATATTGTTGAGCTAAGGTTGTTGATGTAGCATTGAATATCTATTTGCAATAATTGTTTCACATCTAATTTGAGATCAAGATCTACATTCTAGATGGCCACTTCATGTTAGTTTGCAGATTTACATTCCAAGACAACTTCCAAGGTATCAACATTTCATTATTTAATGTTCATGCTTCAATTTCATTATTTCATCATTTGGTTTGATTACCTAAACGAGGTTTGACTTAGGAAAACCCCTATTCACTAACAATAATAACCAAGTTTTTCTCCTCTTCAATCTGTGTTTACAAATTTATAGGTTAAAGATCAAGTTGAGAACAAGTTTCAAGCAAAATTGTTAAAGTTGTCAACTTGTAAAAGTTGTCATTCACATTGCAAGAACATGGAAAGAAGGCTACATAACTTGTTACAGGTTTTCAGGAGTTGATCACTGAGGATCTGAGAGTGTAGACATCAAGGAACAAAACCCAGATATTAGTTTCAAAAACCCTATCAGGGACCCATTCGCCAGTAAAGGTGAATGAGTCCTTTGTGACCTAAATACAAGCTTCTTGCAACAAGGTACACATCATTTTGGCCTCTTAAAGCTTCCCTTTTCATTTCTATAACAGTTAGGGTTAGTTTTTGATTGTTATTTGCATCATATCTTGCACATAATTGCATGTTTTATAGTGGAAAGCAATGGTTCATCATCTTGTCGACTCATTTTGGTGAACCATATTTTTCTATGAAACATAATCGTGAACTTGACCTATTGAATATTGTAATTTTTTGATTTTGGAAGTCTATTCTTGCATCCTAGGTTAGATATTGCATTGATTTTCATCTCACTTGCATTGAATTAGATATCACTTAGGGTTTCTTACTTTGCATTCAAACTTGCATCTCATTTAGGGTTAAGAATTGCATTGTTTTGTACATTCTCTAAATTTGAAAAATACAAAAAAAATTCAAGCATTTTGTGTACCATTTAGATCTCATAAAATTGCATTTGAAAATCAAAACAACATTGCATTTCAATTTTGATCTTTACATTTATTATTTTATTACATTTTCACATTACATTTTTAGAAAATTATCTAAAATTGAAAGTTACTATCTCAAACCTGGAATTGAAAGACATTACAAAAAACTTGAAAATCATTCAAAAATAATTTAAAAACCCTAATCAAGGACCCATTCACCTTCACTAGTGAATGAGTCCCTGATTAGGCTTGAATTGAACTTTCTAGCTCATCTAAAAAGCATTGAAAATTGCTTAGAAATCAGTCAAAACATTTCAAAAATACTTAACCAGGACTCATTCACCCTTCCTAGCAAATGAGTCCCTGATAGATCTTGTTCTTCATTTTCTAGAAATTGAAATCTCAGTTTTAGGCTTTTGTTTGCTGCTGTTACTTTCCTATTTCAATTTTATGATTTGTTGTTTCATCAAATTTATTGCATCTAGCTTAATTTCCTTCATTTAGTGTTTTGTCAAAATTCCAAAATTTCATTTACAACATTTCATTTTTAGTTTATTGCATTTCGTAATTAATAAATTTCATTGTTTAGAATATGAAAATTGCATTTCATTCTAGGATGAATTACATTGCCTCCTTCCATTTTGGGTTTGCACGTACTAGGTTTGTAAAACTTATATGAGCTTTACAACTTGGTGTCCTATTAGAAATACTATTTTAAGATGTAGTTCGAGGCTCATGTCATCCCATGATATCTCACTCACTGTGGATCTTGGATTTAATAACTCTCTTTCTGATAGTGTTGATAATCAACCCTCCATGGCTCATAGTTTGCATACTTCATTTCCCATGACTTCACCTCCTACAACTAATGTGCTTAATGTTAACAACACCGTCCCTACCATAACCACTTGTACTCAAGCTTTGGGGTCTACTCAAAGCCAAAGTGGAATTACAATTCCATCTTCTATAGTACTGATGTCCATTCCTACATACACTAGTACTCAACCTACCACAACCCTTCAACCTACAACAATCATACCCACTAGCACTGCTTA
This sequence comes from Sequoia sempervirens, assembly GCA_007258455.2. Classification (NCBI taxonomy): domain Eukaryota; kingdom Viridiplantae; phylum Streptophyta; class Pinopsida; order Cupressales; family Cupressaceae; genus Sequoia; species Sequoia sempervirens. The sequence goes on from VDFB02000015.1 coordinate 512,821,870, forward strand.
CACTTCCTTAGCTATTCCTATAGGAATTCCTTCTACCTTTGTGCATTCAAATACAATATCCCCTCAACCATCCAACTTCACCAACTTGCAATTCACTAGCCCTCCACATACACATGCTACTCCACCTTATTCCCCTCAAGCTTACAATCACAATGATCCTCTCCTTAACTCAGTTTTGCAAACCATGAAATCCCTCCAACAAGTTTCAACCTTACAACAAAACAACAACTGTCAACCTTTGTAATACATCAAATCCAACCTGCTATCCTTGGACATATTAAGAGCACAAATTCCACAAGGTATAGAATTTCCACGATTTGAGAAATTTGCTAGGAAAGGAGATCGTATTATCCATGTTTTCACTTTTACGGTCTTGTGTAGTGATTTCATCTTTGAAGATAAACTTTTGGATAAGATCTTTCCTAGGTCCTTGAAGGATACTACTTTAGAGTGGTTCTCTTCTTTATCAAATAATTCAATAAGTTCATTCAATGAAATTGTTGATGCCTTTTACAACTACTTCTATGGTATGTGCAGGGTCATGATGGGCCAAAAAGTGGCAAGATGATGAGTATGTGGCTGATGACTGTTTTTTTACCCAAAATTGATGAAATGAAAAGGGTTTTTAAAAGAGATTCTCATCTTTCCACCAATATAAATTATTCTTTACTTTGAATTTAATAAATAATTATTATTCATTTTCTATTTGAATTACGATAACGTCCTGATTGATAGGCTGATTGAAAAATTCTATAGCTTTCAAACGGTATCACATATTTTGAATCTAAAACATAACACATTCTATGCTTCACATAATATAGGATTAAAAGAAAATGAATTTCATGAAGTTTTGACCAAGTGGTCAAACATAATGAAGTTTTAAATGTTTTAAAAGTTGTAATAAAAAATTATAATTAATTATTTACTTGGAAAAAAATTACAAAAAAATATGCATCACATCCAGACATGAGTCCTCTACTTATATATCTAAAATATTATAAAATAATATTATAATTTTATTGTGGTTAGGGTGGTCAGACAGATAGCTACTTATTTTTTCCCTAAAATTTAAGTACTACTGCATTGAAATTTCAAATTTCCACCAAATAGATTTAAAAAAACCCTTGTATTTTAGAAACTACATTCAATTTGCTACAGATTCTATTCTTACATATTTTTGAAATAATATAGATAATTTATTAAAATTCTTACGTCAAGTTGCCTAACCTTGATTTTTCTGATTTTTTTGCCACTTAAGGGCCTTTTTTTTCCATGATTCTGCACATACCCTCCATATCCATATGGTTCCTAAGATGACCCTTATTGATTTAATGACATGTAAAAAAATAGATGATGAGAATGTAATTTCATAGCAAGATACCACACACTTTATTCAAAAGTAAACATTAAGATTCCTGAACCCAACCTTCACCGAATGTTTATCACCAACTTACAAAGTAAACTGCAAAGAAAACTTGAAATGTTGAGATTTCCATCCTTCACATAGTTATGTACAACCCTTTGTGATTATCAAAATTTGACTTGTAGTCATGATGTGAAAAATCTCCCTAGTCATCCTAAAAAATATGAATCTACATCTTAAAATAGTTATAAACCTTTCAAGAAGTAGAATAAGGGCTTTCTACAGCTAAATACCCCTCAACCAAGTCAAAAAATGAATAATCAAGTGTCTGCTATAAAGATGACAAATTATTTTGGGGATAGGGATAAAGAGTTCTCTCCTTCACCCGAAACCCTTCATAATATCATGTTGCAACTTATTGAGAAGAACATGCTTACCCTACCTCCTGTTAGAGAGCATGATCCTAATATACCATTGCCCAAAGACCTTTGATGAAACACTTATTACCATTATCATCAACAAAATGGACATGACCAGTATAGAATATTGTAAGCATCTAAAACATCTTTTGCAAGACCTTATTGACAATAATCAACTTCAAATTGGAGTGAACGATCAAGGTAATAAGCCCGTAGCCCCTCCCAACCAAAATTTACAAATCTTTACCAATCCCATGCCTAATCACACTATTTCATTTGTGAAAGCTAGTGAAATGAAGAATGATGTGATGAATGTTGACACAAATGCTGACAAACTGGACACTATTGAACAAGGTCCTATGGATACTATTGAACAACGTCCTGCAAATATTGCTTTCTCACAAAATGACATACTTAAATGTGCACCTGATGGTCCTCTTTACATAGCTAGCCAAATCAATAATAAGCCCACTAATTGGATATTAATTGATCTTGTTTGTGGAGAGAATGTGATCACAAAAGAATTCCTATTTGTGCATGAACTATATCAAGATACATATGATAAACAAAAAGCATGGATCAAGATGCATAATTTTTTTTCTTGTCCTATTATTGGCTTGATAGATCTCCCTTTAAAAGTTGGACCAAAAACATTGAATGTATCATTCATCATCACCACACAATCAGACCAATTTCATGTGAAGTTAGGCTATCCATGACTTTACTCCATGAATGTTGTCCCTTCGTGTGCATAAATTTCTAAATTTTCCATTTGGCAATGATATCTTTACTATGCATCATAGTGGATTTAATCATGTGTTAGCCCGAGGAAAATCTTCACTAGATTTCTTTTAGCCCGAGCCCATGGAACCTATTAAGCCTCGTGTGGACTTCTTTTTCAAATCATATCAAAAGTTTAAGGTAAAGAAAATAGTAAAATTATCCTTTCAAAACATGGCTCAACCTATAACTAAACCTCCTATCCTTGAAGAAATAATGATTTAACTGAAAGTCTTGCTGTAAATCCAAGAACAACCTATAGCAAAATCTCCTACCATTTCCTACAAGAGACCACAAGATAATCAAAACAATATTTTTGTCCCTCCTAGAGTCAAACAAGTTTACAAAGTTAAAGAGAAAGTGGTTGAACAACCTCTTGTTGTTTCTTATATTCCTCCTAAGGAAGAGGAGAAACCTATGATTGACAAATCCACTCTTATAAAAACAAAAATTGACAATAGATTGAAATGGAATCGAACTGCTAGAGAGCATAGGCATAGATGTCATGCTATAGCTTGTATGTTACAAACAAAAGAATAAAAGAACAACATAGGAAATAAAAATCCAAACCTACTTGAAGCAATGCATGAAAAATCTATACCCTCACCACAAAAGAAACAAGAACCTTCCATGGACATTTTCCTTCGACCTTCAGTTGTGATTAATCTGGATGATGACATTGATATTGCAAAGATATATGAAGAAGTGCATGATGAATTGAACACATTTTTTTCCTCTTCTATGAGCTTAAATGGAAAATCTCCTAAGAAGAGTGTTGAACTTGGTGCTTCCCCTAGTTCGACACTTGTCATTGTCCCTTTGGCTAGTTGTCCACCTTCCATTTATACAGACCAAAATTGGGATGCAGATGACCTACTCTAGGTTGACTCACATGGGCCTTACTATTCTTTTGTTCTTGTTTATGTTTCTTTATGTGATTGCATGTGCGTAGTGTGATCCCCCATGATGTTTCATTTGATGTATATCTTTTTCTCTTTTTGTGCATTCCTCTATATGTACCTATAGTCTTCCCTATGTCGTAAGAATTTTTCATTTATCTTGGGGATGATGCAAGGTGTTGAGACATTTAGGTCTATTCCATGTTGACCCAAAAGCTTTTCCTTTATCTTTTTCTTGTCTTGTATTTTCCTTTTGGGGATGATGTAAGGCATCAAGAAATTTAGGTCTCTTCCATGTTGACCTGAAAGGATTTTTCTTTGTTTTCACTCTCTTTGTGTCATTCTTCTAGTTCTATGAGTATTTGGGGAATGATGACAATTCCAAGCTCTAAAAACAATAATGTAGCAAAGACATACTGACTTCAAATCCATAGATCCCTTATGTATTTTTGGGGGAAACCCTTCCTATTTCATGGTATAACTTTATTTCAGAAACATATGACTTGGCATACGATTTTCCAAGGAAAACTATCATGTCTTAGGACAAAACATTGGCTACTTTAAAGCACTTGCTCATAGTAATGGTGTTAGCAACCCCAAAGGAACTAATAACAACAGAACAAATTTTTTTTTTAAAAGAATATAATAACATACTTAAGTATTCTAACATACAATGTATTAAGTAGCACAACTAATTCCAATGGGGTACATGAAGTGACATGACTACACTAACCCATACAACGATAACAAGATAACAATAATTAATCTATTATGCAAATCTATTCATTCCCATTCCATCAATCAAGATATCCATCAACTATATCCATATTAATAACATAAGCACATATGACAATACATAGAATTATAAGGATATAAAGTGTTACATATTTCGATAGATACAACTCACATAACCAACTATATCAAATGATCCTGATTAAATACATGGCTTGAATAATTATTACATCCCAATGATAGTAGAATACAATAGACTGAAAATACATCTCAACAACTACATATACAATTTACAACAAGTCATCCCAACACATGTGGGAGACAATACATCAATGAATATAGTACATATGAAGTATATACATCAATTTGGTACATAAGGACACTGGATCATCAACATCCGCCAAAACCTGCAAGTAAAAGATACATCTGCAACAGAAGAGGGAAACCCAACGGGGTGCGAAGCACGTTCCACCCAATGACCCCCGTGCTGAGAGTAGACAAGGAAGGGTCCCCGACCAAGCACGCTAACAAGAACAAAGACTAACTCCAAATAGACAACTTAACATCAAAGACCACTTAGAAAACTCAACAATGACAAATCCAAAGGCACAACAACACCACTTCAGAACATAACAACAAGTCCAACTCACAACATCGATGAACTCAAGACGTAATATCAAAGACTACTTCCAACAATAACCGAAGAGAAATCTATAAATCACTTATCCACTACAGATACAAAATCACTTAACAACTACAAACACAATATCACTTAACATGAGGTGACAATGCTTCCAGAGAACAAGATCATGAACATTGCATAATAACTGGCTAACTGTTGACATAGGAAGAGTGTCATGCATAAATTGCCATGAGTTACCCTGGCTCAACCTTCCTAGGCTACCGGACCCCCATCCTGGGTTACCCTGGCTTGCCTCTATCGGCCGCCGGACCCTCACGCAAAACTATGCGTCCATCTCATCTCGAGCCTTATCATTCACTTGCTTCACGAGAGAGACATCCTTTATCTTTATTAGTGTGAAAGCCCCCCCATTAATTCATTTATATTATCACTTAATTAAACTCTATGTAGGTTACCCTGGCGCCCCTTTGTGTGGCGGACCCCCACAAAGAGCCACTCTCCTATTGACAACACACAAGGTACGATACCATAAGAGGTAACTAAACAATAAAAACTCTCCAATCCAAGGAGAAAACCAAACAAAGAACCCACTCCAACCACTGGAGGAAACTAATCCAGATACACACTCCTTCCAAAGGAGGTACAATTCTCATTACCCACTCCTATTTCCTAGGAGGCACAAATCCCGTTCATGGAAACCGGGTATAACATCATAGTACAATACATCAAGGCGATTCACAAATGAACCTCTACACATAATAACCCATTCTAGAGAACTTCCCTGGAAGACTTACATAGACCCATAACCCTAATTACCCGACATGGAGCATAAAAGAACAAGACAATATAACATTCCATCACTAGAAGTCCTTAACAATAACATAAACTCTTATGGAAGGTAAGGTAAACCTAGGGTTGCCCCAAAAGTCACAATTAAACAATGACGAGAATCTCACAAAAGATTAACGGAAAATTCTCAAGAAAACAATTACTAAAACAAACAACTCCATAAAAAGTATTCCCAATACTAGATAATTTCATCAACAACTAAATCAAAAATTCGAGAAAATCCTAAGACAATCCACATCGTTTAATCCAAGTTTGCACAATTACAGTATAACATCACATCTTTTAACTTTAGCCAATCGATTCAATTCCAAACACAAAATTTATTATAATTTCACAACTACATTAATCATTCCAATTTTCTCCTATTTATATCATAATAAAAGAAGTCATATTTATCATAAAACCACCCTATTACACAATTATACAAATATATTAAAATAATCATTTAATAGAATTAATATAACCCTATCGTGAAATCACTTTATAAAACAAATCCAGTTATTACATAATCGAACATTATAAAAATATAAATAATTACATTAAAAACCCAATAACATATATATATATATATATATATATATATATATATATATTAAATATACATATTAAATAATATATATAATATATATATAATTATATTATTTATAACCAGAATATTAATACAAATCCAATTATAAAATTTATTAAATAAATTAAATTCGAATTAAATAAATTTAAAAAAAAAAAAACAATGAACAAATCTTGAATTTTAAATTTTAAGTTTTAAATTTAATAAAATTTTAAAAAACCGAATTTCAGTTAATAATAAATAACAAAATAAAAAAAATAAAAATTAAAAAAAACATATTAAAACGCAGCCATACGCTGCCACTGTGGTACACAGTACCACAGTCACCTGTGGTACTATGTACCACAGGGCAGGCTGTGGCAGGCCGCAGCCCCATAGGCTGCGACCAGCAGCCTGTGAAGGCTGCGTATAGCCACCATATGGGTTGTGGGGGTACGGCCTCGGCCGACCCCCACCCCATAAATATTTTACTTTATAAAATTTTCTTTTTTTTTTTATTAAACTTGTTTTTACATTATTATCATAATTAATAACTTTTTCTTTTAATAAATTTCATTTACAAACTTTCTGTGCACGGAAATCCGTGACAGATAAAAATTATTTCTTTTGATAAATATTTCGTACGATATTTAATACGAAAATAATATGAATGTAAAAAGAATAAAAGAATGCATAGTTTAATTTCTCCAGTAAATTTTAAAATCTAATATATATATATTAAAAAAATAACTTTATATATAAATATACAGAATCTCAACATAATCATCGAAATAAATTGTTTTTCTCACATACCCAGATCAGGTAACCAATCAGGAATAATATCAAAGAAAATATATGTTTTAGTAAATGCATAAGTATATATATATATTCACCCCTAAAATTTTAATAAAATAAAAGACAATCAATCTGGTTTCAGAGACTTAATTTTTTAATCCACAAATTGCATCCGATAATAAAAATGATTTTCATTCACAGACAATATATATATATATTTTTTTTCAATCCTATTGTATTAACGAACTACAGAAAATTTAATTTACTTTTCAATCGAGATCAATCAAGAATATAACGCAACCAAACAAAAACCCTCTTTTAAACAAAATAACGATTTAAATTATTACAGACATGATTTTCTCTACAGAACAAAAGAATAAAAATAAATAAATTTTATGGAACCTGGAGTCCTTCGTTCGGAGAAGAATCCCTTCTGAAGCCCCACTCGATTCCCTTCTGCAACTCTATTCCCGAATCTTCGCCTGTAGCTCTTTTCCTAATCTTCTGCCCTCAACGTTCATCTGAATCTCCCTTTTCTTTCAAACACAATAATTTTTACCCAGAAGAAAACCTCAAAACTCCAAAACTATCTTTCTTATTTTTCTTTCCTAGATCTCAAAAAAAAAAACTACAGAGCAAAAACTCCCAGAAGCAAACTTGTGTGTGAATAATTCCCTTCATAAAAATAATAAATCACTAATTAAAATCAATCAATCTTTTTCCGCTTTCTTTTCCAAAAAGCCCCCTTCCTTATTGGTCCTTTTTCAGCCTTTAAAAGCTCACATTTATCTAAAATTTTAATTGAAATAATTTATTTAAATTTAGATATTATCTTCACACAAATTTTCTAATTAAATAAAAATAATATTTAATTACTCTCAACTATATTAATTTAATTATAATTATTTTCACTTTTAATTAATTAAATCACTTTTAATTTACATTCTAATTCAACTTAACATCTTTTTAACTCTCAAATAAATCAAATCACGATGCAACATTAATTAATTATTTTATGCAATACGATTAATTAATTAAACACTACCCAAGAATAAAATAAATACTCAACAATGAAACTACATACAAGACAAGACAAAACTTCAGTCAAAGCACGACTCACAACAGACGACGGACTTGGGACGGGGACGCTTCCAAGCCTACTCCCTTTTTCAACTTTTACCCATTGGGTTAATTTATTGCTCGCCCTGTCCTGCCGAAGCAGGTGGAATCGAGACTTATTCCTGCAATCCTGCATCCAAATAAACGTCAAGTAGCACATGTACATATATACATAAAATCAACATCCTATCATGAGAAGGAATTGCAGTGTAGCAGGGCACTCGTGAACGAGTGATGCTACACTGTCCTCTCACCTAATCTATTCTAACAATTATAATATCCATAATGAGCTAACATTTCTAACCAATTTGACATAAGATAACATGATATTAAACTACTGCATCTTAACTAATTATTAAACAATTGCATCATATAATAATACTGAATTACATAACATCACATTGGCATAAAAATATTAATGATAAATCCTTTAAATAAACAATAATCCAACAACACACAAGATATCACAAATCATACTAGTAATGTCATATCAACCGATTAACTAAACCATGCATCCACATGCACCAAACAACAATACAGACAATAACCGTCACAAAACATCAATCAAAACCACATAAATGTCAAATCCAACAACACAAAGGGTATCATAAAACATACTAAGAATGCCACATCAAACGATCATGTCCACTAAAGGAATAACATCATCAAACTACAAACCAACCAAATCAAACCACAATAGTATCATCATAGTATCAGCGTATCAAGTTAACATAGAAATTAATAAGTCCAAACAGTATGAGGGGTATTACATCCTCCCCCCTAGGATATGGCTTACTCCTGGAAGCCATTAAACAAAAATAGGGAAGGAACTCCCACAAAAACAATTAAACACTAACTGACTCAGAACCTTGATCCGTGAGGATCAACTCCTGAAAACGAAGGATGAACTGCACCCAGATGCTCGACCTGACAGATATCCACCGCAGTGAATGCCCTATGTGATCGATCCACATCTCCTACTGTCAGCTCAGAATCTACCGGCCTCTGACTACAACCAGAATTGTCCTGTTGAGGACACTCACAAGCAAAGTGGCCCTGCTGACCACAAGAGAAACATCCTATCCCTCTGCTGAGACCCTGCACAGCTGGAGCTCCACTAAATCGTGAAAAACCACCTCCACCGAACGCCGACTGAAAACTCTGAGCAGGCTGATCAACACGATCACGATGAGCCCGCAACCAACTCCTATCCCTCTTCTTCTGCCTCCAACTTCTAACAAGTTGGGACTGAGAATTCTGCTGCCTAGACTGCGAAAACTGCTATTGCCCACCCTTAGCGGGTAACTGATGCCCTCTAGAACACCCTGTAGCCTGAGATGGGCCACTCTGAGAACCAACACAAACAGCAGGTGCACCACCAAACTGAACTCCCACCTGGCCACCTAAAGCCAAAGCTAAATTCTCCTCAACAATGTGAGCTTTATCTACAGCTACCTCCATGGTCTTCGGTTCAAATACCCGAACACCACCACTGATCTGGGGGTTTAAACCCCTAATGAAATGTTGTACTAACATACCCTCATCATCACCTATGCCTGCAAACTGTTTGAGCTCGAAGAAGCGACGTTCATACTGATCCACTGTCATATCCATCTGTCGTAGAGCATGAAACTCATCTCCACGGCGCTGACGCCAACGATCAGAAAGGAATCGAGCTTTGAACCGCTCTAGGAACAACTCCCAAGATATAGTGCCAATATCCAAATGGAGCTTCTGCTCCTCCAACCTCCACCAAGTAGATGCAAAATCCCTCAAGTGCATGATCGCACACCTAGCCTTGGTGTTGCTACCATACGGATGCATGGCAAAACACCTATTCAAATCGAACAACCAAGTCTCGGCCTCTGAACCACTGCCCATACCATCAAAAGTGGGTGGACGAGCTCTAAGGAGATCTCTCATGTGAGTAGCCATGTCTGCCTCAGATGGAGCTGAAACTCGATCTCTCCCTCCTACAACCTACTGATCCCTATCCGGCCTAGGCCCCAACTGAGCAAGAGTCTCCTCAAGCAAGCGACGCAACTGAGCATCCCCAATCCCTGGTTGATCCTGATGCTGAACACTAACCTCGGGCACAAACTGAGAAGCTTGATGATTCACATGATTAGAAACATGGGAACCAATGGGAGGCACATCATGTTGATTACCTCCTCGACCACCTACATGACCATGACCCCTACGACCCCGCTTAGGTGGCATGATCCTGAAAAGATACACACCACAACATAAGACAAGGTACACAAATAAAAACTCTAAACAGCTAAAAAAACCTAATGGGTCCCAAAGCGCCCAGTGTTTAAACTTGGGCTCTGATAATCTAATGCACAAGAGTGACAATTTAATGCACAAATGCCTCCTGCAATGTTCAGAGGATTCGGAGATGGATAAGATCCAACGGAGCTTCACTGAGAAATGCTATATTCATCCTATTTCAAAGATTTCGGGCATCGTTGAATGGAGAAAAGATGTACCCATCACTGTTTCACAGCTCACAGTCACATTCTGAGTAATTAGGATTCGGATTTTTCCGTGAATATGCCACTCGCCCATTCGATAAAAATCATCTTTTCCAAGCCTGGTAAAGCAGTGTCACTCATTAAGAGAAAAATGGACGCACTTTTTCTTTGGTAGAAATATATCTGTGATCGACACGTCATACGCTTTTCAACTAGAAAGTATGTGTTTAGCGTGCAGTAGCTGGCGCTTGTCCTTTGGCAATGATATATTTGTGAATAAAGATCCTGTTTAAAAACTGATCGAATATGATATTAGTAATTCCAAAATTGACTGAGATAAAGAATTAATCCTTGATATATCCCTTACGAGTGAAAAATTTGATGCAGCATTATAGTATATGTCTAATGGAAAAATTCTTGGTTAGCTGGGTTGTCGGCTAAATGATTTAATGCCTTATGGCCTTGCGTTAGAATGGATTTCCTTTCCATGTACTTGGAAGTCTATGAAAAAGGTTCACTTGGGCTCAACATCAACAAGCGTCTCATTAAGCTTCCATATAAAGGAAAAGTGACGATATGATTTTTGGGTGAAGGTCTATTACTCTATGGAATATTGCATATTAGATTATGGTTAAATCAATAGCAAGTCATATCAAGTTTATCATTCAAAATATTGTCTAATTAGAACAAGCTAGGTTCTTTTGAGGAGAAAGATTTATTATGAATAATCTTTTTAAAAAATATTGGAGGTAAGTTAAATGGGCCTAACAATTTGTTCAAAATATTCTTATAGTTAAACTAGAATTTGATAAAGTTTATGATAGAACAAGATGGACATGTAGTTATAAAATACTAAAGTGTTGATTTTGAGAAATCAACTATTTTTCACATTCAAATTCTTTTCAAAGGTGCTATTGATAGACCTATCATAATGGATCCTTGATTTTTACACTCTCACTCCAATGATTTATTCATTTGAGCTACCCACTAGCACTTTATCTTTATGTTCTCATAGCTAATGACATTGGTTATCTCCTTAAACATATCAAACAATAGGGCCTAATCAAATACATTTCATTGGAAGTAATGTTGCTACTTTAGACTCACATTTTATTGATGATAGCATGCTATTCTTAAAAAAAGAGAGGAATATATCTAATACCCTCAATATCCTAAATGACTATTTTGTTGCTTTGAGATCACATTGACCATGAGAAAAACTAAGTATTTCATGGCTTCCTATAGCACTTTGCCTAGCTATATTCCCTCATAATGGAGTGGTTCAAGAATTAAATTATTTCTAGATATCTAGGCATACCCTTCAGTCTAGGTGTTTCCTTACATTATATGTGGAAATCATTTCTTAATAATCTATAAAATAATTTTTTATCATGTCCAAATAGATCCCTTTCATTGATAAGAAATATTAAAGTGGCCAAAAGATTTTCTTAGCTAGCTAGGTTTACATTTAATCTCATAAGCTACCTTTTAAAATATGCTACATATAACTTACAAAACTCATCAAGAAATTATTGTGGGATAAGTGAGGAACAAAAAGGTGACATTGACAGATCCTTGATTAATTTGTAATCAACACAAAGAAAATGGTGGTCTTCACATTATTAATTTGTATACTCAAAAAATATGTGTTTTTGCTAAATGGATTGCTATATTTCTACAAGGTTCAACTCCATGGAAGTTTCTTCTTATATTCCATATTTGAAAACAATCACTATTTCCAATTCATGAGTTTCTATATGGTGGTATGAAAAACTATTTTGGATCCCTCAAGATTCAAGCTCCCTCTTTAGTGAAGAGTATTTAGAAAGTGTGGTAGATATTATTATACCTCTCTTAACAATTATTTCTTTCCTCACATCTTTAGTTTGGTGGAACAGATTGGCTCAAATTGATAATAAATTACTTTCCCTTAGCAATTTGTTTTTGTTTAATGGGGAAAAGGTAGGGTCTACCACCATGAGTGAACAAGATGATAAACCACTAAATCTTTTCCATACTAAAACACTCAATTATGATATGATAAGATGTAAATAATAATAAAAATGATACCTAACTGTTATAGCAACTATGAGGAAATTTTTTAGAGCATAAAAAGCTATGTGCCTTGTCCAAAACTGCTATTTTTAGGCTAGAGAGGACTCATTCGCTTTCAGTGGCTAATGGGTCCCTATTAGGGTTTCTAAAATTGAGATCAAGGTCCTATTCCTTGATTTTCACACTCTCAAAATCTTGATTATCAACTTCTAGAAGTCTATAGATAATTATGTAGCTTCGAATCTTTGATTTTTCACTTTGTATGACAAATTTTGCAACTTGACAACTTTGACAATTTTTCTCCAAACATGCTGCACTTGATCTTCAATCTATAAATCTGCAATTACACATTCAAGGGAATAAAAACTTGTTGTTTTTTAGTGAATGGAGGTTCTCCTAAGTCAGACCCCTTGTAGGTAACTAAACCAAATGATGAAATAAAGGAATTGAAGCATGAAATATGAAATATGTAATTGATGTCACCTTGGATGATGTCTTGTGAAACAAATCTACAAACTAGCATATAGTGGCCATGAATAATGTAGATCTTGAATCCTTGAATATTATGTGAACAATGCTTGCAAGTAGATCTTCAATGCTACATCTACTTTCTTCGCTCAACAACATACATGAATGCATTAAACCCTTGTCATGATGATTTGATCTTGAATTGCTGCAATAAACTCTTGAAATCTGCCTTGAAATGTCTTGTGAATGCTCATGTAATGCTCTATAACGCTCTCTTGAAGTTGCTAGGATGCCTCATAAAATTTCTAGGATGTCTCATAAACTTGCTAGCAGAAAAAATGTGAATTAACCCCTTATTTATACTAAATTAGGAGATTAACCCTAAAATTTAAACAATTAAGGTCAACACCAGATCTGGAAGTAAACTTTATTAAATTCCAACTAGAATTAAATTTGAAAAGGGGGTCCTCATTAAGGGAGGGTGCATTCATCACCAAGGGTGAATGTTTCTTGGCTCAGTTTTCCAAGACCTAACCCCAGGGGATGGAAAGAGCATTAAAAATCCATTTAAGATCAATTGATAAAGGGGGGTCCTATTGAGGGAGGACCCATTTTCCACCTAGGGAGAATGGGTCTTTGCACCATTTTCCAGGACCTGATTTTTTCCCAATTAAGTGTTATATTATTTAAATTATGGGTGTCGAGATAGATCTTCAGGAGGTGTCATAAATAAGGTTTAAATTTTAATTAAATGGGTTAATTAACTTCAATTAACTACAATTAATTAAGACCACCCTAGATAAATGTGAAAGTGATTTGCAACACTTTACAACACCTAAATAAGGTACAAATTTAAATGCATTTTATTAATAAGGGGCCCATTAAGCTTAATTAAGTAAATAAATCCTAGAAAAGTTTGAAAGTTTGTTACAACATTTTCACAAAACCTTTGTAAAGGAGAAATTAAAGTATGTTTTAATAAAAAAGATGTCTTAGAATGATGTAAATGTGTACAAAACATTACAACACTATTCCAAGACACCATTAATTCAGTTTTAATGTCAATTATCAATCCAAGTAAGGGAAAAAGGCTACTTTTTCCGTTACTACATTTTTCCCCCACTTTAGTGAGAGGATGACCCCATGTCAAACTCACACTAAAGTAGACATCCAAGAAACTTAAGTATGCAACAATAACAAAGATGAATAATCATACCTTGTCAAAGGTGAAGAAAAATAAAAACAAAGGATCAAGCACAACCATTCCAATGCGATGTGGAACAGGGCTATTTGTCCATAACATACACTACTCACTCTAGGGTAGTGGAACCTTAATATGTCTGCTAGGTGAGTTATCCTAATGAAGTGGCCAATGGGAGAAACATATTAGCTTCTCATACCATACTGAAGTTATCCTCCTAACAACTTCAATAAGGCACCACGATGTAATGCTTTTGTTATATAAAATTTTGTTATAGGGGATTTTGATTTGTTCATGTAAAGGTCTTCTTCTTAAGGAGCATTGTTCCTAATGCCTCCAAGAGAGGAGAAATCAAAAGTTTCAAATTGTCGCCCATGGGATGCCTTGTTCACATCATGCCATGATAGTAGATCATACACTCTTGGACGATATCAAACCCAATGACACCACCAAGAAGAGGACACATCACAAGAAAAGATAAAAATCACACCATGAAATTTTTCAAAAAGATGTCATCGATGTATGCCCCTACTTTAAAGTGATTGCTACACCATCACTGTGAGAAATTGCTTTAAAGTAGCCAATGTTTTATCCTAAGATATGAGAGCTTTCCTCAGAAAACCCTATACCAAGTCATATGTTTTTGAAATAAGCTACATCATGAAATAGGAAAGAAAGGTTGCCTCCACAACTACATAAGGGATCTATGGATTTGGGGTCCGTACGCCTTCGCTACAATGTTTTCATAGAGCATGAAATGACATCATTCCCCAAATACTCATAGAATTGGAAGAATGACACAAAGGGAGAGAAAACAAATAAAAATCCTTTCGAGTCAACATGGAAGAGACCTAAATGTCTCGGCGCCTTGCGTCATCTCCAAAAGGAAAACACAAGATAGATGAAAAAGATAAAGAAAAATATTTTGAGTCAACATGAAAGAGACATGAATATCTTGACACCTTGTGTCATCCCCAAAAGGAAAAAACTAGAAAAAATTGTGAATGGTGGATCTAGACCTGCACAAACATGAACTAACAACATAATGTTATTTAATTATACAAATCAAAACCATCATTCCCCATGAAATTCATTCAAATGTCAAGAAAAAGAAAAAAATAAAATAAACCAAATAAAAGCTATCTAATCTTGCTCAAAACACTCAAGCCCTCAATCCCATGGGGGAATTGGTGCTATTTTGATGTGGAAAATAGCCATTTCCCAATTCCTTGCAAGCTTTGAAGATGATCAATGGTGCTCCTTGATAAAATTTGCAAAAACCTAGCTATGGTGATGAAAATAATGTGAAACCTTGATGAACTTGGATGAATTTGCTAAAAACTTGTAGATAATGACTTTACATAAGTTGTGGATCCAAAATTAGTAGAAGATCTCTCCATTTATATGAATGAAGGATGCAAGAATGAGAAAAAATGATGAATGTGGGACTAAAGATCAACTAACAAAAAAATTCCACTTGTCATCATGCTATTGAAGAGAGGTGGAGCACATTTTGATGAATGCATAAATAAATGCTATTAAGTGGAAATTTGAAATTTGAAAGATGGCTTGTGGAGGGAGATGTGGAAGAGGAGTTATTGCCACTTGGCTCAAGAAAAAGGACTTGTAAGAGAAATAAATGCCAAGTTGGAGGATGAGACATTTGGGAGGGAGAATTCAAATTTGAAGAATATTCCAACTTGATGCCATTTTTGAATGAAAATAGAACATTTTATAAATCAATTAAATTGATTTACTTGTGCAAGTTGCAAAATCTAGAGTTGATGGATTAGAGTTAGGATTAATCATAATTTGATTAACTTAGATGAAGATTTATCTGATTTGACATTTTGATTTAGATTTTTGGATTTAAATAAATCAAAATGAGAGGAATAATGAATATTAGCTTTAATTAAATAGAGTTGGATTTATTTAATTAAAAGGGGATGGTGTTAGATTTAAATCAAATAAAGATTAATTTATTCAATTTAAAGGAGATTACTTTAGAAATTAATTAAATAAAATGAATTATTTAATTAAACGGGATATTAGAATTAATTAAACAAAATAATTTATTTAATTAATAGAAGATAATGATTTAATCATATCAAATTGATTTATTTAATTAAAAGATGAAATATGATGAATTTAATCAAATAAATATTATTTGATTAAATGGTTAGCAACATAGTGATTCAGGATGAACTAGTGTTAGAAAATCAGAATCAGGTGGACGAGATCAATCAGTATAATTTGTGTCTACATTTTGCCTCTCTTTGAAGGAATGTACTTGATGTGTTGGTTCAAAGAATAACCTTGCTGAGATCAAAATTATTTTTCTTTTTCTTTCGGATGCCCCACTATTTCCCTAGCAGAAGAATTATGCTAGTATACTGCCCCCTCAAGAGATCGGACAAAAAATTAGATTTTTGGGTGATTTCTCAAAAAAGGAGGACAAGCTATCTTACGGGTCTAGAAAGGCTCCAGGATGCCAAAAACATGCCAAAACATGAGAAAAAGACTTGAAACAATCTTTGGTTCGGAAAAAGTAGGGTCAGGGGCACAAAACCCTAGTTTGACGGCTAAACAGAGTCAAAAAACCCTAATTTTCATGCTTAAATAGCCCTCGAGGGGTCACTTTCAATTTATTTGCACACTCAAGCCTTTAGAATTTCCTACTTTTGAGCTCTAATCTTCATGTGAGATGGCAAAAAGAGTGCTTCCCTGACACATTTCCGAGTGAGTGCAAGTCTACTAGCGACTTCCAAGCGTAGGACCACTGGTATGTTACCCTAACCCAACTTGTATTTTCAATTTTTGTGTGCATTTATTAGGGTTTTAAAGTCAAAAATATATAGCTATGTTGTTTAGCACCACTGAAAGAGTGGAATCGGTGCCGCTAGGCCTCAAACCGTGTCGCCATTACGACCTGTGACGTTGTGTCATAGTTTAGGATTTAGGGCTCAAATTCCAAAGGCTGACACATATGCAAATAGCGCTACTGCGGTCCAGTTAGGTCATTAGGGTTTTTAGGTCAAATAGTGATGCTACAACTTAGTTTTCACTTTGGGGCTTCCAGTGACACAGTTTGGAGTTTCCAAACAATGACACCTTTGTTGTTTCAGTGTTGAAAACTTCAAACAGGATCCAAAGTTTTTACAAAACTTGACGTTGTGGCTTTATTGGTGCAGAAGGATAGAGAGCCTGTACACTCACGGAGCACTGATCTCTGGTGCTTAGCAGATTGACCAGAGTACATGAGTTGCTTCAGGAGCACCTTGGAGCAATCAGTCTATGGTACGTTGTGTATGCACCTGCCATCATGACCCACTTAACCATGATGATCGCACGAGCCAAGCAATGGCACAGTGAGATGTCATCCTTTCATCTACCCACCGACGAGAGGGTTATATATGACATGGATGCTGACACAGATGCATGCTATGAGATCATGGGGATGGATGAGATTGTCTTCACCGAGGGTCAGATTGATATTGAGTGCTACAGAGGTCATGTGTCGACATTTTGACTGATTGTGGCGGCCATTATTTCAGAACTTGTAGCTCCAGAGCTATGGGGTAGGTATTTCAGTCTGAGATGGGATCTAGCTTGGGAGTGGATTCTCTTCAAGAGGTTTTGCTTGGGGACCAGTGATGATGGCCTTACTTTACCATGATTTGCATGAGTTCGCATATTGTGACAACAAAACCATTGGTGTCGGGGTCACTATTTTACATATTTGCGCATGGGAGCACATAACTGTGCTTCAACTGAGAGTGAGTCTTTGACATGGAGCCCAATGACCCAACAATTTGGCGATACAAGGGCGGTCTTACCTTCATGCACATAGGACAGGCTGGCATTCCTCACTAGCGGAGGGTTATCGATGAGATGACCATATTTACCTGGAGACATTGGCTAGGGATTTTTGCATGGTATGATGATGTTCAACAAATATTTTATGCTAAGTAGGATAGACTCATGTAGGGATGAGAGCACACCATTATTGAGCACTACTTGCTTGATCAAGTAGCTAGAGAATTTAGAGACATCCATGATAGGCTAGATGATCAGTATGTGGCTACTTTCACTCAGACTACCAGAGAGATGACATGGGGTCAGACAATCCCACCAGAGGATGCAGTTGACTCTTTCAAGCAGCTGGTAGGTAGGCCATGGGCCTATGATTAAGGCCAGGCAGATCTAGGGACCACACTGGCTTATGATGATTGGTTTAGGCCACTAGTCTGATTGACTATTCTAGGGATAGTTCTTCCATGGTGGAGATCCTGAACATATGGAACCTTATTCAAAATGCAGTTCAAATATTCAGAACATCTTGGACCAAAACATAAAAAGGAAATCCTTCCTATGTGGTCAATAAGACACCTAAAACACCCTCCCTACAAACCAAACAAAGTAGGCATGACCAAGGTTATATTACAAGAATATCCAACAAGCATAGTAGACAAAAGATAATGATCATTTCCCCATTCTTTTCTCTCTTAATCCCTTTTTTTGGACATCATACAGAGATCATTGGAATGAATGAAATAAGATAAGTCAAAAGACAAAGACCAAGTAAACAAACAAGCTAATGTTCTTTATACCTCTAGCCAAGACTAAACTACAGTGATGCCTGATGTTGATGTCCATTGTAGGAAGGATGCATCCTAGGACATGATTTTATCAAATGATTTGGGATTTGAATGGATGATGGGCTATTAATACCAAGAGTTGACCAACTTGTTTACCTATTGACCTAGACTTGAGACTTTGACGTTTGAGTTTTCACTTTTAACCCGCTAGACTTGTTTCTGACTGTTTCACCAAAGGTTGAAGTTGATGATTGTTTATTATGAGTGAAAGTTTAATGCAGGTGAAAGCGAGATGGGACAGATGGATTTTTTTGATATTTGGATGTTTTTGATGTTTTTGAAATGTTTTGAGGATTTTTTTAGTATTTTCAAGATGTTTTACAAGTGTTTTTATTTTCTAAGTTTCCAATGTTTTTGGGGTTTTCTGAGATTTTGACCAAGAGACTAACCTATAGACCTATCCTAGGGGCCTTGAGGGCTGATCAAAGATCAACCTTTCCTATGTTATACACACAAAGAACATGTAGTTTTACTAACATAGACTCGATTATTAATGAGATATGAACAAATGGATTGCTAGTTTATTATGACGGACTCCTAAAAGACTAACCTAAGTGTCTCGAGGGATGATCAAAGGTCAACCTTTCCTATGTTCAGAGCTCAGAGACCTGTATTTCAACAAGACGACCCTATTTTTGAATTTTTGACTAACCTTTTTTATCTGCTTTTGGATTTTGATATGTTTTCAATGTTTTTGGATTTTCTTGATTTTTTGATGTTTTTGGATTTTTAGATTTTAGGAAAGAATTTTAGAATATACACAAATTTGATCTAATGAGAACATGCAGCCAGCATGATGCAATAGACTACTCTTATATAGGTAGGATAAACATACCTTAAGAATGGGTCGAGTAGTTCTAGGAGGGATCATGATACATACACAAAACCAAGCTATGATGCAGACATAGATGGGTGATGGATGAATTGTATGGAAGCGTGATGGATGGATGATGCCGAATAAGCCACAAGGATCATGGTGGATAGAGAGTGATTATTTACACAAGGAGCTTGTTTTTCCAGGTTTTCACAAAGGTACTTGACCAAAGTGCCACCGAAGTGGTTTTCACTAGAGGATGATTTTTCTCTTTACTATTTTTAATCCTTTTTCTAATTTTTTTGAATTTTTTGATTTTTGATTTTTTTGGTTTATTTGGTTTTATACCTTCAAATATTAGACATAAAGCTTTTTGAGATGGCAACTATTCATGGGATCCTGCAAAGGCTTACCTTCGGGCATTGATAGTTGCTATTCCCTTGACTTGTAACTTGTTGTGATGATGAAGGGCCCTAACCAATTGGGTTCAAACTTTCCCTTGCTATCTAGATTTGGAACATTCTTCTGATTCTCCTTCAACACAAGTTCTCTAACTTGGAATGTCTGACTCTTGATCTTCTTGTTGTAGCTCTACTTGAGATGGTTCTGGTAGACTTGCAAATGGTTTAAGGCATCCATGTGCCACTCATCCAATAGTTCTAGCTCGTTCAACCGTGATACCCAATATTCTTCATATGTGATGATAATTTGCAATGATATCCTTGAGGATGGGAGCTCAACCTCAATGGGGAGAATGACTTCTAATCCGTAGACTAGGGAGAATGGTGTTGCGCATGTTGGTGTGTGGATACTTGTTTGGTATGCCCATAAGGCAGGATTCAATTGGAGGTTTCCATCACGACCAACTTCATTGATTATTTTCTTGAGGATTTTCAGGATGGTCTTATTGGTAGCTTCTACTTCCAAGCTATTTCCTTGGGGGTAGTATGGAGTGGAAAAGAGATGTTAGATATTGAATTTTTGGTATAGGTCTTAAACATCCTAGTTTTTGAAAGGTGTCCTGTTATTTGAGATAATGGCTTGAGTGACACTGTAGTGGAAAATTAGGTAGTTCAGGATGGAATTGGATATATGCTTTCCTATGATATAGGTCATGGGAATGGCTTCTACCCACTTCATGAAATATTTTGTGGTGGTGTTGATGAACTTATGTCCACTGGATGAGGTGGGGGTGGTTTTTTTGATGAGATCGAACCCACATTGTGAAAAGGGCCAAGGTGTAATGATTGGGTGGAACTCCTGAGCTGGTGCATGGATGAGATCCCCATGTTGCTGACACAAAAAACACCTTAAGACATAGTCATGAGCTTCCCTTTCCATTGTAGGCCAATAGTACCTAGTCCTCAGTAGTTTCTTAGCCAAGGTCATACCACTTGAATGTGAACCACAAATGTCATTATGTACCTCAGTTAAAGCGGTCAAATATTCCTCAGTGTTCAGGCATCATAAAAGGGTTCCTACAATGCTCCTACGGTATAGGGTATCTCCTAAGATGACAAAACGTGATGAATTTTTAAGACAAAGGCTATTTTAAAATGTGAATGGTGGATCTAGACCTACACAAACATGAACAAACATCACAATGTTAGTCAATTATACAAATCCAAACCATCATTCCCCATGCAATTCATTCAAATGTGAAGAACAAGAAACAGAGGAAATAAACCAAATGAAAGCTATCTAATCTTGCTCAAAACACTCAAACCCTCAATCCCACGGGGGAATTGGTGCTATTTTGATGTGGAAAATAGCCCTTTCCCAATTCCTCGCAAGATTTGAAGATGATCAATGGTTCTCCTTGATAAAATTTGCAATAACCTAGCTATGGTGATGAAAAAACTATGAAACCTTGATGAACTTGGATGAATTTTCTCAAAACCTATAGATAATGACTTTGCATAAGTTGTGGATCCAAAATTAGTAGAAGAACTCTCCATTTGTAGGAATGAAGAATGGAAGAATGAGCAAAAAGGATGAATGTGGAACTAAAGATAAACTAATAACAAAATTCCACTTGTCATCATGCTATTGAAGAGAGGTGGAGCACATTTTGATGAATGTGCAAATAAATGCTATTAGGTGGAAATTTGAAATTTGAAAGATGGCTTGTGGAGGGAGATGTGGAAGAGGAGTTATTGCCACTTGGCTCAAGAAAAAGGACTTGTAAGAGAAATAAATGTCAAGTTGGAGGATGAGACATTTGGTAGGGAGAATTCAAATTAGAAGAATATTCCAACTTGATGCCATTTTTGAATGAAAATAGAATATTTTATAAATCAATTAAATTGATTTACTTGTGCAAGTTGCAAAATCTAGAGGAGTTGATGGATTACAGTTAGGGTTAATCATGATTTGATTTACTTAGATGAAGATTTAGCTGATTTGACATTTTTTCTTAGATTTTTGGATTTAAATAAGTCAAAATGAGTGGAATAATGAATATTAGCTTAAATAGTTAAATAGAGTTGGATTTATTTAATTAAAAGGGGATGATGATAGATTTAAATCAAATAAAGATTAATTTATTCAATTTAAAGGAGATGACTTAAGAATTAATTAAATAAAATGAATTATTTAATTAAAAGGGATATCAGGATTAATTAATTAAAATGATTTATTTAATTAATAGAAGATAATGATTTAATCAGATAAAATTGATTTATTTAATTAAAAGATGAAATATGATGAATTTATTCAAACAAAGATTATTTGATTAAATGGTTAGCAACAGAGTGATTCAGGATGAACTCTAGTGCTAGAAAATCTGGATTAGGTGCACGAGATCAATCAGTATAATTTACATGTCTACAAAAAGAAAAATGATAAAATGTTTATGACATATAGAAGAATGAAGGTACATATAGAAGAATGCACAAAAGAGAGAGAATACATCAAATGAAATTTTATGGGGGATCACATTACACACATGCAATCACATATATAAAACATGAAAAAGAAAAAGAATAGTAAGGCACAAGTGAGTCAACCTAAAGTAGGTCATCCACCTTCGAATCTCAGTCGGTATAAGCGGAAGGTGGGAAACTATCCAAAGGGACAACATTAGGTGCCAAACTAGGACATGCACCAAGTTCAACAACCTTAGTGGGAGATTTTTCATCTAAGCTCATAGAAGAAGAAAATAATGTATTCAACTCATCATGCACCTGTTCATCAATCTTTGCAATATCAATGTCATCATCTAAGTTAATCACAATAGGAGGTTGAATAACAATGTTGGTGCAATGTTCTTGTTTATGTTGTGGTGAAGGTTGAGATTCATCATGCATTGCTTCAGGTAGGTTTGGATTTTGATTTTCTATGTTTTTTTTTTCTTGAGTTTGTAATCTACGAGCAATAGCATGATGTCTACATCTATGCTCTCTAGCACTTCAATTTGTTTTCAGTTTATTGTCAATTTTTTTTTGTGTAAGAGTGGGTTTGTCAATCATAGGTTCCTTATCTTCCTTGGGAGGAATAGAAGAAACAACAGGAGGTTGCTCAACCACTTCTCTTTGACTTTGTAAACTTGTTTAACTCTAGGAGGGACAACATGATTGCTTGTGTTCTCTCATGGTCTCTTGTAGGAAATTACAGGAGGTCTATCTATAGGTTGTTCTTGTATGTTTAGAAGTGCTTTTGGTTCAATCATTGTTTCGTCAAGGATAGTTGGTTCGGTCATAGGTTGAGGCATATTACGAAGGGATAATTCTGCTATTTTCTTTTCCTTCAATTTTTGATATGTTTAAAAAATAAATCTTCACGAGTATTGATAGGTTCCATAGGCTTGGGCAGAAAGTAATCTAGTGAAAAACTCCCTTTTGTCGAGGCAAGATTAAATCCGCTATGATGCATAGTAAAAATATCATTTCCAAATGGAAACTTTAGACATTTATGCACAACCGAAGGGACGAAATTCATGGAGTGAAGCCATGGATAGCCTAACATTAAAGGGAGATCTATTTTCCATATTTGAAAACTAGACATCGTGATGTATTTGGTTTTAATTTCATAAACTAATTTTTGAAAAAATCCCATCAGTTGTATTACCAAAGTCAGTTATTTCTCTTGGCATTGCCTTAGTCTTTAAATTGTAAGTCCAAGCCTATGGATTGGGTTACCAATCCTTTCTCCAGCCTAAAACCAAATGAAAACGGGTTGGTATTTCTAATTTTTTTAGAGAGGGTACCCATTTTAAAATGGGTACCCATTTTATTTTGGAATGAGTACCTATTTTAAAATGGGTACCTATTCTATTTTTAGAATAGGTACCCATTTAGGAATGAGATCATGGTCTAAGGCTTGGGATCCTATTCCTAAATATGAACCTATTTTTTAAAATAGGTACTTTTTCCTTTCGACATTATTTCGGCCAAAACTTCCCCTCTTTGTGAACCCAACTTCTTACACTTACCTGAGTGGGAGATTGTGCAAAAAATAATTTATGATTTTATTGTAGGAATTTTTAGATGGAAAGTTCATTAGGGAGAATAAAGGTGGAGAATTTTTTTGAAAAATAATTTTCATAAGTGGAAGTTGAAGATGGAGGATCTTTTACTAGATCAAAATCTTTGGGATGCTATTGATGAGAAAGTTTTAAGGCCCACAAATCCTACTTTGATTACTTAATATAATATTATGGACTGTAAATCCAAGGGTTTGATTAGATCGTGCTTGTAAGAATCTATTTTAAACAATGTCCATGAAGAGACCTTTGCATAGAAACTATGGAAGAAACTTGGTGAGATTTATCAAGAGAAATATTTAGTGAATGATATTTTCTCGAGGAAGAAATTATATTCCTTGAGAATGAAGAGGGTGGGTGAATTATAGACCACTTAGAAGCATTCAATATGTTGGTGGCTTAATTGGGATTAGTTGGCATCAAAATAGACGGGGAGGAGAAATGTCAAATATTTCTTTGTTCTTTGCCTAATTCATGAAATTTCATTGTTATGATTATTGGGAATACTTATTTTATCTTGAATATTGAAGATGTGGTGGGTTCTTTGATTTATAAAGAGATGAGGAAGGTATCCATATGTGCTAAGGAGGCCCTAAAAGTTTTTGAAATATCTAAGAAAAAATGAAAGAAGAATGAGAAGCATAATACATCCAAGTCCAAGGGGAGATCCAAATCCATTAAAAAATATAAATTTATTTGTTGGAACTATGATAATCCTAGACTCTTTTGTAAGGAGTACAAAGAATAAAAGCATAAGAAAACGAATAATTTTGATTATGATTCTGAGTTTGAGAAGGAAGATGTTGATGCATTCATTATAAATTTGGAAAATCATGCATGTAATGATGCATGGTTAATTGAATTCGTTGCATGTTTCCATATGACCTCTAATAGAGATTGGTTTTTTGAATATGAAGAATTTGATGGAGGTAAGGTGTACATGGGTGATGATTCTTGTTTAAATATTATTGGTTGTGGTAATTTTTTAGAATCTGGTTTCCTTATAGTAGAATAAATAGAAATAATGTTGTGTTGGATATCCATGGATTAGCACGTAATTTTTTATATATGGTCATGCTTCTAGGTAACCAAGGGTTCTCTTTCTTCTGAATAAAGGTTACTTACAAAGCCAACTGTTATTGCAGAAAAGACTAGGCCACATTGTAGAAAAAGGCCCAAGGTCCTCAAAATTAATTTTTTTGAAGGGTTATTTGATTGTAATATTGAACTTCATTTTTGTGAGCATTGAATTTATTGAAAAAAAAACAATGTTTAGTTTTACTTGATTTCTCATAAATATTATGGTGTATTGGATCTTATTCATTTTGATATGTTTTGTCCATTATATGTTCCTTTAATTGGAAACCACATATTAAGTTTCATTTATAATTGATGATTATAGTAGGAGTACATGGTTATATTTTTTAAAGAGCAAATATAAAATTTTCAATGGATTTAAAGAATTTAAAGAAATGGTTAAGTTGTAGCTTGAAAAAAAATAAATGTTTGAGGTTTGATAATAGTGGTGAATTTTTATCTAATGATTTTGATAAATTTTATAAATATTATGGCATTCATAGATAAAATTAAACTCTGTATTCTCCACAGTAGAATGGATTTGGAAAAAGAATGAACATGACATTGATAGAGAAGGCTAGGAGTATGCTAAGTGGTTGTGATCTACAACAAAGGTTTTGGGTTGAATTTTTTGCCATTATTTACATGATAATCAAATATTACATCATATATAATGGATGTACTTGATAATCCATCCTATTTAACTATAATAACCCATATGCAGCAAAGGAACTTGATAATTAAAAATAATTCATAATTTACATTGGAAGCTATTACTCTTCATCTAATTCCTATTAATGGTCACATCAATAAAAGTGGTGAGAGAAAATGTATAGCTAGATGACAATAAATATTAAAAATATACCATGAAGACATATAATCACTTATAGATGCACTTTTACAAACCCTTGATAATCTTCTCAAGATATATACCTTTGTTTGTAGTTTAAAACAACAATATTTGATGCCCTAGAAAAAGTTGTAGAATTTTCTAAACAAAAAATATGGCTTAATGACCAGCCCTAAATGAATGATAAAAAATGTATTTTATATATTTTTGAGGGTTGGTGATGCCCTTGATGTCATTATCATTAATCATGTAAGAAATTGGCCCTTTGAGATGGGTGGTGGTACCTAGAAGTGTGAGGAAATCCTTCTCTTCATGATTGATATTATTCTCAATATTAACATTAATGCCTCTTTTCTCCAATAGTTGTTTAAGTAAAAATAAAAAATCTTATATAATAAATATTAGAGTTAGTATAATTTAAATTATATGATGTTATCAAAATAGTTGTGAATAACTAATGTGAAAGTCTCCAACATGTGATAATTTGGCAAGAAGTCTTTAAATGAAATAATTAAGACAATACATTGGATACCACATCCAAATAATTCAAGAAAATTAATATCAAAATCATTTATATAGTATGTCAAATATTAATTAACATCAAAGCTTTCAATACTTATTTGAATTAGTGAACTTGGAATGGTCATTACCACTCTAAGAATATTTTGGTGGTCTTGGCCCTCATAGCTGTGAAATAACTAGGAGGAACCAATTCTTATTTAGAACCTATAACACACATGCTTCCCAAGCATCAACCCTAGCTGGGACAATCTTGTGTGTATATTGTACCTTGAGTTGGAGACATTCATTGCATGCCCCTTCTCCCATGTCCATATCCCATGAAACCACATTATTATTCTTCCTTGAGTAATCTCCATGCCCCCTTTCCAAGTCTCACATAAATTCTTTCTATAAGCCTTAAGGGGTGGTTTCTAAACCATCATACCCATTCACAATGGTTTTTTTTGAATAATTATTTAAATAAATATACTTATTCCTCCCTTTTACAAATGTTCTTTTATCTAATATTTATTAATCTCCATTTTAACCAAAAGATCATAATATCCTTTATTTGTCTTTCCCTTTTAATTCTAAAGGGATATTTTATAACTCCCTTTTCTTGAGGAAAAAGTCACATAACATTAATGGTGTCTATTGATTGAAGTTTGTAAGGTGGAGACGATCCAACAAAATATACTAGAATGATAGCTAAAAGATGGTGTGAGGATCATAGGGACTTGAAAATTTAACCAGTACATTAATGGCTACATGGTTGCTTTCCCCTTTCTAATCACTAGAAGTACATATGAATCCATGTCTTTAAGATGAATAGTTGTTTTTCGGTGGAAAAAATTATGATTGAGTAATTGTAGGGTCTCATCAAATCAATAATGGAAACCTAGATCATGTAGGTATGTAGGTGGAAATGAATAGTCAAAATGTAGAAGTTTTGATGTTTAAAGGATCGAGGGTAAATAATATCTCATAAGCAATACTAATATAAGAGGTTGAAGATACCACTTAGGAAAATGTACCTATATAAAGGGATGGGTGAAACTTTGGCTCCAAATGGTGGCTTAGTGTAAAGTATTAGGGACTAAAGGTTTCAATGGAAACCATGTAACTTGTAAAATAAAGTTCAATTATTTGACAAAAGTAAGGGTGTTCGATGAGAAAGAGATGTCGGGAAAAATAAAATTTTAAATTCTAATGTGGAAACAAAATGAAAGAAAGGAATAGGTGAAGGGTGTTCCAATATGAGAAAGTCTGATAAAGAAAAAGGAGCAAGGAAAAGTTGGGAAAAAAATGATACTAGTAAGGGGAACTCTAAGACTTTGACACACGCACAAACTTTAGAAATTTGAACAACAATATCTCCATACTTCAAACTTTTAGGGTCCTTTCAACTTTTAATGCATGACTAGGCACATGAGGAATGACAAGGGGCAACACCTAGAAAAAATTAACAAATAGAGAACAATACAAAGATTTTAAAAATTGGTTATATGCGATGGAAAAATGAGGCCTAAGTGCACAAAGGAGTTGGGACTCAAGTGAATTTTGCACTATTAGATTTAGTTCCAACATATTCCATTATGATTAACTTTATCATTAATATTCTAAAATTATTTTTTGTTGATCCATTTTTCAATTTAAGGGTAAACAAATATTACTTTTAAAATTCAGATCATGTATAAACATAAAGAGAACAAATACTTATGGCTTGTCTATGGGATTCAAAGGTTTCTTTCTCTCTTATTAATTATCTATTTTAAAACTATTTGAACTTCTTGATTCTAATTCTACTTATAATCTGTTGTTATATATATATATATATATATATGTGTTTTTAAAAATAAACTAAACTATCATTCAATCACTACAAAAGGAACAAGAAAAAAAGGTCTTCAGATTTGAATCTGTCACTTATAGATTACGTAAACACTTGTGCTCGGGATATGGAGAATGCATAGCATTAATCTCATTTACAAAGGTTTTTTCATTATGAACTCTGTAAAGCGTTCCATGGAACAAGAAGAAAATATGAAATATCAAAATGCGATGGATCTGAGTGGTTACAAACGACAGAAAAATTACAGTTCTGCGGTAGGCGCCAGCCTTATCCAGGTGCAGAAAATATCTGTGTCAAGAATAAATACCTCTGAAAAGTATTAACAATGCAAGAATGTTAATAATGATATGCCTATATAATACTAATTGTTGTTTAAAGAGAACCTAAGAAATCAAGTAAAAGCATTTTCCAAAGCATGACAAGCATATACATTTGTTGAGACTTAGCAGATGTAGGATTTTTTTGGCCGAGGTTTGTGGAAGAGCAATAGCAGAGCAATTCTCCTTTGGCAGGATATGTGTTTCAGAAATGCCTCTGAAAATATTTTCCTGCCAAAGAAGAATTGCCTGTCACTGCTCTTCACTCTCTGTTTATCAATGCGGGCGAACCTGCCTTGACTAGTGGTTGGAAGCGAGGCAGTTTATATCGACATGACGAGTGGCATATTCAAAGAAAAATACCGGATCAAATGTGTAGAGAGTATATTGTCCAAATTCATGAGATATAAGGGAATATTTATTTTGCATTTTCCGCTCTCCGCATCCTCTGTTTGCTTGTGCTTTAGATCTGTGGTTCCCGTGAAACGCATGCAGACTGCTTCTCTTTCCGTACAGTTGAAGGAATCCACTGGTAATGATTTGTGAGTGTTTGCAGAGCTTTTTCCCTCCATTCTTTCCTGGAATAAAGAAAACACTTTAAAATTGGTACTGAGTAATATACGTCGAATATCTTTTGGTACCCAGTAATATACTGCAAATATCTTCATTTGCTATTTGATACATCATTTTGTGAAGACACGACTTTAACAATTTAACAGTTAACAAATTTTCTTTAATATTGAACAAAAAATTTCTCCTTTAACATTTGCAATCACTTGGTAATGGCATTCACGCCTTTCAAAATCATTTTTATGTTATAGTATAAATTTATATTAATTACTTTAATTGGTTTGATATTTTAATTGGTTTGATATTTTCATAGTAGTAATTTATAAAAAAATAATTTTCACATTATACTATTGAATCAATTTACATTTTGTTTAAGTTTCAATTTTATTAAAAACATAAAATCAATCGAGAGGATTGATTAAGATAAAAGGTGGAAAGCTTGTTCTCTTCCTTCCTTGTATAGCAAGTTCCGGCGATGTCTCAAACCGACCCCTATAAAAATGTTTTACACCCATGAAAATGATTGGATGAATTGTATGTTTGTGCTATTGATTTTACCTTGTTCTTCTTTGCTTTCTCTATCTTTTATAATATTTGAGATTAAGAATTTTGAAAATACCTTAACAAGATTGTTGTTATGTCACAAAGGATCATGTTCACCTAGGCTAGTTCCTAGAAACGTGTGTAAAAGATCAACATAACATGCAACAAGTTAAAGCATTCTTTAAAGTGTGAATGATATTCTAGTAAATGTTTGGATATTTTAAGAGAACATTAGATGATAAATTTTTTCCATTGAATGCAATGACATTGCAATAAATTGCACAAAAGGTGTGTTTAGTTGACTCATCTTATGAAAGGTATAGTTGAGAGTTGGCCAAATTTTAAATTTCAAGGGTTACATCCATGATCATAGTGCTGACCTTGTGCTCATGAAAATGACTTGGGACACAAAAGAGCTTAGATTAAGATAGGAAATCAATAAATAGGGATAACTAGAATTATAAGTGTAAATTGAAAGAATATATTGAAATGTGTGCATGTATGAGTAAAATAGATGATAATGTGTGAAGTAAGTACAAGTGAATACATATTTATAATATCAAAAAAGTAAATTCAATTTTTTGTATATAATAACCAATATAACTAGCTATCACACCTTGTGCAATGGATACACCGAAGAGGTGTGAAAAGCCAATTAGGAAAAAAATGATTTATTTTTTGCACACATTTGTGTAGTAAATAAGATCAATTAATAAGTAAATATTAGTAATATAGAAGCCTTATGCCATCCGATGCGATTAGACTGCAGCCTCCAAAGCAAAGTACTATAATTAATTATGTCTGCTTCTTTAAATTTTCAAGAAAAAAAGATGAGATATATGAACGGCCAATTCTTTTGATTTTTGGTCCAAACTTATTTCGAGCCGTATTTATGCCCGTCAACATTAATCACAATACGCGCATCACTGAATGGAGTTAAATTTGAAATAGATTGCATAATAATACACATGGTGGAATTCTTATTTGAAACTTCAACTCTCTTGCCACTTCTCATATTAAATATTGACTAGAGGAAAAATCAACCCTTCTTTAACTATTAGATGCTCATTCATTTAGATGTCTTAAAAAAAGAAGATAAAACAAAATTGGGCTGAGTTATATA
>VDFB02000015.1:512853104-512885731 GCA_007258455.2 Sequoia sempervirens
TGCAATATGGAATTCAAGTGTTGCTACACAAGCTCAATCTATAACCTAGAAACTCTTCCATACCCTCCTTCCTCTTAAAAATACCCTTTGTTTCAATCCATGAAGATAGTAAATTTCCCATGAACTATAAAAAGAAAGAGATAAACAAACAATTTTTTTTGTTCTATGGGATTCCTAGAGCTTATGATAATGGATCATCCACTTTCCTCTAGTAATATTCTCTATATGGATGTCATGGAAATATATCATTTTAGGAATCAAACCCTCTCACAATGTTATTGTTGAGTCTTATCATTAAAAATATTTTAGTGCTTTGGAAACAAAGGTGTACTACCATTTATTTAAATATTTTTCTCAATTAGATTTTCTAATTGGATCAAGAAATTTAGATCTTTTATCTCACATTATTTTCTAGTTTACCAATCTAGAAAAGAATTTACATGATCTAATTTTCAATGTAGAGCTCTGATAATAGATGAATGACATATTAGTGCATATGAGAACTTTGACCAATTATCACAATCACTTGGCCAAATCCATTGATGAACTCCTCAATATCTTTGATATCTTCTCTACTTCCAAGATTTTGAAAATATTTTTTATGGAGAAATAAATCTCTTAGCAATTTAAGGAGCTTGTGTGGGTTTTGTTGGCTTATGATCATAATTCCTTGTGACACTATTTATCTCTTCTTCTATTAGACCTTTATCACTATCTTTTTTGTTCTATTTAGAGCTTTTTATTTGAGGATCTACTACCCTCTTTCATAGTTTTAGTAAATGAATGTTAGTATAGTTGTTGGGCTTAGCTCCCCACTGGTTATTGTTAGTATTTTGCTATAATTTGTAGTCTATATTTTGTTGTTCCTTTGTGTGTTTTTTTTAATATTTTTAACTAAGATTTTATTCCCATTAATAATTATTTTTAGATTAGAAGAAGAATGGATTTGTTAAAAAATTAAAGTTATGACAATTATGATATATAATTTATACAAAATTCTTAATAGTGTATTGAAAGTACATAAATATTTTCAATGAGATGTTATCTTTTATAATTCAATGATTGCTTAAATTGAAGAAAAAACTATTTTAATGAGGTTTTAATTCTTCTAAAAAATATCACCCAATTAAAGCTTCTCTAATTAAACAAAATTATTTATGGATATATGAAAAAAATGGAATTCTTATTAGAAATTTTAAAAATCAAGATAAATACCTTAATTAAATGCTTTATTTTTGGATTTGGACATTAATCAACATTGAACACAAAAAAAAATTGAAATTTTTTATTTAAACACTTTCAATTTTTTTTGAATCATATAGTTTAAAGATAGACTTGGAAACTTTCAACATCTTTCTAGAGTATGTATTGGAATCATGGCTTTGAAAGTAATATGGAGTTGTATCAAAAAATAATTGCATACATTTAAAGAAAAATTTAGTTGTATTATCTATTTATGATATGCCATCTATGCAGAATTTCATAGACTATTAAAATAATAAGATATATAATGCGTGATTATGAAAAGAATACTTGTTTTATGATAAATGAGAGGCATTTTTTTTTAATAAATTTACTTAATTTTTAAAATAAATATTCTACTTGCTACTAGGCATGTATAATAGGGGTATATCTCAATTTAATATTGTTTTTAATTCATTGTAGAATATTTTTATGGAAAATCTACCCATAACTATATTTAATAGTTTTGATTTCCTTCATAGTTAAATATAAGACATGTTTTTAGAAAGATGTTTTCAATCATGAAATTTTGAATAGATGATCTTTTGGTTTAGAGTGTAGATTCCTATTGAAGCATGAAGATTGCTATTGGTACTATAGCTTATTGTTTTTAATCCATACATTTGTTTCAGTAATTTAGAGGTTGGGCTTCTTATTGATGAGATTTTTCTAGGATATATTTATGTCACTTTATGGTTGTCTCATTTTTGTACTCTTCTTCTCTATTACATTCTTGTTCCTTTCATAGTACTCTCTATATGTGAAAAATTTACTAAAATTTAGGTAGATTAGAATGTTGGTATGATCTCCTAAAAGGATTGATGAGGAAATGAAGGAGGCTATATAAAGAACCATTAAATAATGAAAAAAGGTTGACACTCATATTTATCTCTTGGAGCAGATGCTTTGCAAGCCATTTTCCCATTTGAGAAGGGTTTTAGAAATATACATAGTTGTAGTTTTGCCAACTCTTGGAACTTGTTGTCTAGATTGGTTTGTATTTTTAGAATTTAGTATGTATTGTACTTTATTGTTGCATATAATAGATAAGGATTGCACACTCTTATTAATAAACTTATTCCTCTTTTAGTGCATCTATAGGTCAAATATTATGTTCTAGTCATTATCATATAATTTTATACTACTATTCTATGTTTGCTATTTTTTGTAATGATGTGAGAATGTAATATTATAAAGGATGCATCGATTAGAAACCATTACACTAATATTTCATGCATTTTGAAAGGTGTTTTGAGTCATCATGCTTAAGAATATTTTATTTGTCAACTTGTTTGAATTTCTTACTTAATTTATGGATTAACGATTATATTAGTTTCATTATTGCTTGATATTATTAATGTCAATTAAAACCATTATTCTAAAATACATAGGGATAGATTTGTAACACACAAAATGAGCTACTATAAAAGAAACCTAGTTTTTTTTGGATAACTTCATAATTTCAATTAAAGTTTATCTATAATGAAAAATGTGAAATAAATTGACAACATTACTTTCCTTTGTTAAGTTAAAATATTGCTCTGATCAAATTAGAGCTCATGTAATAGCCCTTGTAGACCATAAAACTTACTACAATATTTAATGCCTCATAATCTCCAATAACATCATCCTCACACATAAGAAAAAAGATTGAGTTTCCACCCCTAAGTTAACATAACCTACACATAATATAATGATATATGACCCACCACTATGTTGACATGGTAGCAACTAAATAGTTACCTAGGCAAAATCAAACAAAAAAGATTAAATTTATCTTGTTAGAGTTCAAAGACTATAGGATACTCTAACATATCCTTGATTGCATTATCAATGTGATCCTAAATACTTTTGTGTCTAATTCCACCTTGGAAGTAAGGGAGATTGAAATATTGCTTATTAATGCCATTATTCATCAACTTAGTAAATTAACAAAAGAAAGAAGAGAAGCAATATCATGAATAACATCAATTATTCTATGTTATCAATGTGATCCTAAATA
Organism: Sequoia sempervirens; assembly: GCA_007258455.2. NCBI lineage: Eukaryota > Viridiplantae > Streptophyta > Pinopsida > Cupressales > Cupressaceae > Sequoia > Sequoia sempervirens. Next base: position 512,856,349 of record VDFB02000015.1, read on the forward strand.
CTTTTGTGTCTAATGCCACCTTGGAAGTAAGGGAGATTGACATATTTCTTATTAATGTCATTATTCATCAACTTATTAAATTGGAAGAAGTGGGAGCTAAGGTTTCCACATTATGCAAGAAGGATGAAGAGCGTAATGAGAAAACTGCTAGTAAGGAGATCCAGGACAATGCAGGTAAGGACAGAAGGATAGAAATTGACTTTGAAAAAAAAAAAATTGTTGTGAAGATAATTACTGAAAAAAATAATAGAATGGAAAGACATAATGCTATCATTATCAACACAATGCCTGAAAAACTAGATAAAGCTCAACAGGGGTCCTTGGTTGTTGATTTGGAAGAGGTTAAAGATAAAAAATAGGAAGAGGACATAGGGATTTCAAAGAGAACTAGGACTAATCTGGAAAGGAAGGCACCCCCCACGCCACAGATGATTCAAACTTTCAAGAAGGGAGTTCAGGATATGCAGGATTTGGAGGCTGAGATTGAGAAAGTTCTGAAGAATCTGGATTAGTTGCTGCTGGTTTTTTGGTCTGCACCTCGGCTGACTCTTTGGTGGTCCTTTCTGGCTTTTTTTGGTTTGTTGCTATTTTTTCAGGGTTTTTCTTTTTTTGCAACCTGTTTAATTCGTTGGAATTTTTTGTCCTTTCCTATATTATGTTGTAAACTTTGTGGTTTCGAGTCCCTGTAAAACCCATTTTTTTCTTTATCAAAAACATCAATTATTGCAAATAATAACACTATATGTAAAGAACCTTAGCTGAAATGTTAATATAGAATGTATGGATCTTGTTAGAAAAAATGATGTCTCAACCATGTAATTATAACAAGCTAATATATTAAGCATGAGGGGTTGCAAGGGGCATAGCCCCTTGTGGGATTTGGGAGGGATGGTCCCTTTGGTGAGGGTTCTAAGGATTGTATGCCTAATGGAGGTTTGGGGGAAACACCCCAAAAGCCACATTTTATGTATATTTTATTATTGTAAATCTAGACCATTCATAATTAGGTCTCAGATTTGATGGTAGATATTTTTTTGGCTTGTTTTTCCCTAGAAGGAAAACCTATTTTATGAGGAAATTATTTTCCAATTGTGTATTGTGATGTATTTTGAGATTTTGATAGCTATTGTGTTGCGTGTAGATCTTTGATTAGTGATACTCCTATGAAAAGCTTGCTCTACATGTATATTGTAATATTTGTAATTTTCAAATAATATATTGGGTAGATTTTAGAGTTTGGAGGTTTTCACCCAAAATGGTTTTCCCCACATAAATTATTGTGTTGTGATATGCATGATATTTTTATTTATTTCTATTTAATTTTTATAACTATTCTAAAGATCTGAAAAGTTTTGCATTACCCTTCTCTTAATGTTAGTGTAGGAAGCTATTATACTACCTTAAATTCCTTTCAAGTACATTATTAGAGCCCGATCACCTTTCTCTTCAGTCATGGGTTGTTGGGTTTTTTGAACTAATCTAGATTTGAGTGGGCATGTGGAAAAATTTGGGTCCACAAAATCTCAAAAGGTGGAAGTACTTTTCTAGATTTTCTAGATTTTTTCATAGTTAGATTAAGAATTTGAAGCAATTTCACATTGAATCTTAATTTTTTTTAGTAATATAAAATTTAGTATTTTGATTCTAGTTTCTAAATATGTAATAGGTTGATGCAAGAAGTTGGGTCCACAAAAATTTCAAAAAGTGGAAGTGTTTTTGCTATTTTTCAGAATTTGTCACACTTGGACTGAAAATTTGAAGCACTTACTCAATGAATCTTTAAAAAAATCACTAATGTGAAATTTAGTATTTTGAATCTAGTTTCCAAATATGTAATTTATTCTAATACCCAGATGATAGAAATTAAATTTTAATAGGCATGTATAAAAACCGCTTTTTAAAAGTCAGTTTTTTTGAAAACCATACCATGCATGTGTATAGACACCATTGTTTGACCTTTAAATAAAATTATTTTTCTAATTCCTTTTGGGAAAAGATATGTAACAACATGAAGATTGATGAGGATATATTTTTTGTAATTTTTTTCTGAATACTTTTTTATTAAATTTTTATTGGCCTTAATTGTTGTTTTTAAAATCAACGTGCATGGAAAACATAATTGGACCTTTAAACTAAACATTTTTTAATTTTTTTTCATTATATAGAGAATTTTTTGAATATTGATGCCATATAATGAAAAAAGAACACCCAAAAAAAGTTATTAAAAAACAAAAAAAAGCATAATATTTCAAGTTTATGGACCAGTTTGCTTAGAAATTAATTAGAAAATAGAAACCATAATCCAATCTTAAAAAAATACATATTTGGAAACTAGACATCATGATCTATAATGGATTTTAATTTCATAGATTAATTCTAAAAAAAAGTTCATCAATTATATTGCCAAAGTTGGACATTTCTCTTGAATCTGCCTTTCATTTTTAGTTACAAGTCAAAAGCTAAGGGTCAGGTTGTCAAACCTTTCTCGAGCCTAAAAACCAAGCAAAAATGGCTTGGAGATTCTAGCTTCAAAAAATGGGTGCTCGTTCTTTAAAGTTAGAATGGGTACCCATTTTAAAATGGGTACCTGTTCTAAAAATTTCCAAAAATAGATTTTTTTAGAATGGGTACTCATTTTAAGAAAATATATTTTTAGAAATTTCTATTTTTGGAATTTTTTTAGAATGGGTACTTGTTTTATTTTTATTTTGGAATGTCTATTTTTGAAATTTTTCATCACAAGTACCCATTTTAAAATGGGTACCCGTTCTAAAAAATATATATTTTTGGAAATTTTTAGAACGGTACCCACTTTAAAATAGGTACTCATTCAATTTAAAAAAATGGGTACCTATTTTAAAATGGGTACTTGTTCTATTTTTAGAATGGGTACCCATTTAGGCTCAGGTTATCATTCCTAAATGGGTACTCATTTAGGTCTGGGTTACCATTCCTAAATGGGTACCCTTTTTTTTCAAGCTGGGTACTTGTTTCGTGTAGCTTTTTTTTTGGACCAAAACTTCCCCTCTTCATGGACCCAACTTCTTTCTTTTACCCTAATGTATTCTAATACCCAGATGATACAAATTAGTTTTTAATAGTCATGTATAAAAACCTCTTTTTAAAAGTCACCTTTTTAGGACCATACCATGCATGTGTACAAACACCATAATTTGACCTAAATACAAGTATTTTCTAATTCTTGTTGGGGAAATATATGTAACAAACTAAAGATTGGTGAGGATGTTCTTTTAATAATTTTTTCTTTTTTTTTATTGGCCCTAATTGCTATTTTTGAAAACCGGGTATGTGCATGATCATCATGGAAAAAACAGGCCCTTAAGTGGCAAAAAAATCATAAAAATTAGAGTTAGACAAATTGACATTAAAATTTGAATAAGTTATCTATATTAATTAAAAAAATGTAAGAATAAAATCTGTATCAAATTGAATGTAGTTTCTAAACTACTAGGCTTGTTTTAAAAAAAAGAAATCTATTTGGTGAAAATTTGAAATTTCAATGCAGTAGTACTTAAATTTCAAGGAAAAAATAAGAAGTAGGTGTCTGTCTGACCACCCTAACCACAATAAAATGATAATATTTTTTATAATATTTTAGATATAAGTAGAAGACTCATGTCCCCGATGTGATGCATATTTTTTGTAATTTTTTTCCAAGTAAATAATTAATTATGAATTTTCTATTACAAATTTTAAAAATATAAAAACTCGTGATGCCCTACCACCTTAACTTGGTCAAAACTTCATGAAATTCAATTTTTCTTTTTAAATCCTATAGTATGTGAAGTATAGAATGTGACACATGTTTTGATTCAAAAAATGTGATACCGCTTTGAAAGATATAGATGTTTTTCAATGGCCTATCAATTAGGACTTTAGTCATAATTTGAATAGAAAATGAATAATAATTAAATATTAAATTCAAAGTAAAGCATAATTTATATTGGTGGAAAGCTGAGAATCTCCTTTAAAAACCCTTTTTGTTTCATCAATTTTGGGTAAAAAAAATGTCATCTGCCACATACCCATCATATTGCCACTTTTTGGCCCATCATGATCCTGCACATACCCAACCAACATGTATTGACACCATAATGTGACCTAAAATAATCATTTTTTATTTATTTTTCATTGTGTAGATATTTTTTTGTAGATTGATGTCATATACTTTTCTTTACAAAAAGTAATAGATTAAAAGTTATTAAAAACTAAAAAATGATGACATTTCAAGTTTATGGAATTAGAGCATTCTTTGCCTCTGGAAAAGTTAATCATGGAGGACCAAATTGGGTAGTTGGTTTCTCTTTTGGGTCCCTTTGGGGATTGGTTCTCATGGGTGTTTGTCTTTTGGAGGGCCTTAGGCCCTTTGCTTTGTACTGGTTCTTTGATTTCAATAAATTTTTACCCCCTGTTTTAAAAAGAGTGTATGGACTGGTTTTCTTATAAATTAATTAAAAAATAGTCTAAAACATAATCCAATCATAAAAAATACATATTTGAAAACTAGACATCGTGATGTATAATGGGTTTTAATTTCATAAACCAATTTTGGAAAAAACCCATCAGTTATATTACCAAAGTCAATTATTTCTCTTGACATTGCGTTAGTCTTTAAATTGGAGGTCCAAGCCTAAGGATTGGATTTCCAAGCCTTTCTCGACCCTAAAACTAAATCAAAAAGTGCGTTGAAATTTCTAATTTTTTTAGAGCGGGTATCCATTCGATTTTTAAAATGGGTACCCTTTTTAAATTGGGTACCCATAATATTTTAGAACGAGTACATATTTTAAAATGGGTACCTATTCTATTTTTAGAACATGTACCCATTTAGGAATGAGATTACAATCTAAGGATTGGGATCCCATTCCTAAATAGGAACCTATTTTTTAAATAGGTACTCATTCCTTTTGACATTTTTTTAGCCAAAAATTTCCCTATTCGTGGACCCAACTTCTTGCACTTACCCGAGTGGGAGATTGTGCAAAAAATAGTTTATGATCTTGTTGTAGGAATTTTTAGATAGAAAGGTCATTAGAGAGTGTAGTGTAGAAAAAATTAACCCTTTTTCACACTTAATTTGGGAATAAGTGATATAAAATTAACCTAATAATTCCTTGATTTAGTGTTGTAATGTGTTGTACACATTCACATTGAATCTAGGACCCTTTTAAACAAAATGTACTTAAATTGTACCTTATTTAGGGTGTTGTAAAGTGTTATAAATTACACTTTCACACTATCTAGGATTTCATTAATTAATTATGGTTAACTAAACTTAATTGGCCCCTTTAATTCAAATTTAAGCCTTATTAATGACACCTTCTGAAGGATCTATCTCGACACCTAATAATGATATTGTATGACATTTAATTTTAAAAAAATCAAGGTCTTAGAAAATGGTGCTAAGATCCATTTGCATTTAGTGGCGAATGGGTCAAAGGCGAATGGGTCCTCGCCACATAGGACACCCCTTTCTTTGCAATTTTGAGGTGGGTTTTTGATGTTATTTCATCCCCCCCAGAGCATGGTCCTAGAAAGTTGTGCTAGGAACCATTTATCCTCATAGGACACCCCTTTTTGCATTTAAGTGTGGTGGGATTATAATGATTCTCAATCCTAGATTTATTGTCGACTTGAATTATTTGAATTTTGAGGTTAATTATTAGATTTAGTATAAATATAAGGTTAATCCACATAGCTTCATCTAAGAATTTCAAGAGAGCATCCTAATACTTTACAAGAGAATTTCAAGGGCATTCAAAGGTAGATTAGTGATTTTTTTTGCAACAGTTCAAGGTCATATCATCATGTCAAAGGAATAGTGCATTCAAGCATATTGTTGAGCTAAGGTTGTTGATGTAGCATTGAATATCTATTTGCAATAATTGTTTCACATCTAATTTGAGATCAAGATCTACATTCTAGATGGCCACTTCATGTTAGTTTGCAGATTTACATTCCAAGACAACTTCCAAGGTATCAACATTTCATTATTTAATGTTCATGCTTCAATTTCATTATTTCATCATTTGGTTTGATTACCTAAACGAGGTTTGACTTAGGAAAACCCCTATTCACTAACAATAATCAACAAGTTTTTCTCCTCTTCAATCCGTGTTTACAAATTTATAGGTTAAAGATCAAGTTGAGAACAAGTTTCAAGCAAAATTGTTAAAGTTGTCAACTTGTAAAAGTTGTCATTCACATTGCAAGAACATGGAAAGAAGGCTACATAACTTGTTACAGGTTTTCAGGAGTTGATCACTGAGGATCTGAGAGTGTAGACATCAAGGAACAAAACCCAGATATCAGTTTCAAAAACCCTATCAGGGACCCATTCGCCAGTAAAGGTGAATGAGTCCTTTGTGACCTAAATACAAGCTTCTTGCAACAAGGTACACATCATTTTGGCCTCTTAAAGCTTCCCTTTTCATTTCTATAACAGTTAGGGTTAGTTTTTGATTGTTATTTGCATCATATCTTGCACATAATTGCATGTTTTATAGTGGAAAGCAGTGGTTCATCATCTTGTCGACTCATTTTGGTGAACCATATTTTTCTATGAAACATAATCGTAAACCTGACCTATTGAATATTGTAATTTTTTGATTTTGGAAGTCTATTCTTGCATCCTAGGTTATATATTGCATTGATTTTCATCTCACTTGCATTGAATTAGATATCACTTAGGGTTTCTTACTTTGCATTCAAACTTGCATCTCATTTAGGGTTAAGAATTGCATTGTTTTGTACATTCTCTAAATTTGAAAAATACAAAAAAAATTCAAGCATTTTGTGTACCATTTAGATCTCATAAAATTGCATTTGAAAATCAAAACAACATTGCATTTCAATTTTGATCTTTACATTTATTATTTTATTACATTTTCACATTACATTTTTAGAAAATTATCTAAAATTGAAAGTTACTATCTCAAACCTGGAATTGAAAGACATTACAAAAAACTTGAAAATCATTCAAAAATAATTTAAAAACCCTAATCAAGGACCCATTCACCTTCACTAGTGAATGAGTCCCTGATTAGGCTTGAATTGAACTTTCTAGCTCATCTAAAAAGCATTGAAAATTGCTTAGAAATCAGTCAAAACATTTCAAAAATACTTAACCAGGACTCATTCACCCTTCCTAGCAAATGAGTCCCTGATAGATCTTGTTCTTCATTTTCTAGAAATTGAAATCTCAGTTTTAGGCTTTTGTTTGCTGCTGTTACTTTCCTATTTCAATTTTATGATTTGTTGTTTCATCAAATTTATTGCATCTAGCTTAATTTCCTTCATTTAGTGTTTTGTCAAAATTCCAAAATTTCATTTACAACATTTCATTTTTAGTTTATTGCATTTCGTAATTAATAAATTTCATTGTTTAGAATATGAAAATTGCATTTCATTCTAGGATGAATTACATTGCCTCCTTCCATTTTGGGTTTGCACGTACTAGGTTTGTAAAACTTATATGAGCTTTACAACTTGGTGTCCTATTAGAAATACTATTTTAAGATGTAGTTCGAGGCTCATGTCATCCCATGATATCTCACTCACTGTGGATCTTGGATTTAATAACTCTCTTTCTGATAGTGTTGATAATCAACCCTCCATGGCTCATAGTTTGCATACTTCATTTCCCATGACTTCACCTCCTACAACTAATGTGCTTAATGTTAACAACACCGTCCCTACCATAACCACTTGTACTCAAGCTTTGGGGTCTACTCAAAGCCAAAGTGGAATTACAATTCCATCTTCTATAGTACTGATGTCCATTCCTACATACACTAGTACTCAACCTACCACAACCCTTCAACCTACAACAATCATACCCACTAGCACTGCTTACACTTCCTTAGCTATTCCTGTAGGAATTCCTTCTACCTTTGTGCATTCAAATACAATATCCCCTCAACCATCCAACTTCACCAACTTGCAATTCACTAGCCCTCCACATACACATGCTACTCCACCTTATTCCCCTCAAGCTTACAATCACAATGATCCTCTCCTTAACTCAGTTTTGCAAACCATGAAATCCCTCCAACAACAAGTTTCAACCTTACAACAAAACAACAACTGTCAACCTTTGTAATACATCAAATCCAACCTGCTATCCTTGGAAATATTAAGAGCACAAATTCCACAAGGTATAGAATTTCCACGATTTGAGAAATTTGCTAGGAAAGGAGATCGTATTATCCATGTTTTCACTTTTACGGTCTTGTGTAGTGATTTCATCTTTGAAGATAAACTTTTGGATAAGATCTTTCCTAGGTCCTTGAAGGATACTACTTTAGAGTGGTTCTCTTCTTTATCAAATAATTCAATCAGTTCATTCAATGAAATTGTTGATGCCTTTTACAACTACTTCTATGGTATGTGCAGGGTCATGATGGGCCAAAAAGTGGCAAGATGATGAGTATGTGGCTGATGACTGTTTTTTTACCCAAAATTGATGAAATGAAAATGGTTTTTAAAAGAGATTCTCATCTTTCCACCAATATAAATTATTCTTTACTTTGAATTTAATAAATAATTATTATTCATTTTCTATTTGAATTACGACTAACGTCCTGATTGATAGGCTGATTGAAAAATTCTATAGCTTTCAAACGGTATCACATATTTTGAATCTAAAACATACGACACATTCTATGCTTCACATAATATAGGATTAAAAGAAAAATGAATTTCATGAAGTTTTGACCAAGTTAAGGTGGTCAAACATACGAGTTTTTAAATGTTTTAAAAGTTGTAATAAAAAAATTATAATTAATTATTTACTTGGAAAAAAATTACAAAAAAATATGCATCACATCCAGACATGAGTCCTCTACTTATATATCTAAAATATTATAAAATAATATTATAATTTTATTGTGGTTAGGGTGGTCAGACAGATAGCTACTTATTTTTTCCCTAAAATTTAAGTACTACTGCATTGAAATTTCAAATTTCCACCAAATAGATTTAAAAAAAAAAACCTTGTATTTTAGAAACTACATTCAATTTGCTACAGATTCTATTCTTACATATTTTTGAAATAATATAGATAATTTATTAAAATTCTTACGTCAAGTTGCCTAACCTTGATTTTTCTGATTTTTTTGCCACTTAAGGGCCTTTTTTTTCCATGATTCTGCACATACCCTCCATATCCATATGGTTCCTAAGATGACCCTTATTGATTTAATGACATGTAAAAAAAATAGATGATGAGAATGTAATTTCATAGCAAAATACCACACACTTTATTCAAAAGTAAACATTAAGATTCCTGAACCCAACCTTCACCGAATGTTTATCACCAACTTACAAAGTAAACTGCAAAGAAAACTTGAAATGTTGAGATTTCCATCCTTCACATAGTTATGTACAACCCTTTGTGATTATCAAAATTTGACTTGTAGTCATGATGTGAAAAATCTCCCTAGTCATCCTAAAAAATATGAATCTACATCTTAAAATAGTTATAAACCTTTCAAGAAGTAGAATAAGGGCTTTCTACAGCTAAATACCCCTCAACCAAGTCAAAAAATGAATAATCAAGTGTCTGCTATAAAGATGACAAATTATTTTGGGGATAGGGATAAAGAGTTCTCTCCTTCACCCGAAACCCTTCATAATATCATGTTGCAACTTATTGAGAAGAACATGCTTACCCTACCTCCTGTTAGAGAGCATGATCCTAATATACCATTGCCCAAAGACCTTTGATGAAACACTTATTACCATTATCATCAACAAAATGGACATGACCAGTATAGAATATTGTAAGCATCTAAAACATCTTTTACAAGACCTTATTGACAATAATCAACTTCAAATTGGAGTGAACGATCAAGGTAATAAGCCCGTAGCCCCTCCCAACAAAAATTTACAAATCTTTACCAATCCCATGCCTAATCACACTATTTCATTTGTGAAAGCTAGTGAAATGAAGAATGATGTGATGAATGTTGACACAAATGATGACAAACTGGACACTATTGAACAAGGTCCTATGGATACTATTGAACAACGTCCTGCAAATATTGCTTTCTCACAAAATGACATACTTAAATGTGCACCTGATGGTCCTCTTTACATAGCTAGCCAAATCAATAATAAGCCCACTAATTGGATATTAATTGATCTTGTTTGTGGAGAGAATGTGATCACAAAAGAATTCCTATTTGTGCATGAACTATATCAAGATACATATGATAAACAAAAAGCATGGATCAAGATGCATAATTGTTTTTCTTGTCCTATTATTGGCTTGATAGATCTCCCTTTAAAAGTTGGACCAAAAACATTGAATGTCTCATTCATCATCACCACACAATCAGACCAATTTCATGTGAAGTTAGGCTATCCATGACTTTACTCCATGAATGGTGTCCCTTCGTGTGCATAAATTTCTAAATTTTCCATTTGGAAATGATATCTTGACTATGCATCATAGTGGATTTAATCCTGTGTTAGCCTGAGGAAAATCTTCACTAGATTTCTTTTAGCCCGAGCCTATGGAACCTATTAAGCCTCGTGTGGACTTCTTTTTCAAATCATATCAAAAGTTTAAGGTAAAGAAAATAGTAAAATTATCCTTTCAAAACATGGCTCAACTTATAACTAAACCTCCTATCCTTGAAGAAATAATGATTTAACTGAAAGTCTTGCTGTAAATCCAAGAACAACCTATAGCAAAATCTCCTACCATTTCCTACAAGAGACCACAAGATAATCAAAACAATATTTTTGTCCCTCCTAGAGTCAAACAAGTTTACAAAGTTAAAGATAAAGTGGTTGAACAACCTCTTGTTGTTTCTTATATTCCTCCTAAGGAAGAGGAGAAACCTATGATTGACAAATCCACTCTTATAAAAACAAAAATTGACAATAGATTGAAATGGAATCGAACTGCTAGAGAGCATAGGCATAGATGTCATGCTATAGCTTGTATGTTACAAACAAAAGAATAAAAGAACAACATAGGAAATAAAAATCCAAACCTACTTGAAGCAATGCATGAAAAATCTATACCCTCACCACAAAAGAAACAAGAACCTTCCATGGACATTTTCCTTCGACCTTCAGTTGTGATTAATCTGGATGATGACATTGATATTGCAAAGATATATGAAGAAGTGCATGATGAATTGAACACATTTTTTTCCTCTTCTATGAGCTTAAATGGAAAATCTCCTAAGAAGAGTGTTGAACTTGGTGCTTCCCCTAGTTCGACACTTGTCATTGTCCCTTTGGCTAGTTGTCCACCTTCCATTTATACAGACCAAAATTGGGATGCAGATGACCTACTCTAGGTTGACTCACATGGGCCTTACTATTCTTTTGTTCTTGTTTATGTTTCTTTATGTGATTGCATGTGCGTAGTGTGATCCCCCATGATGTTTCATTTGATGTATATCTTTTTCTCTTTTTGTGCATTCCTCTATATGTACCTATAGTCTTCCCTATGTCGTAAGAATTTTTCATTTATCTTGGGGATGATGCAAGGTGTTGAGACATTTAGGTCTATTCCATGTTGACCCAAAAGCTTTTCCTTTATCTTTTTCTTGTCTTGTATTTTCCTTTTGGGGATGATGTAAGGCATCAAGAAATTTAGGTCTCTTCCATGTTGACCTGAAAGGATTTTTCTTTGTTTTCACTCTCTTTGTGTCATTCTTCTAGTTCTATGAGTATTTGGGGAATGATGACAATTCCAAGCTCTAAAAACAATAATGTAGCAAAGACATACTGACTTCAAATCCATAGATCCCTTATGTATTTTTGGGGGAAACCCTTCCTATTTCATGGTATAACTTTATTTCAGAAACATATGACTTGGCATACGATTTTCCAAGGAAAACTATCATGTCTTAGGACAAAACATTGGCTACTTTAAAGCACTTGCTCATAGTAATGGTGTTAGCAACCGCTTTAAAGTGGGGGAAAACATCGATGAAATCTTTCGACATATTTCATATCATGATTTTATTTTTTCTTGTGATGTCTCCATTTCTTGGTGGTCATTGGATTTTATGTCCTCCAATAGTGCAATATTTCTAAGCATACAATCTTAGTGGCATGATGCAAAGCTAGAGGCATCCCATAAGTGGTGATCTGATACTCTTTGACTTGTCCTCTCTTGGAGGTCACATTAGGCATGACGTTTCCTAAGAAGAAGACCTTACATGAACAAAGAAAAATACCCTTTTACAAAAACTTATAGACATGACATTGGGTTGATCTGACAATAATAGTTTATAATTTTTGGCCAAACTAGACACTGAACCGATTTTTTCTAACTAAATCTTCACTTTCGGGCACCTATAGCGGCCAAACCGTGAGGAATTTTAAGATGATGCAAACTAGTGATTTGTGACATTTTTTCTATAGATTCTAAATATATTTTTTTCAAAATTTTTGGAATTAGATAGCACTCCTTTTTCCATCTCCTTCGAAAACTAGTTTTTTTAGTAAACACCATTTTTAAGGGGCGATGCTCACCGTATACAACCTAATTTTTTTTCCATGAAGGATAAAATTATAATTTTTTTGAATTTAGATTTGTAACTACAATATGCAGTGATTTAATTTAGTTTCATAGTGTTTTATTGAATATTTTTTCCTTAATCAAGTTTCAAAGTCAAACCAATTACAATTCAGACATAGGCAGACTGCATACAACATAACTTTTTTTGTATGTATCAAAATCCTTTTTTTATTGGATCAAGGACTTCAAAATCTTGTGCATGATATATATATATATATATATATTTTTTTTGATAATATACAATTTTTCCACATGTGCAAAACAAAGAGCTTGTGTTTTGGTGAAAAACCTACATTCACAAGAAATAAAAAATAAATATAATAATAAAATTAAATTTATTTAAAACTATACTTTTTAGGAAGCTTATAATAAGGACTACATACTTACAATTTTTTTTTTAAATGAATTGATTTGATCCCCCAAAAGGTAAATCAAAAGTGGGTTTTTATTAGCATTTTGATAGGTGTAAAGGAGACTTCATTATAAGTATGGTTTAAAACTAGCAGAGTTCTATCCAAGGGGTTTTGGTCTAAGGTGGTTTGATCAATATCTCTTCAATTGGAATCCTTTAAATATAAATTTTTAAGTCTTAAATCATTATATTTTTTAAAAATATGTGATTTTAGCATAAATCAAGATCTCCTAGAAATTATAAACTAGTATTGTGGGATCACTCCATTCAAAAGAATTCAAAAGCATAGTATTTTGGTGTGTATCAAAGTTGTCAGGAGGATAACTTCGGTATGGTATGGGAGGCTAATATGACTCTCATTTTCCACCTCATTGGGATGAATTAGGTCTAGTGGACAGAATGAGGTTCCACTACCCAACAGTACCCAAAAGTGAGAAAACATGATTGGAATAACTCACCTAGTGGAAAAACTGAGGTTCCACTACCCTAGAGTTAGTATATGTTACAAACAAATAAACCATTTCCAGATTATGTTGGAATGGTTGTGATTGATCCTTTGTTTTTCGTGGCCTTTGATAGGGTATGACTATGTACCTTTGTTATTGCTGCATACTAAAGTGTCTTGAATGGCTACTTTATTGTGAGTTTTTCATGAGGGAAAACTCTCACTAAAGTGGGGAAAAATTTAGTGTACAAAAAAGTAACCATTTTTCACACTTAATTTGGGAATAAGTGATATAAAATTAACCTAATAATGCCTTGATTTAGTATTGTAATGTGTTGTATACGTTCACATTGAATCTAGGGCCCTTTTAAACAAAATGTACTTAAATTGTACCTTATTTAGGGTGTTCTAAAATTTTGTATTACACTTTCACACTTATCTAGGGTTTCATTAATTAATTGTGGTTAATTGAGCTTAATTGTACCCTTTAATTCAAATTTAAGCCTTATTAATGACACCTTCCAAAGAATCTATCCTAAAACCTAATAATGATATTGCATGACATTTAATTTGGAAAATTCAAGGTCCTAGAAAATGGTGCTAGGACCCATTCGCCTTTAGTGGAAAATGGGTCCTCTTCACATAGGACACACCTTTCTTTGCATTTTGGAGGTGGGTTTTTTATGTTATTCATCCCCCCGAAGCATGGTCCAAGAAAGTTGTGCTAGGAACAATTCACCTTTAGTGGTCAATGGGTCCTTCTCACATAGGACACCCCTTTTTGCATTTAAATGTGGCAGGATTATAATTATTTTCAATCCTAGATCTAGCGTCGGTTTGAATTATTTGAATTTCGGGGTTAATTCTTAGATTTAGTATAAATATAAGGTTAATCCACATAGTTTCATCTAAGACTTTCAAGATAACATCTTAATAATTTACAAGAGAATTATAGAGCACTTCAAGAGCATTTCAAGGGCATTCAAAGGAAGATTAGTGAATTTTATTGCAGCAATTCAAGGTCATATCATCATGTACTCAAAGGCATAGTGCATTCTAGCATGTTATTGAGCTAAGGATGTTGATGTAGCATTAAAGTTTCTATTTACAAGAATTGTTTCACATATAATTTGAGATGAAGATCTACATTCTACATGGCCACTTCATGTTGGTTTACAGATTTACATTCCAAGACAACTTCCAAGGTATCAACATTTCATTGATTCATGTTCATGCTTCAATTTCATTATTTCATCATTTGATTTGATTACCTAAATGGGGTTTGAATTAGGAAAACCCCTATTCACTAACAATCATTTTTTTTTTCTCCTCTTGAATGTGTGTTTGCAGATTTATAGGTTAAATACCAAGTGGATAACAAGTTTGAAGCAAAATTGTCAAAGTTGTCGAGTTTACAAAGTTGTCATTCACATTGTAAGAACATGGAAAGAGGGCTACAAAACATGTTATATGTTTTTAGGAGCTAATCACCGAGGATATGAGAGTGCAAACATCAAGGAACAAAATCTAGATCTCAGTTTCAAAAACCCTAACAGGGACCCATTCACCAGTAAAGGTGAATGAGTCCTTTATGACCTAAAAAAGGCTTCTTGCAGTAAGGTTCACATCATTCCAGCCTCTCAAAACTTGCCTTTTTATTGCTATAATAGTTAGGGTTAGTTTCTGATTGTTATTTTCATCATATCTTGCACATAATTACATGTTTTATAGTGGAAATTAGTGGTTCATCATCTTTTTGACTCATTTTGGTGAACCCTATTTTTCTATGAAATAGGGAGAATAGAGGTGGAGAATTTAAAAAAAAAAAAATTTGATAAGTGGAAGCTGAAGATGGATCTATTAATAGATCGAAATCTTTGGGTTGCTATTGATGAGAAATTTTTAAGGCCCACAAATCCTACTTTGGATACTTAATATGATATTATGGACCATAAATACAAGGGTTTGATTAGATTGTATAACATCAAGGGGGTAAAAATTTATTAAAACAAGGAAACATTACAAAGGAAGGGCCTTAAATGGCCCTATCAAGATCAACCAAGTGATCCAAATGATGAGAATTCTGGGGGTAGTTGACCCCGATCCACTAAATTCCAATCATGAATATGATCAGAAGCCCATTTAGCCAAGCAATCAACAACACCATTCCATTCTCGAGGAATATGAGTGAAAGTAATATACTCCAGAGAAGCACAGAGAGTGAGAATTTGTTCAACAATCAAAGCCATTTTCTAGCTCACATCATCCAAATATTGCATGTTCAGTAAGTTCACCACAACCTGGGAGTCAGAATCACATATGATCCTTCGCCAACCTAATTGACTACCCCGCTCCATAGCCAATAAAATGGCCCGAGCCTCCATAAGATTATTTGTATGAAGACCCTTATACACAAAGAAGATAAACTGAACATATCCAGAGCTATCCTGACCCACACCCCCAATGCCAGCATGACCCAGATTACCATGAAAAGAGCCATCCAAGTTGATTTTTAGGACCCCAAGAGGAGGAGGGGTCCATCTTCCCTCTCTATTCCTCTAAAAAGGGAATAAAGGAAGGCCCAAGAGCCCAAGCAACCTAAAAATAGGTGGTAGAAACAGGGGCCTTGCCCCACCATTCCCCAAACTCCACCAAAGAGGAAGCATGCCAACAGGCCATATTCCACACCCCCCACCAGAAATGCCAAATATCCCTAGTATAGGAACAATGGAAGAAGAGATGCGAGACACTCTCTTCACAACCATGACACAAAACACACATGGAGGGTCCTTGGAACCCACGCTTACATAAATTATCCCAAGTAAGAAACCGGTTTTGAGCCACTAACCACATAAAGAAGTTGCACTTGGGCCATGAAAACTTATGCCAAACATGCTTCCACCAAGGGACCTCAATGTCCCCAAACAACTGCCTACCTAACTGCTTATAACTAGCTGCCATAGAGTACTTTCCAGAAAAATATGAACCATTCCAAACCAAGACATCATGTCCCCTCAAAGAATTACAAGCATGGGAAGCCAAAAGCTGAGAAAGCTCACGCCTATCCCCCTCAGACCCTCCAGGTGGCCACTCAGAAGGATGCTTCCAGTGAAAAATTACAACCAAACCACCATGTTGTGCCACCTTATAATGCTCCACAGTATCCCAATCACTTGCAAGAAAAACATCACAAAGGGGCTGGAGGTGAGGAAAATACGAGAGAATAGGAGGGTGACCATCCCAAGAATCTAACCAAAAAAGAGCTTGTGACCCGGAATGACAGATCCAAAAAAGCACACACTTAATCAACTGCACCCCCACTTTCAAAGTATGCCAAATCATAGAACCACTCCCTTCCAAAGGATATCGAGGAACCTTAAAAGAAGCAACACCCCGTAGATATTTATGGGTGAGACTACGAGCCCATAACTGATGTTGACTGGTACACCATCGCCAGTAAAGCTTGGCAGCAAGAGCTTTCCCATTCAAAATAGTAGAGTGTAAACCAAGACCACCCTCCTGCTTTGGTCTACACACAGAATCCCACTTAACAAGGCTCCATTTTGAAGAGAACACATTATCGCTCCAAAGAAATTGACATGAAAGAGCATCAAATTCCTTAAGGAAATACATAGGAGCCGACTGAACAAAGCACCTATA
This sequence comes from Sequoia sempervirens, assembly GCA_007258455.2. Classification (NCBI taxonomy): domain Eukaryota; kingdom Viridiplantae; phylum Streptophyta; class Pinopsida; order Cupressales; family Cupressaceae; genus Sequoia; species Sequoia sempervirens. The sequence continues at coordinate 512,873,434 of VDFB02000015.1, forward strand.
GATGGGAAGGGCCTAGATAGCAGATTTGAGAAGAGTCACTCTAGCAGCAATAGACAACCAACGATGAGTTCAATGAGTAACCTTGTGCCTAAGCTTATCAAGCAGTAGCTGCCAAGAGGACCTGGGCTGACGACCAACAATAAGAGGAATACCCAAGTAGAAAAAGGGAAGAGACCCAATTTGAAACCACATAATAGCTGCAATCCACCGCTGGATAGCTTGAGGAGTATTAAAGAAGAATATAAAAGACTTCTGCTCATTGACTTTCTGGCCCGAAGCCGCTAGATAGATGTTCAAATATTTCCGGAAGGATTGAACCTCCCTAATATGATCCAGTCCCATAAAGGAGGTGTCATCCACAAATTGGAGATGAGAAAGCATAGGAAATCCAATCCCCCACTGCCACCCATGAATCAAACCTTGTGAAACTCAAGAATTAAGAAGTCGGCCCAGCCCCTCCGCCATAATAATAAAAAAATAAGGAGAGAGCGGGTCCCCCTGACGAAGGCCCCTAGTAGCCCCAAAAAGATCTGAAGGTTCCCCATTCACAATAACCAAAAAGGAGGAAGAGGTCACACAACTCAATATCTAGCTCACCCAGTCAGAGGAAAAACCAAAGGCCAATAGAATCTTCTGAAGAAAACTCCATTTAACTCTATCATAAGCTTTTTCCATATCCAACTTGATAAACATAGACCTATCCTAAGAGGTTTCCATGGAATGAATGATTTCAGACGCAACCACCACCCCATCTAGAATTTGATGACCTGCCACAAAGCCGCCTTGCTTCTCAAAAATTATCACAGGAAAACAAGATTTAAGCCTCTTAGCAATCAACTTCATAATAATCTTGTACACCACATTACAGAGTGCAATAGGTCTAAAGAGATCAAGTCTATCAGCACCTTTTTTCTTGGGAATGAGAACCAAAAAAGTAGCATTCAAGGCATGAAGCATCTGCTTACTATGAAGAGACTCTCGAACCACCTCCAACAGATCCAGCTTCATAGTATCCCAAAACTCCTAGAAAAACTCAACTAGGAAACCATCAGGGGTAGGAGATTTCCCCTTGTTCATCCCAAACACCACCTCCTCCACCTCTGATGAAGTCACTAGTCGAATAAGAGAAGCATTCAACTCATTAGAAATTAAAGAGGGAATGCAAGCAATGACCCTATTCTCATCAGCCTCAGCAGGAAGTGAATCCTCAGTGAACAAATTAGTGTAGAACTGATGAGCCTCTCTAGACAAAGCTTGTTGCGAAGAGATTGAAAGACCCTCATAGTTAACCAAAGAAGAAATAAAACACTTATTCCAATGATCTTGCATTGAATGATGGAAAAAATCCATATTCCTATCATCCTCTTGAAGCCAATCAATCCTAGCCTTTTGTTTCCAAAAAATCTCCTTACGAAGCTCCCACTCCTCCAATTTCAGAGCACGGGCCTTAGCATTCCCAAGAGCCTCTGAGAATCCCAAATCCTGAATCTGGTGGGTAATAACAGCAAGGCGATCCTACGCTTCTCTTTTTCTGGCCCAAAAATTACCAAAACATGACTTATTCCATCACTTAAGATGATACTTAACATATTGCAGCTTCTTAACTAGAGAATGCATAGCTGACCCATACACAGGGGTGCCATCCCGCCACAACTGAGCAACAAGATCACCCAAAGATGGATCACGTAGCCACATTAGCTAGAATTTGAAAGGAGGATTCTTAGGATTTGGGAAAGCTGAAGTTGAAAGCTTAATAGGCCAATGATCAGAGCCACACCAGTCAAGAATCTCAGAGAAAATGACCAAGCTGCCTCTAACCCAAGAGCAAGAGACAAGGAAACAATCAAGCCATTGGGAGATCACTTCAGGCCAACTCCTTCTATTAGTCCAAGTGAATATTCTGTTAGAGAGTTTTACATCCACTAGAGCAAGAGAGTCCACATTAGTCTGGAACAAATCTGAAGTAGGACCAAGCCTAGGCAACCCTCCCCTTTTCTCCTCCAAGCTCAACACAACATTGAAATAACTAGCTAAGATCCAAGGTAGAAAGGGTGCACAACACCTAACATATCTGATATGAGCCCAAAGCTGGATTTTACCACAAATGTCAATCGGAGCATAAACATTACTAACCAAAATAGTCTCACCAGATTCCAAAACTGAAGCCACCACAGAAATAGTAAACTGGCTTGAAATCCACCAACGAGGAACAACCTTATGAGGATCCCAGAAAAGAGCCAGAACCCCATAGGTTCCCCTAGATCCAATACATTGACACTAGCCAGAAAACCAAATATGAGGGGCATGTTGAAGCATGAGGTCCACCTGAAGCTTAGTTTCTTGAACACAAAAGATATCAGGAGAATGAACAACAATCAAATCTTGAATAGCCTTTTGACGGGAGGTGCTATCCAACCCCCTTGCATTCCATGAGAGAATAATCATGAGGAAGGCTGAGAGAAGTGGGCCTCAAGGGTCTTAATAGAACCAGATTCCACCAACAGATCCCCAGTAGATTTAAGCTTGTCTACATTATTCTTACGACTAGCTTTTGAAGAATTTTCAAAATTCCCTTTCTTGAGAGAGCGTTGCAACACCCCCAAAGCAAGAGATGATCCCCGCCCATTACCTGAAGAGAACATTTCCTTAGCTAAATCTACTAAAACAATATCATCCTACACATTTGCAGAGGCCCCAGGAGGCACATAAATCACCTGCTCCAATACTAGAGAAATATATTGAACAATAATTTCCTGCTCCAGCCCTGAATCCAGCCCAACATCCATACCAGTGGCTCCAAAAGAGAGCTCAATAGGAATCCCTTCCTCCAAAGCCTGATTATCTAGGACTTCAAACCAAATGAAACCCTGATCAATCTATCCATCTTTATAGGCCTACTTCTGACCCCTCCCTTTATTTCTCTGCTTAACAGGAATAAAGCCATCCTTATCGAGCCCACCCTCAACCACAAACACCTTACCTTTATCTCCCTTCTCCACCGAAGGCCCCGAAGAAGGAGAGGAAGAATCACCTACCACTTTGGGTGCCTGAGGACACTGGCGCTAAAGGTGTCCATACTCGTGACAAAAGCGACAACGAAAAGGAAGGGACTCATAATCTAGCGGTTGAATCCACGAGGCAGAGCTAATACAAATTTCCAAAGAATCTAGCAAAGGGTTATTTAAATCAATTTCAACACAGATGTGAGCATAAGAGAATACCTTTTTATCCAAAGTATTCTGAGCAATGACAACCGACTTTCCCAACAAAGTAGTAATCCAGAGCAGAATATCCTCCCTCCAAAACTCCAATGGCAGCCATGGAAGACGAACCCAAACAAGAACCCTTGTAGGAAGATCCTCTGTCACATTAAAACTACCATGCTAGGGGTTAATGAACAAGCCAACATGATTGTAAAAATATGGCCCTCCCTCAAAAACACGATTATGATATGAGATGCAAGAAAAATCAACCATGAAATAGCCATTCACAACCACCAATAGATCGAAATCCCCTTCAACCTACTAGGTTCGATGGATCCAAGACTCTAACGCCGAGAGAGGGACACGAATACCCAAGAAATTGCATCTATCATAACATGTTGGCTCCAGTAAGCTATGTCCTCCTAAACCGATTCGGGAGAAATAACTAGAACAGGTCGATGTTGACTCTCCAACAGGCACCTGCTCACTTTCTTAAGCTTAGAGCTCTCACCCACAAAGGACGAATCCAACTTTTGTGCATGCATGGTTGTTGAAAAATTTGAGATGGCTTTGGCCCAGCAAGCACCAGGTTATTGGAAGCCTCTACCATACCTCTTCACTGAATCCCAACACCTAGCCCACACCGTAGCACCCTCTCCAAACCCACACCACTTCCACCACCCACTTCCCCCACAACGCACAGCCCCCAAACCACCACAACAAACACCCCCCAACCCGTACGTAGTAGGTAAGAACACAACCCCAGCTTGTTACAGGCTGCATGCACCCAACAACAACCTGCGCAAGAACATGCACCTCTTTATTAGTTTGATTAGATTATACTTACAAGAATATATTTTAAATAATTTCCATGAAGAGACCTCTACATAGAAACTATGAAAGAAACTTGTGAGATGTATCAAGTGAAATATTTAGTCAATAGTATTTTCTTGAGGAAGAAATTGTATTCCTTGAGAATGGAAGAGGGTGGGCGAATTATAAACCACCTAGAAGAATTCAATATGTTGGTGGCTCAATTGGCATTAGTTGGTGTCAAAATAGATGAGGAGGAGAAATGCTTAATTTTTCTTTGTTCTTTGCCTAATACATGGGATTTCCTTGTTATGATTATTGGGAGTACTTATTTTATCTTGAGTATTAAAGATGTGGTGGGTTCTTTGATTTCTAAAGAGATGAGGAAGGTATCCATGTGTGCCAAGGAGGCCCTAAATTTTTTTGGAATATCTAAGGAAAAATGAAGGAAGAATGAGAAATGTAATAAATCCAAGTCCACTAGAGAGATTCAAATCCATTAAAAAATTATAAATTTATTTGTTGGAACTATGATAAGTCTATACTCTTCTGTAAGGAGAACAAAGAAGAAACGAATAAAAACAAGAGTTTTGATTATGATTATGAGTTTGAGAAGGAAGATAGATGGTGACGCATTCATTGGAAATTTATAAAATCATGCATGTAATGATGCATGGCTATTTGAATTAGTTGCATATTTCCATATGGCCTCTAATAGAGATTTTTTTTTTAATACATGAATAATTTGATGGAGGTAAGGTGTACATGAGTGATGATTGTTTAAATATTATTGTTTGTGGTAATATTTTAGAATTTGGTTTCTTGATGGTAGAATAAATATAATTAATGTTGTTTTGCATATCCATGGATTAGCACACAATTTTTTATATGTGAGAAAATTAATAGATGTAGGTGTGCATGTAGTTTTTTTGATGCAAGATGAAATATGGTTAGAGGTACTATGGTTATTGCTAGAAGTGTTAGATATGACACATTCTATTAGCTTGATGCATGCATTGTTGAGTGCAATAGTACTTCTATGAAAGGAAATTTTGTGGCTACTTCATTGGAAGATGTAAGGGTTAAATCATATTTTGCAGATGGTCATGGCTTCTAGGTACCCAAGGGTGCTCTTTCTTCTGAATAAAGGGTACTTACAAAGAAGACTATGTTATTGCACCAAAGACTAGGCCACATTGGAGAAAAAGGCCTAAGGTCCTTGAAAATATTTTTTTGAAGGGTTATTTGATTGTAATATTGAACTTTGTTTTTGTGAGCATTGAATTTATTGAAAAAAAAACAATGTTTAGTTTTACTTGATTTCTCATAAATATTATGGTGTATTGGATCTTATTCATTTTGATATGTTTTTTCCTTTATATGTTCCTCTGATCGGAAATCCACATATTAGGTTTCATTTATTGATGATTATAGTAGGAGTACATGGGTATATTTTCTAAAGAGTAAATATAATTTTTCAATTGATTTAAATAATTTAAAGAAATGGTTAAGTTGTAGTTTGGAAATAAAATAAAATGTTTGAGGATTGATAATAGTGGTGAATTTTTATCTAATGATTTTGATAGATTTTGTAAATATTGTGGCATTCATAGATAAAAGAAACTATGTATTCTCCATAGCATAATGGAGTTGTAAAAAGAATGAACATGACATTGATAGAGAAGGCTAGGAGTATGCTAAGTGGTTCTGGTCTACAACAAAGGTTTTGGGCTGATTTTTTTTCCTTTATTTACATGATAATCAAAGATTACATCATATATAATGGACGTACTTGGTAATCCATCCCATAACTATAATAACCCATATGCAATCTAAAGGAAAGATAATTAAAAAGAATTCATAATACATTAGAAGCTATTACTCTTCATCTAATACCTATCAATGGCTGTCTCATCAATAAAAGTGGTGAGAGAAAATGCAAAACTATGACAATAAATATTAAAAATCTACCATGGAGACATATCATTACTTGGAGATACACTTTTACAAACACTTGATAATCTTAACGAGATATATTCCTTTGCTTGTAGTTTAGAAAAACAATATTTGATGCCCTAGAAAAAGTTGTAGAATTTTCTAAACAAGAAATATGGCTTAATGAATAGCCCTTTGAATGATAAAAAATGTATTTTATATATCTTTGAGGGTTGGTGATGCCCTTGACATTATTATCATTAATGATATCATGTGATAAATTGGCCCTTTGAGATGTGTGGTTAGTGGTGGTACCTATAAGTGTGAGGACATCCTTCTCATCATGATTGATATTATTCTTAATATTGACATTAATTCCTCTTTTCTTCAATAGTTGTTTAAGTAACGATAAAAATATTACATAATAAATATTAGAGTTAGTATAATTTAAAACATATAATGTTATCAAAATAGATGTGAATAACTAATGTAAACATGTGATAATTTGGAAAGAATCCTAAATTAAATAATTAACACGGTAAATTGGATACCACATCCAAATAATTCAAGAAAATTAATATCAAAATCATTTATATAGTATGTCAAATATTAATTAACATCAAATTTTCCAACACTTATTTGAATTAGTGCACTTGGAATGGTCATTGTCAATCTAAGAATATTTTGGTGGTCTTGGCCCTCATAGCTGTGAAACATCTAAGAGGAACCAGTTCTTATTTAGAGCTAACACACATGCTTCCCAAGCATTAACCCTAGCTAGGAAAATCTTGTGTGTACATTGTACCCCGAGTTCGAGACACATTGTGTGCCCCTTCTGCCATGCCCATATCCCACCAAACCACATTCTTGTTCTTCGTTAAGTAATCTCCATGCCCCTTTTCCAAGTCTCACATAAATTCTTTATATAAGCCTTAAGGGGTGGTTCCATCATATCCATTCACAAAGGTTTTTTTTGAATAATTATTTAAATAAATATATTTATTCCTCCCTTTTACAAATGTTTTTATATATAATATTTATTAATCTTCACTTTAATCAAAATATCAAAATATCCTTTATTTGTCTCTCCCTTAAATTAATTCTAAAGGGATATTTAATAACTCTCTTCTCTTGAGGAAAAAGTCACATAACATTAATGGTGTCTCCGATTGAAGTTTGTAAATTGGAGAAGCGCCCACAAAATCTACTAGAATGATAGCTAAGAGATGGTGTGAGGATCATAGGGACGTGAAAATTTAACTTGTACATTAATGGTTACATGGTTGCCTTTCCCTTTCTGATCACTAGAAGTACATGTGAATCCATGTCTTTAAGATTAATAGTTGTTTTTGGGTGGAAAAAATTATGATTGGGTAGTTGTAGGGTCTCATCAAATCAATAATGGAAACCTAGATCATGTAGGGATGTAGGTGGTAGTGAATAGTTCAAAATGTAGAAGTTTTTATGTTTAAAGGATCGAGGGTAAAGAATATCTCATAAGAGATACTAATATCAAAGGTTGAAGATACCAAGGAAAAGGTACCTATACTAGCAGTCGCATGCACAACATGCACCGATCAACCAATAGGGGTCCACCATGAGAGGTAGATCACAAAGTGAATTTGAAAGGAAAGGAAATCTATGTGTGTACTAAAAGATATCATCTCTACATTTTTTCTGAGAGTTGTAGAAAGTTTGCACTTGTTAATTGTTAAGCGATGAGCAATACAACAAAGATTAAAAAGCATTTATGTATATTACGAGATTTTTTTTTGCGTTTCAATATCAATAATTTCTAGGTGGAAGTTGATTGCAAGAATGTAAAATTCATTATTTATAATGTATCCATTACTTGTAATCTCATTTAATTAATTATCTATTATTTTAATAAATAATAGTAGGAGAATGATTTTTGAATAAAAAATTTCATAGTAAATCACATTTTCTGCATTCAATACAATTTAAATTTATAAATTGGTAGTTTTGTTGGTGAATATTTTGACATAGGAGTTAATCGAGATTAAAATCTGTAGAGTATATTTCAATAAAGAAATATATTTGGAAGGCATAATTAGATGGATAATATGAATATGGCTTATGTAGAAATTGTTTTACATCTCTATACTTATTTCGAGTATTATACACCGTTGTAAACTCTATATTATAGTGCCCTTCTTTATTGTTATGTGAGAAGCAGTGCACCAAAGAGTAGAAAGCATTTGCATATATCAGGAGATTTTTTTCTTGCACTTCCATATCAGTTATTTTTAGTTGGAAGCTCATTCTGGAAATGTAAAATAGAACCGTACCTGTTGTTTTCATTTTTTACAATGTATCAATTATTTGTAATGTCAATTAATTAATTATCAATGATTTTAATAAGTAATGTTAGGAAAATGATTTTTAAATAATTTTTTTATTTATAAATCACATTTTCTCAATTGAATACAATTGAAATTTGTAAAGTATTAGTTTTCTTAAAGGTATTATAATCAATTTTTGATTCATTAAAATGGGAAAATGTTTTTTGTGTTCCGGAATCAGATTTACCAGTTACAAAGTGGTTATAAAATTGTACATTATGTGCTATCTTCCTAAGATCAAATTAACAAGTATGGTTTTGAGAAAGTGATTCGATTAGTATAGTTATGTCTTTTGGAAAAGTGATTCCATTAGTTTAGTTATAATGGTGATCAGAAATGGGTTTTGCAAAAAGTGAAGATGTTGCAAGTAGTATCAACTCAGTAATTTAGGGATTCAAACAACATGTATACTTTGTGAAGGTATTTTATTTGAATTAGAATTTACACATTGTTTGGAGGGAACATCAGAAAGATGTCACCAAATGTATAAAACAATTTGTGTAGACATATATATACATACATACATACATATATATATATATTTATAAATATATATATATATATATATATATATATATATATATATATATATATGTAAGAACAAATGTATGGCGTTAAATGTAGAACTACAAAACCCACGCTCGTTTGTCTTCCTTATGGAAAAAATAATAGTAAATCTATACAATAGTTTGTGCATATACATATATGTATGTAACAAAGAAATGACTGATGTGAAATGGGAAACCAGAAGACCCGTGCTCATTTTCCACCCTGCCATATTGGCATCATGGAGCCGCATGGACTCTAGCCAAACCCTTGAGGAAGAGAAGTATGAAACGTCCACGAGAGATGCCGTGGTGTTTCATCCTACATTGTACAACATGAATCCTAGGAAACTCTGTTGTTTGCATATATAATATCTAATACTGTTGTCTTAACTTGGTTTTCACATATGTTTCCATGCTTAAACCTAGTTCCTACAAACAAAACAAAAAGGTATGTTAGTGGACAACCAAGGGAAATAAAAAATGAAGGATAAAGAGCAAGTATAGGGGTAAAATTAATATATACAATGTGAGCCTGAAAATAGTGAATAATTTTTGCAATTAGTTAACCAAGGCTGTTTATTGAGAATGAGAAATTATGAAAACATAATAGTGAATGTATAGAAGAATTTGTGCATATACATATATGTATGTAGCAGCAAATCAATGATGTGAAATGGGAAACCACAAAATTTGTGCTCATTTTCCACCCTACCATATTGGCATCATGGAGTCGCATGGACTCTAGCCAAACCCCCAAGCAAGAGAAGTATGAAACCTCCATGAGAGATGTTGTGGTATTTCATTATACATCATACAACATGAATCTTGGGAAAACTCTGTTGTTTCCATATATAATATCTGATATTGTTGCACGTTCTCTTTGGTATGAGAACTTGAAACCAAAAGCGTAACTTGGTTTTCAAATCCCTTTGCATGCTCAAACATAGTTCCCGCAAACAAAAAACAAAGGTATGCTAGTGCACAACCAAGGGAAATAAAAAAGGAAGGATAAAAAGTGAGTATAGGGGTAAACTTAATATATACAATGTGAGCTTGAAAATAGTGAATAATTTATGCAATTAGATAAACAAAGTTGTCTATTGACAATGAGAAAGTATCATACTTACATACAGTGTTGATTATGTCCAACAAGGATGAGCTACATTGAACTCAACCATAGGAGCATGGAAGAATTTGAAATAGAGAGTCTAAAATACACTGATTTTCTTGAATGCATATTTAAATTTCTCCAGGAATCTAAACAAAATAATATACATATAAAATAAAAGAGGCTAGCAGTTGTCTTCTATTAACATGTTTCATGATATTGTTGTTCCCTCATCTGTTTAACTATCAATAAAATTTCATGATGTTGTTTTCCACTCATCTATTTGAAGCTACCTCTAATAGAGTAGTCTATTGTTCTTCTAACAAAGATTATTTTTTAATCTTTAAATTTTTGTAATTTTTAACATGCTTAATTTGTTTGGATGGAATATGTTATCATTAAGATGTATTGTTGTATATATAGATAAATATATACATGTGTACATATAGATATATATGCCTGCTTATTTGTGTTTTTTGAAATGTCTAGACAAAGGAAAAAGCCAACTTGCCTGAGTAAGAAAAGCAAGTAAGGTCGATGGAAATTCTCAAAGACTCTTACCATTTATCACATGATAATAGAAAATAGAGAAATTGTAAAAAAACTATTAGGAAAAAACTTAGGGATCACAAGTGATAGATGGTGGGAAAGCCACATTCAACTATTTGATAGAAGACAAGCAACCTAACTGAAGAAAACAATGACAAATGCGGTGCATAGTACAAAGTTTGTGTTTAGCTATTTTATGTGTTGAAAACCGCTCTTGCAATAATGCAATTTAATCAATATGGGAGAGAACAAAAGAGATAAACAATAAATTAATCATTTATGTACACTACCCATGCAAAATGATATACCAATTCCACAACTCAATAGTTTGAGCACCCTCCAAGCTGGTTTAAAACGAAGCGAAATGCAAAAAATTTAACAGTAGCCTGTTATCAAAGCAACAACACAATGGTTATTTCAACAATAGAACTTCATTAAACTACACTCTCCCACACACCAACATTCAATATTGCATTTGCTTCATCCACCACCATTGTGCAATGAGAGGATGCATGTTGGCGCAAAGAGTATATATTTTTGAAAGCAATACAGAGGAAGGTGAAAATAGTAAAATGGTGAATAGATGATTGTATACATCAACATTTTACATATAGATATACACATACATATACATATACCTATACATATACATATACATACAGATACATATACATATACATATGCATACATATACATACACATACACATATATATACATATACATACATGTACATGTACATATAAATATACATATACATAAAAATGTACATATATATAAATATACATATACATATACCTACAAACATACTTTTTTCCCTTCGTTTATCAGCTGTAGTTATCTCTGTGTAGCATTGGTGTTACACTCATCACCATATGACCATTCGGTAAGAATAAGCAGAGAAACAAAATTATGAAAAATAAATAAATCATTTATGCAAAATACCCATGTGAAACATACATATTTATGCATGTAAGCATATATATATATATGTATAGGGTATGTGTAGGATCGATAGCCAAAAAGTGGCAACATGGTATTGTGGTATGTGGTCGATAACATTTTTTTTACCCAAAATTGATGATAGCCAAAAAGGGTTTTTAAAGAGACTCTACCTTTCCACCACATAAATTATGCTACTTTGAATTTAATAAATAATTATTATTCATTTTCATTTGAATTGATTTACCAAACCCCATTGATAGGTTGATTGAAAACATCTATATCTTTCAAACTATTATCACATTTTTGAATCAAAAAATGCATCACATTCTATTCTTCATATACTATAAGATTAAAAAAAAATTGAATTTCATGAAGCTATGACCAAGTTAAGGCTGTTAGACATACACGCTTTTATATTTTTAAAAGTTGTAATAAAAATTCATAATTAATTATTTACTTGAAAAAAATTACAAAAAAAAAATGCACACATCTGACATGACTCTCTACTTATATATAAAAATATTATAAAAAAAATATATTATCATTTTATTGTGGTTAGGTGGCCTTAAAGACATAATCTACTTCTTATTTTTTCCTTAAAATTTAAGTATCATCGCGATTGAAATTTCAAATTTTCAATTCAAATAGATTTAAAAAAAAAAAAACCTAGCATTTTAGAAACTATATCTAATTTGCTATTCTATTCTTCCATATTTTTGAAATAATATAGATAACTTATTCAAATTTTACATCAAGTTGCCTAAGTCTCCATTTTTTGAATTTTTCACCACTTAAGGGCTTGTTTTTCCATGATGAACCTTCACATGTACCCTATA
>VDFB02000015.1:512885831-512943517 GCA_007258455.2 Sequoia sempervirens
TTATAAAAATAATTTAATTTAAAATATAATACTTCTATAGTTAATAATTCTTTTGGCATGGTTCATCATATTTCCTTGGCTACTTTGTTTCTCCACCAAAGAGAAACAAACAATTTACCAAGTTTTCTAAGTCTACATTCTCTTCTCTTATAGCTCCTAAAAAATAATTTAATGTAGTTTCCCCTATTCATCCTCTAGATACAAACTATTCTTTGCCACCTTCTTATCACCCACATGGCTTTTGTTAGTGTCACAAGGTACCTAGTCATGGCATAGAGATATTTGTATCTGAAGTACATTGTGCAAGACCACATTGAGTCCAACATCATATAGCTCTTTGGGGTAAATGATAAAAGTAACATGTCTATAACAAAGCCAATCCAAAACCTTCAAATCTACACAAATCCATTTCTACAAGAGTCTTTCAATTTCATTGACTTACTCCCCCTTCATTTGTGCAAGGGCTTGATGCTGATAAGTCCTATTCTTTTTGAGACATGGTGGGGATGGTGGATTCCAACCCCCAAAATCTCTCAAGATTTCTCCATCCTTTAACTCACCATTTCCTTTTCTCTTGTTGATGTTCTTGATGGAAAATATAGCCAACCTCTATACATTATTGTTGACTACAATGGGAAACCCATTTGGGGAGTACTTGTTGATTTAGCTAGTATGGTAAATTTTATGACAAAGGAAATTCTATATGTTCATCAATTGTGTAAGGATGAGCATGAGTAGTCCAAATTATTTATATAGAGACAACATGACCCATCTTTTCCTACTCTAGGTTTAATCGCCCTTTTGGTCAAAGTAGGACCTAAATTCCTAAAATCCCCCTTTTATATGATTCCTAGCTCTAATCACTTGTGTGTGAAGCAAGGCCATCCATGACTCACTTCCATTAAAGAATTCAATTATGTTGTGCATAAATGTTTAAAATTAATCACAATGGATCTATACACAATTGACAATACTAGATTTCATTTGGTCTCCTTACATAGGAACTTTTCCCTTGATTATTTTGGTCAACACCCATAGGACATCTTTTACCCCACAATGAGTAGGTCATATAGCATATTTGTTTGTTATTCCTTTTTCCTCCTCTTGTGCATTTGCTTCCTCTTGGGCTCCTTAGCCTTCATTGATTACTCCTACTCCTCCACCCACTCCTTTGGTGGTTAGAGGAAATAAATAATTACTAGGATACCTTCCCATCCCTTTTGGTTTTGTGGCCTCTAGTGGTGATCTATGTTCATCCCTTGGACTCTTTGGCTATAAGAGGAAATCCAATTTTTTTGCATAAATTTTCCCCTCTATCTTCTCACCTTTCAGCAATCACTTGTATTCCTCAACATGCCCCTCTATTAGTAAGAGGAAATCAAACTATAGTGCAAGACCTTCCCTATGCACCTATGGGTCCTCACCCTTTAGCAATTGCTTCAATTCTTCCACCTACCTCCTTGGTAGTCAAGGGAAAATAACCCATGACAAGTGATCCACGTCATGTTCTCATGGTCTCTCAACATATATAGATTGATTATGTACCTCCTATCTATAAGACATATGAAGGAAATAAATCCATGTTGATAGACCCTTCTCCTCCTCCTCCAATAAAATCTAAGGGGCCCACTAGGTATAGCCTACTTACAAGAAATCACAAGTGTCATTGACATGCCACATATAGAAAGCATTCCCCCTCTCATATAATCACCTCCTCAACCAAATCCTCATCCCAATCCTATTTTTTACCTCTACCCATTATGTGCTTCCTCTAAATCCAAACAAGAGGAACCCCAAAAGGGTTTAAGTAATCTTGTCTCAGTCACTTGATTTCCATATTCTACTTGTAATCCTTGATATTCCTCCCTTATATGCGCCTTTATACATGCCCAATATCATATGTGGCACTTCTCTTTCTTCTTTAGTTCCATTATGATGTACTTGCCATTAGATTTCGACATATATCCTCCACCCCTCCACTATTCATAAAAATATCCCTGCCTACAACCCAAGAATATACTAGAATTTTACCATCCACCATCATCCCATAAATCTAATCCTAACCCACCTTCACCCCACATGTGGAGTGATGGAATTGTTTTTCCTGTTGGAAATATTCAAAGAGATCAGATGAACGGCTGATCATTATGTCGCACAATTCAACTTGATGATTTTCCTTTCGTAAGATCTTCCTTTTTCATGTTCAATGGCGGTGGCGTAAACAGAGGATTTCAATTGTGTGTCGTATTCATTCAACTTGATCGGCAAAAAGATAAGATTTTAATTGTGTCTCTCATTCATTCGATTTAATGTCAAAACAGAATCAGATTACACTTGTCATTTTTGACTTGCAGATGAATGAGCAGTGTCTCCAACTTAGATTATACTTTTCTTCCCATGATGTTTGACGCCCACCAATTCACATCAACTGTCCTTGACTTGTAGATATAGAAAGCAAAAACATCAGTCTCTTATCTTAGACTGTTAAAGCCATGGACAGACCAACATACTCTTCTACTGGTTTTTTTTGGTTGGTGCATGTTTGTGATCCATACTCTCATTGCCTTCAATAGAAGCATGACAACATTCAAATGTAGTGTAGGTGGAAGACTTGGCTAGCTAGCATGCAGTTGAGAATTTAGGTGTGAGTTGTTGGGGGAGTGTGTGTTTTTTTGTTTGTTTACAACAGGCTATCTCCGCGACCCCGCCCAGCGTCTAGAGGGGTGAGCTGAGGTGAGACTAGTCCCTTATGGGTGGACGCTACAGCCCACATGCAGACCCACCTGTTTATTTTTGTTATTTTTCATTTTTTTGGATGTTGTTTATGGATATTATAGTTGTAAGGATTCACATTTTTTGTTTTATTTTTCATAAGAATAGTTTTTAAGTAGTTGTAAGTATTTTTTATGTATCTTTTATAATTGATCATCAAGATTATTTATCTTCTCTTTTCTTATATATTATTTTTTATATGTTTTTTGGGCAGAGCTTAATAGATTTTTTGACTAATTAATCTAAAAACAAATTATATCACAACTAGAATAAGATGTGCTTGTGACAAGGAATCTCAAATCACCAATAATGAAGGTCTTGAAATGGAGAAACATCTTATTTTTATTTTATTTTATTTTATAATGAATTATGTTAAAATAAGAAATTTAATAATTCAAAATTATATTAACTCTTTGTCATTTTCTGTCTTTACATTAAAAGTCTATCTACAAGTGAATGCATATTTTTACATAGAAGTCAAGAATCTTTTAAATAATGCGCACAAATAAACATCAATAATATCCAATCATTTTATTTTAGCAATTTATATTTAAGGAAATTTATATAGAAAATCATTTTAAGAAACAAAAATTCAAATTCATATATATATATATATATATATCGAGTGATACTAGAGTTGATGCTTCTCATTCTCTTATTTTAGACTAGTAATTATTTATCCAAAAATTATTTTAAATAAATTATCAAATAAATATACAATCTTTTTCACTAATTTTATTAAAGAAAGTAAAAATCATTTAAATAAATCATAACTAAATTAAACATGATTTTTTTTTAATTTGACCTCACGAAATATCTACTATAATTTTAAATGTTGTTCCTTCTTATCATTACATTATGGTTTGTCAAAGTAATCTTGACATTCGATAACCCAAGATTATCCCAACTCTTACCCCGACTATTTATATATTTGCAATATAATTTTTGGTTTTTTATTTGTTTATGCGGTTTCTCAAACCCTCATTAAGGGGATTGGTCTTCCTAGTTCTTCCAACCAATTGGTCAATGGTCACTTTTTGCTGATGCCTTACTCACCATCATTGAGGATGGAAAAAATATCAAATAGACTCTTTGTTGCCTTTATACTTTTTGGTACGCCTCTAGTTTGAGTATTCAATGGCAAAAGATCCAGTGCTATAGGAAATCATTTCTTCCTAAGCTAGGTTGGTTAGATAATTTTTGCTAGGGATAAATTGATCATGGGGAAGTCTTTTAATTCTTTGACATTCCTTTTTTATTTTCAAGCTTCTCTTACTTCCCTCTAACAAGCTATTGTTGAGCTAGGTTTGAGAAAAAACTCAACTACTAGATTACCAAGCCTCTTTCTTTGGTTGGTAAATTCTAGATTTTCTCTAAAGCTTTGGTTGACACCCATGTTTATGATTCCTCTTGTTGGGTTCCTTGTTGCCTTCAAAAGCTTCTTATTTAAAGCTTGAAAATTTACTTAGAGACATTCTCTAGGCCTCTAGTGATGCACAACAAGGATTTTATCATGTTGCTTGGAACTTTGTTTATCCTCCCCATAATGTTGGTGGCTTAGGATTGCTTTCAATACATCAACAAGGTATTTCCTTATGTGCTAAATGGATTATTAGGGAACTTTAGGGAAATGAAGTAGATAAATTTATCATCAAGCATTGTATTAGTTCAAATGTGCCTTACAAGTGCTCAACCCTAAAATGATAGATCTTGGTACTCTCATCGCTATTAGGGAAGTAGTTTAGGTTCAAGCCAATTTTTTCATTAAGAACATTTGGAAATATTGGGAGGCTATTAATCCTTAGCTTCTCTAGGTGAGAAATAATTTCTACAATAGAATTTCAATCAATCAATTGTCTATTTGGTGGTCTCTTATTCTATCTTACCAAGATTTCCCTTTGGCTAAGGTGACATGAATCCACACCATAAAAAATTTCAAAAAAATGCATTAGAGTGTTGCCATATCTCATTAACAAATCTACCAATAGTTATATTTCATGGTCAAAAATTAAAATGAATTTAGGTTGCCTAATAAAGACCAAGAGACTTTTTAGACTATTATTGACATTATTTCTCCCCAGATGATTCACAATACTTGGGTTAGGTCATTCAATCCTTGATGGAAGGATTAGAAATGGTACTTGACACACCACTTCAAAATTATAAGCCTCATAAATGTTATTTTTGAAATTCTCCTCATTTTTCTATGGTTGATTAGCTAAACAACCATTAGTAGTGTTGGGACTCAATTTGACTTGCGAATATTTTCTTAAGTCCTAACTCCTTCATGCACTTAGGCATTATTTAAATCCAATTACTAATAACTAATCTAACATACTTTCATATGGGTCCCCTTTGTTAACATTGCCTAAATTTTGTATTCCTTCATCCCCCATGTGCTTACACATTGTTAAAAGTTATAAAAGATCCAAAAGAATCTAAGTCTAGGGGTATTTTTATCATGATTCTATCGTTACAACTTTCTTTGCAGTACTAGAAATTTCCTTCATGTCCAATATCCATTTCTAAATTTTATTCTTGCATGGAATCCCCACAAATTTATTCACATGATTATTTACTTGTGTTTTCATTCATTCATTCCTTTTGAAAACCTCGATGGTAATTTGAATCACCCTCCATCCCCTATAAAGTAAATTTTATTGCATCCTTGTGAAATTTTGAGCCAAATTTATATATTTCCCCCACATCATGGCATCACCTCTTCTCTTACAAAAGGATCCTCACACCTTCATTCATTTGTATTCCTTTATTCCCTCAATTGGTGGGTCTTGATTGGGATTTGGATGTTCCTCTTTCCTCTCATCCTTTTATCCACTTCCACTCCCAATCCTTACAAACCTTTATTTCCTCCTACCTCTCTTCCCACCTTTGTATAATTTTTATGTTCATCTAGACATATCCCATTACCTTATACCCCTAGACCTTGCTTTTATTCTTGTGATTCTTCCATTTCTTCCCTTTTGTGGGATTCTCAAACACATCTAGATATTGGGACCTCCTTCCTAATATTCACTTCCATCATCCACTTCCACACTATTTTTTCCAAGAACTCTAAGGCCTTTTCATTGCTTATTATTTATATGTGGACTTCAGCATGACTTCTATATATCTTTCCTTCCACTTGGGAATCACACTTTGGCGTTCAATCTTACAACTTATTTTTATTTCATCCCTTCATTTCACCCATTTTGTATATTTTTGTAGTGATTAAAAGCTTCCATTCATTCATCTAGTTCTAGTATCTAGTCTTTACCTGAAAATCTACATCCCTTTCCCACATGTGCAATTCCTCCTTGGATTTATTCAAATATTTCATGTCACCTCCTAATCACAACAACCACTTCTAGATCTACTCAAAATTGCTATTTTAATATTAAATTTGACTATAAGAACTACTAGGTCAATCTTTTGCACCCAAAAAAATGCACTTATCCCAAGGGTGCAGTCTCTAGGCTATCATATGTAGATTTCATCCATTCCATCTCTAGGCTATCATTTTGACATATTTCATAGGATCTCAACTTGTTCAATATGTTGCATTAATGGTATCCATCTCCTAGTTGATTTTTTGCAAGATTTCAATTACCAAAATGAGTGCTATAAATATCAATTCATTTCTCATTCAAAAATTTGGTCATTATTTCATTTTCATGCAATTAGAATACTAAGAATGATCTAGGGTTTCAATTGTTGTATGTCTAGTCACTATTAGAGCAAATCGTCTTGTAAATCATGAAGAGGTAGCTATTCTATAGAAGATATATATAATTGGATGTCTCCTTGGCTATTTTTCTATCTTAAAGAAGAATTTTTGAGCAATGAAGTCTGACATGTTCTTCTTATCTTATGGATTTCTCTTTCCATATTTGTTGGTGTGAATGCAATATTGATTTGATAAGTGTTATAACACTTTAATGCATTTCTTATGTTATGTATAATAGTATTTCCAATATTGCACATGGATTTCTAGAAGTTTTGGGAGGGATTATTAAGTATTTTAGTTTTAAATATCATCTCTTTTGTTATTTCTTCTTGGTTAGATGGGACTCTATAACCCAATACACAACACATTCTTGAAATATTTGACCCTCCATCTACCTTAAATAAGAACAATATCATTAACCAATATCTTAGGAGTAGGAATTAGTTCATATGCACTTCATGCTTTACTAATTTACTTAGCGAAAATATTTGAAGTGAGCCATAAAAAAAATCATCTTTTTTCTTCATCTTAGAGAATAATGTATTACATATCTTCATCATCTTAATAGAGGTTATACTTTTATAAGGTTATTCCATGGTCTAATGATATATTTTCAGACCAAGTGTACACTAGATACTACTCTAACTTTATTAGTTTTCATATCTTTAGTTATCACTAAATCTTGTTAAATATTACCTCTAGGAACACCCTCTTGGGTGTATGCTCTCATTAATTGACTTGTCATCTCTTAGTATTTATTAATGAGATGATCCATCCACCTTCAAGAATGGAATATCCCTAGCCTTGAAGTGGATTGATTCCTCTAGAAGTGTGAGTAGTGATTTCTGGACCAAAAATGTAGCTTTAGTATTCTCTTAGCACTTGACATCATCAATTATAGTTTATTTGGTTGACTATTCTTGGGCCTAAATTGACCCATTTTCTTGGCGCATTCTTTATCAAGGACTTTCATTTGGTTCTCGTTTAACTTATCTAGGATTTCTTAATCCCAATTGTCCATGTTATTGATAGTTTGAGACTCTCAAGCATCTATGTTGTTTTCACCAAAGCCTAGGAAGCTTGGAATTAGGTTCATGATTTATTTAGGCCTTTTAGACTAAGACTTTATAGAATATGATTTTGTTAAGGGAACTCATGTTGTCTCTATTTCCTTCTCAGTTGTTGTCCTTGATGACAAATACACAAACTTTCAAGTTTGTGACATTGCTAAATTTCATCTTGGTGGTACTTTGATAATCATGTGGACAAGCATGGTATGAAAAAGTATATTGATAATCATATATGGAATTGGTTGTCTCAGATATATCCTTGAAATATAGATGCTTGTTTTTTAGTTTTTGTGACACTTTGGTACAATGAGCATATAGCTTTCTAGCAAGGCATAATGTTTTATAAATTTTTCTCTGTTGCCATCTTATTACAATTAGCATTGTTTCAAATACATGTTGCAAGGTTCATGTTCATGCATATTTTATCAGAAGTGCATCCTACATGAACATCATATATAATAATAGGATGCATGATGTTGTGATTAGGAATCTTAGACACCATGTACAGTGGCATACATACTCTGGCTGACATATACATTGGAAAGTTTTTGTTAAGGTATAAATTTTCTTATACATTTGTGCAGATTTGTTTTTATATGGGTTGACAGTTCAAATGTGATATGAGTGGCACCGTTCAAAAGTGATAAGAATTCTTATGTTTTCACATACAAGTTTCAAGAAATGTAGATTACAGGTTTAGGTCACCTGTATATACTTTCTTCATAGAGTATTTTTTCTAACGGGGTCTTCAAGACATATAGTACATGGCTTCAGGAAACTTATATTGTAATTACATATGTTACATTGGCGAATGTTTTTGAAGTATTTCATGGTTAATATATCCTATGGTGAGAATATTGAAATATTTATATTTTACACCATAAATGGTGTCGAGAACTAAAGAGATATAAAGTCTTTGTTAAACAAAGAAAATCAAGCCCTTGTCGGGCATGCTAAACATTGAAGGAGTCAGGCATATTAAAGTTGGTTTGTTGCTTATGTTTCAGTTACATTACACATGTGACATTGGGTGTTATGATTATAAAGTTTTTGAATTTATTTAAACTCACTTGGAAATCACAGGTATCGACAACCATCATAAGTTAATGATTTAATCTTTGACAACAGATTCCAAATGATTATACTATTTTGAAGAGTTTTCAAAAGACTTGGGGGAAATGTAGGGAAGAGTTATTATTGTTTCATTATGTTGTGAATAGGGTTTGGAACCTTAGCCACCATGTTTTATTTAGCTACAAATCTTGAGATTCTTTCTTAGCCGACACTAGAGGAGTTTTGGATAGCAGGCTATAAGCTAGAAAGCAGTGAGAATGCTTTGGTTTGTTGAATGTGAGCTAATGAAAGCTCGACTATGAAAGTTGGTTAGAGAAGACTTGATGCCATCTTCCAGTTGGGTAGATATGGAACTATTTGACATGTTTTTATGGTTTTTATTCAGTTATATTCCATCGTGATCAAGTAATGAAAAATTTGTATGAATTTGAGTAAAGTCTTGGTTTTCAAATATTTTTCGTTAAGGGTATTTTTAAGAGATTAACTCTTGTTGATTATGGTTAAAATAAACCCATTAGGGTTTCTGGGTATCTCTTCTCAAATTACAACAAAATATACTCTCTTTTGTTTTGAGATTAATGTATTTGCTTAAACTTGTTAAAAGAGTTTGTTAAAATCTCTTAACCCAAGATGGTTTATAGTTATTCAAATTGCATATAGAGATTATAATTTTTAGGGTCTTTAAAAGTTGATCTTGAGAGGCATTTCTTGATGGGTTCTTCAGAGAGGAATATGAAGCTTCAGACACATTGTGTAAAAGTTATACTACAAATGTTGAAAATATTTATTATGATTCTCATATTATTGTATTTTAGGAAGATGTTGTCATTCTCATACAACATTCTTCAATGTACTTAATGTGGATATTCTTAGTCTTCTATTGTAATTCTAGGGTTGCAAAAATTTGCACTTCTAGGGTTCTAATAGAATAATGTAATTGTGTTGCATTATAATGGAGTTGGTGCTCTAAATTTGTAAGGGGTGGGTGCTCCTTGGAATGGGTGTTCCTAAATTTGTAAGGGGTTGGTGCTCTTGGAGTGGGTGCTCTAAATTCTACCTGTAAGGCATTGTAAATAGTGGTTTTATTTAAGGCATTGTAAATTTTGGAGTGGTTTTTCTACCCCAAGAGGGTTTTCCACTTCTGAAATTCATGGTCTTATAGTGTCATTGCTTTGTTATGATAATGTTGCTAGATTGTGATGTTTTGTCATTATTAGTTCATAGTTGAATGATTGTCTTTTCATTTCTACATATGTTTATACTAAAGTCGTCCTATTAATGTTATGAACTTTCATTCAAGTGAAAGCACAAATAGTTCATTTAAGTCTATCCATACCAATGTCTTATTCATATTCTTAGTTGATACACAAGTCAAGTTTGCTTCACAAACTTTCATTTGTTTTCTTGGTTCAAAAGCAAACGCAAATTATTATTTTTTTGTAACTTTCATAAATCACTGATTCACCCCCCCTCTCAGTGATTTCAGCCTTCCAACAATTGGTATCAGAGTGTAAAGTCCTTTCATAGGTCTAATCCACCTAGGATTGATTTTGGTTTTGGAAGTCTATCAAACATGTCACAAGCTCAAGAAGGTACCTCTGTGACTAGAGCTCCATTGTTTGATGGTACATATTATGTGTTCTAGAAAATTAGAATGGAAACATATCTAGTTTCAATTGATCTTGATGTATGGAGCATATTTCTAGATGGGTATACTATTCCATCTAGAATACCCACAAATTCTACTGAAAAGAAGAAGTATGAAACTAATGCTAGAGCTAAACATGCTATTTTGTGTGGTTTAACCAAAGATTTATTTGTTAAAGTCATGCACTGCAAATTAGCTAAGGAAATATAGGAAAAACTTAAAAATATTTATCAAGGAAAAGAAAAAGTTAAATAGAAAAAAATTCTTACTCTCAAAACTCAGTTTGAGGAAATGAGAATGAAGGATGATGAAAAAGTGGCTGAATAATTTTTGAGAATAGATGAAGTTGTTAATGCAATGAGAGGGTTAGGAGAACAAGTAGAAGAATTTGATGTGGTAAAGAAGGTCATTAGAACCTTGCATCCTAGCTATGAAACTAAGGTATCAACCCTTGAAGAAAAGAAACATTTTGACCAGCTTACCTTAGATAATTTACAAGGAACTCTTATTGCTTTTGAAATGAGAACAAGTAAAAGCAATTCAGCAGGAAAGAAAATTGCTTTTAAAACTGAGAAAAAGGAAAATGTAGAAGAAACTGAGTCAGAATACTCTAATTCAACTTTGTTAGAAAACTTAAAAAGGGATTAGGAAAATACAAAGGAAAAATTCCCTTTAAATGTTTCAACTATGGAAAAATTGGACATCCTGTAGCTAAATGCCCCTATGTTGAACAAAACAGTGATGACGAAAAATCTGACAAGCAATTTAAGAAGAAAATCTATAAACCTAAAAGGAAATTCAATTTCAAGAAGAGAAATAGTCTATTCATCAAAGATGAATTAGACAGTGAGACATAAGACTTTTTAGATGAAGTAGAAGAGACTCTATTTATGGGTGAAGTTAAACAGCAAGAGGATATAAACAACAAGTCTGTTTTAGAAGATGATAAAATAGATCTAGAAGGTAAGACTATATTTATGGTCACAATGAATGAAATGGAACTGCAAGAAAATAAAATTGCAGAGAATTATGCTTCTAATAAAGAATTGAGTGGTTTTGAGAATGAATTGAAAATTTCTCTAAGTGAAGTTAAAAATATGAAGGACTTAGTATATCAGAAATTTCAGATGAAGCAAGATACTGAGAATCTAGTAAGATTCTAATCACTGAAAAATAAATTACTAATTTAAAACTTCAAGTTAAAATTCTTAAGATTACAAGGATACAATTGGAACTCAAGGAAGAAAATTGTTGTATCTTAGAAAATAAAATAAACAATCTTAGAAATGAATTTGATAAATTTACAGATCTTTTGAATAAACAAAGGTCTTATGTTTAGACAAGTCAGGTCTTGGTTATATGGATGATTCAAGTGATTTTCTAGATGTAAATGTAAAAGATAAATGTGGTAGATCTAGACATGCTTCCTACAAGAAGAAAGAGAATAGTCTTTCTAAGGCAACTATGCAAAACAAAGTTAAGTTGGTTTGGATGCCTAAAAGAAGCAATGTAGAACTAGAAGGCATTTTTAATCAAACCGAATTACATGTTAAAGTTGAAAATTCATGGATCTTAGATAGTTTTTTTTTTCATCATATGACAGGGGACATAAGTATTTTTACTAACTTGAATTTGGTGATTTTGGTTTAGTATGGTTTGGTAATGATGATTACATACAACTTATGGAAAAAGGCACAGTGGTTTTTGGTAATAACATTTTCTTGCTAGATTTTCTATTAGAGGCCATCCCTAAGGTTGTGGGGATGAAAGATAATAATAAGCTAGCCACCATCCCCTCTAGTGAGGAAATTGTGAAAGCTATCTTTTCTTTTGAAGGAAACAAGGCCCCTGGCCCTGATGGGTTTCCTATGTTCTTTTTTCAATGGTTTTGAGAGATTGTTGAAAAGGATGCTGTGAATGTTGTTAAAGAATTATTTGGATCCATAAGTCTTCTTGAGGAATTGAATACTACTTTTGTGGTCCTTGTTCCCAAGAAACTTGGGGCTAAGGAGTTTGAGGCGTTTAGGCCTATTAGTCTGTGCAACTCCTTTTATAAAATCATATCTAAGCTACTGATGTCAAGGCTCCTTACTATCCTTACTTCACTGATATCCCCTCAACATAATGGTTTTGTTCCAGGAAGGAAAATCCTTGACTCTATAGTCACTGTTCATGAGACTATCCATTCACTAGTGGAATCTAAAACTGAAGGGTTTCTTCTTAAGCTGGATATTTCCAAAGCTTATGACCATCAACTTCTTATATTTATATTCATATCTCATTGAATATTTCATCAACTTCTTTATTATAGCTTTTTTGGACAAAGTTAGTTGAATGGATTGGAAATGGGTTTGTAAATATTTATAATTTTTGATTAGGTGGTGAAAATGATTTATTTACTTTTTCATTTACACTAGTCAATGAGACGACATTGGATGCAATGAGTTCTTACACTTGTTGCTTAAGATACATACATCTTTCTGTATCATGTCTAGATTTATGATGATATTGACAAAATTCTTTTGCATTAGAGTAACTTGGTTGTAACTATTTGGTTATGTCAATTGGTAAAATTGGAGGAATTTGAATCATATTCTTGTTTAGCAACTATAATATAATAAAATTGAGAGAATCAAGTAATTGTGAAAACTACCTATCTTTTAGCCTAAATCGATATGGTGTTGTATATGTAGCAACAACTTCCATTTGAATGCTATTAGATAATTGAGGATTTTTTATCTTTATAAAGTTTTTATTTTGTTTCTTAGATGATTGATAGTTATTTTGATTTATGGCTTTAGATTGACCATTCTTGAGAAAATATTTCTCAACCTTGCAATTACATAAGGTTTACTATTGATAGGTGAGTGTAGGGGATGTAGGGGTACCCCCTTGTGGGGTCCGGGGGGCTCATCCCCTAGTGCGGATTTAGGGGAGAAACCCTGAAAAGCTATATTTTATGTATATTTTATTATTGTAAATCTAGACCATTCATCATTAGGTCTCATATTTGACAATAAATATTTTGTTGGCTTGTACTACCCTAGAAGGAAACCCTATTTTATTGATGGTGTTGTATTATGGCTATGCATTATGATGTATTTTGAGATTATGATAGTGGTCGTGTTGCCTCTACATCTCTGGTTGGTGATACTATTGTGAGAATCTTTCTCTGCAACTATATTATAATCTTTGTGATTTTGAATAATATATTGGGTGAATTTTGGAGTGTGGTTTTTCTTTCAAATGTATTTTCTCCACATAAATCACTATATATGTGGTATGCATGATATTTATGTTTATTTCTTTTTAATTTTTTTATATCTGTTGTAAAGATCTATAAAGTTTTTCATTATCCTCATCTCAAGATTAGTGTAGGAAGTTGTTTTGATACCTTAGCCTCCTTATAAGTGGTATTAGAGCTTGATCACCTTTGGTTTCAATTAAGGGTTCAGTTTTTTGAACTAATCCATATTGGTGTGGGATCTTGTGAAGAAGATATTTTGTGATCTTGTTGTAGGAATTTTTAGATGGAAAATTCATTAGGAAGAATAGAAGTGGATAAATTTTTGGAAATAATAGTTATATGTGGAAGTTGAAGATGTAGGATCCATTGATAGATCAAGATGTATGGGATGCTATTGATGAGAATGTTTCAAGGCCAATAGATCATACTTTGGCTACTCAATATGATGTTATAAATCATAAAGGTAAGGGTCTAATCAAATTGTGCTTGGTAGACTCTATTTTAATCAATGTCAATGAAGAGCCTCTACACATAAAATATGGAAGAAACTTGGTGAGACGTATCAAGCTAAATCTTTAGTGAACAAGATTTTCTTGAGGAATAAATTATATTGTTTGAGAACATGGAAGAGGGTGGATAAATTATATACCACCTAGAAGAATTCAATATGTTGGTGGATCAATTGGCATTTTTTGGCATCAAAATGGATGAGGAGGAGAAATTCCAAATCTTTCTTTGTTCTTTTTCTGATTCATGGGATTCTCTTATTATGGCTATTGGGAGTACTTATGTTTTCTTGAAGACTCAAGATATGGTGACTTCTTTACTTTCTGAAGAGATGAGGAGGAAGGTATCCATCAATTCCAAGAAGACCCTAAATGTTTGTGGAAGACCTAAGGAAAAATGTGAGAATAATGAAAAGCATGATAAATCCAAGTCCAACCTAGGAGATCCAAATCTCTTGGAAAGTCCAAAGTTATTTTTTGGAACTACAGTAAGCCTAGACATATTTGTAAGGATTACAATGAAGAAAAATAAGAGATTTGATTTTGATTCTAAGTTTGAGAAGGAAGATGGTGATGCATTCATTGTAGCTTTGGAAACTCGTGTAGGTAATGATATATGGTTAATTGAATTAGGTGTATCTTTCTATATGAACTCTAATAGAGATTTGTTTTATAAATATGAGGAATTTGATGGAGGTAATGTGTACTTGGGTGACAAAACTCTTGTTTAAATATTGTTGGCATGGTAGAGTTAGAATTGGGTTTCTTGGTGGTAGAATAAAATGTTGGAGTGAAGAAGACACTAAGACGCGGGGTGAATCAGTGTCAATTTTTTTTTAACTTTTTCCTTTAAAAGGAATCAAATAATTTATGCTCTTAATATTTCAATGATAAATACATTCATGAATTGAATGCAATCATTAAAGAACTAAAATAAGAAATATTAAAGCAAACCAAATATCATCAAAATCATGAAAAATTATCACATCAAAAAAATGAGACCATAAGACAAAGAATTTGATGAGTGGAAAACCCTCTAGGGATAAAAAACCACTCCAGAAATGATGGCTTACTGCCTTAATCTGAAAACTTGCTGTTTACAATGCCTCACTAGGAATACTATCTCACTGATAGATTTCAAATGCCTCACTGGCTAAAATGGCCTCACTGACTAAAGAACCTCATTGGTTACAAGAATTCCTCATTGACATACACACATTTTCCTCACTGGCATGCAAACATCTACCTCACTGTCATACTTTCTATGGTCTTACTAACCAATCTCCAATAAAGGAAGAAATATAACTTTAGGTGGTTACCCTGTTACTATACAATCCATTAAATGAATTAAAGTTTCAACACACATACAACATTAGTGAAGAACAACTCTTAACAAAGTATATAAACAACAACTTCCAACATATCTTTGTAATCAACAAAAAAAAAAAGATATTTCTTTCTATTCAAGTCAACCTTTTGAATGTCTTCAACATAGCATAAATAATCTGTATAATTTTGGAACTGCAAACCAACTACCTTCAACTGCATACCTGAAATGCAACTTCCCTTAACAATAAACTAAATGAACAAGGGTTTCGACAATTTAGGAAACAAATACCCCTTTTCCTTAACGAATGCAAGCACAATGCTCAAGAAAAAACTCTAACAAACTACTAAACATATTTGTTTAAAGATGTTTAATCAAAGATACCACAAATCTTAACACATAGCCATTAACAACCATCATTTTCCTCTGCAAGATTTGATCAAATAAAGAACTACCTATTAGCAAAAAAAAACTAGAGAATATAACTGGAAATGCAGCCTAAAAAACCATCTCTTCTTTACTAAAAAATAGTCGAGCAATGTCTTGTCCAAAAAAAACACCATCATTGACTACAAACCCTAACTCCTCGTGCATTTTCACGTCAATGATAACCAACACAATAATTTGTGTTTTCACATGTTAAATTTTCTTTTCATCGAACCCTAATCTTATTTTCCATGTGATAAAAAATATGTGTGGATACCTTTGTCACTACCTTTCCAATATTGTTGTCTCATTTTGAAACATCTTTGCTATCGATAACAAAACATTATGATTACGTTGCAAATACTCGTGACCACTACGTAAATGATTTAAGATTTATGAAACCCATGGTCTCTAGGAAGGTCCTCCATAATGCCGTGAATATGAAATGTATGAAATGTGAAGTACTCCCCTTTTATGACTTATAAAGAATTGCTATGGCTAAATTACTAGCATTTAAAACCAATAAAGTACTTCTTTTATTTTTCTATAAAACCCACATTAGTGCCAATTGTAACAATATGGCAACAATATGGTAACAATATGTAAAACCTGTTTTACCCTTTATCAAAAACAATATGGAAACAATGAAAACATTATGCCTTGCATTATCAAATGACACAACACTATCACCTGATGCAACAAATATCAGAAAGCCAACCAATAGTAACAAAATTTGCAACATATTCACTTTTCTAGAAATCTATATGTCGAGGATATATCTGAAAGAAAAAATGCCATATGATTATTAGTGTTTGTCCATACCACCAAGATCATGCCACAAACCTAACCATATGATTATCAATGTGCCTGTCTATACCTCAAAGATCAACTTACAATGCCACAAATTAGTGCCAAGAGAGTAATGTTGCAATATATGTCATTGAATCAAGCTTACTATTACCAAGATGTCAATTGCACTGTGCATAGGTAAATATGTCTAAAATACATGTTCAATGATCAAATGTATATTGTTCCATACCAAGTGTTCCATATACCTGTGATCATGTCAATCACCTTAAAACCTTCCATATACCTATTTGACATAATGCCAACTAAAGATTGCATCAGGGTCAACAAACTCCCCCTTTGGCATTGGTGTCAAATAACCCAAAGTTGTACCTATTTAAACCATCAATTCACCATCAATTCAACCGTGCTAAACATGTAACCACAACCACCGGTACCACTACTAAGCATGTAACCACAACCATCAATACCACTATCATATTATAAGAAATGTGATCATCATAACCATTAATCATAATAAGCAAATATGATCATCATAATAATTAATCAGTAATATGCATCAAAGCATGAGCAGTAGAAAAACCATCATCAATTCAAATAACCCAAAAATATAAACAAACAAACCATCAATTTTCTCCCCCTTTTAACAACAATGCCAAAGACTGGGGTCAATAAAGGTAGGAGAATATTACTATCTCAAGTATCATTAGCTCACCAGCTTGTGACTTTACATGTCATTCATTGTCCTACACACAGAAAAGAGAAATGATCTCCAAATGTTGTGTCATCAATCTAAACACTATCCAAGTGATTGTCAACACATGCTACAACACCACTATCAAAGTGGAAACCCACTGCAAAGGAAATATATGGCCAACATTGTGTACAGATTTTATGTCATGTCACTTTCAATCAGTCAAGAACCATCACTCACTATCCTTGCAAGAATGCTAGTAACCAAGATATCAATCAAGTAGTCGTATAAAGGAGATATGCCCATACCATTTGTGATCAAACAAATTAGAAAGACCAGGTGCTGCAATGTGATATCACTGAAATATATGTTAGTATTAGCTAAACACCAAGTTATTATCAAGGTATTAATGGCTTTGACATTAAGGACAACAACTGAATGTTAAACCTTGTAACATGAAAATATGAGAAACACAGAAGCCTTGGAAAAAGTAAGCCAAAAAACCACATGCTCCCCCTAACTAAATACATAGGATGAATCAAAGACTTCAAACCTGTTCAAGTACCTGTTATGAAGTTGCAAATCCATGTTACCATGAAGTCTTTTGTTAGTC
The DNA here is from genome assembly GCA_007258455.2 of Sequoia sempervirens. Taxonomy (NCBI): domain Eukaryota; kingdom Viridiplantae; phylum Streptophyta; class Pinopsida; order Cupressales; family Cupressaceae; genus Sequoia; species Sequoia sempervirens. The sequence continues at coordinate 512,903,740 of VDFB02000015.1, forward strand.
CATCAACTAGAACTATAGTGCTGTTATAAAGTAAGAGAAAAAAATGATACTATTATAAATATTAACCCTTAACTAGAAGCGCTATTCTAGACTGAGTATATAAGCTTGTCATAAGCAAGTGCCAAGTATCAATGCCAAAACAAAATTGTCTATTCATATTACATGTGAATCATGCATCCAAGACTCTATTATGATCACCCCATACGCCACCCTGTGAATGGATGCCAAACAAGTATAATAATCTGAATATGAATTTACCTATCCATATAACTGAGACTATTATCATTCACATAAAATATCAAGAAGGACAACCTGAGAACATCCTGAGCACCCTGAAGTATGATAGAGCAATCAACACCAGTCTATGTCATCACCTCTATACTAGCCATAATCTGTCATGAAGGAAGACCCTCAAGTACTTGTCAGAATTAAAGCATCGAAACTATTGAAAAAGATGCAGTCACACTAATAAGGACAAAATATAAATCCTCAACCAAATATCATTGTACTGTCAAAAATGGAAACCAATGTCAAATCAAATGCCATATCTCTACCAAATAGAAATGAATATTTCTGAAGTGTTTTTTATTCTCCATTTAGTACTTGAAACACATGAACCTTGTATGCAATTAATCATTAATAACTTATATAGAGTGCATGTAACAAGTCATTAATAACTTACCAATGAAAGTTTCATTAACAACTTATTAGAGACAAGCATATATAAAAGCCACCAATATCTAATGCTTAAAAAGATACATAGGCTATCAAGCATGAATAAAAAACATGGCATATGAAAGGAATAAATCAATCCTATCTTTGAAATGAATATAAACTTCTTTATCACTATTATAAGATACCACTACCATTTGATGGTCTGATATTGATAGTTACAAAAAAAACTATGAAATTCTTATCCAAGAACCTCTGCATCAGAACCATGAAGATATGAATGAGAATGTATCAAAACAAAACTTTGTAATGAACACCATAAGATCATGAACTTTGACACCATCATAGCTATCATTGCATCAAGATGCAAATAACCAAAGTAATACAAGCACTACTTCTGTAGGATATACAACCATGTAAATCACTTCCACTAAATTTCCAGTGATAGCATCAACCATAAATACTTGTTTGGTACTACATATGTTATGTCATCAAACCACAAACACCATGATGATGAATAAGTGATGAGAAACAACAATCATGTAAACAAGACTGTCATATACAAGAGTTATCATCATCAAACAATGAAGAATAATAGAGAGAATTCCATGACCAAATATCTGCAAGTTCATTCTATCAGACATGCAACTATCTTTGTCAAAGACTCAAAAAATATTCCACAATGATTAGTGACAATGTCATTGCTAATGATTATAAGTCTAAGACAAAGATCCTTTGCAAAAAGTATGCTCCCTACTAGTTGACATCAATTTCCTTGATAATACCCTTGACACTCTACAAGTGCATCAATACCTTTCACTTTGAAGATAATTATAGTAGTTTTATCAACTCAACACCAAGCATGAACCAAAGAAACATGAGTTAACTCTTGAATCAACTCAAGTCCACAAAAAAAGAAACTACATAGTGCATAGTCTTACACATAGCTTCCTTGTCTTCTTTCAGGGCTATAGGGTAAAACATTAACCTGCTCCCCCTTACCTCATGTTGGTTTTTCAAGCACTTTATGAAGTCTCTTGTGTGATATGCACAAGATTAGTTTCTCCTTCTTCTTGACTTCTTTTTTTCTCCACACCTTACTAGGTTCTTTCTTTTACTTGCTTAGAATATCTTCTTGCTTAGGTGATTTCAACGATTTACTTCTGCAAAACTTGGCTCTATGTCCAACACTATTGTACTTATAACATATGATATTGCTAGAAGAATAATGATATATATTTCTTGAATTTCTATAATCATATCTTCCATGCATCCAACAATTTCTTGCTAGATGGCCAATTTTATTACAGTTATAGCAAACATTGTTATAACCTTAATTTGACAGGCTATAAGAATTATCATTAGTCCATCTAGAAAAATTTCTTTTATGACATCTACAATCTCTTACTCTATGACCAAATTTATGATACGAATAACAATAACCATGAAATTGGGAATAATTATACCTTATTGAATGCTTTGCCTAATAGATGGAGTTCTTCTTCCGACATCAAAAAATTTCTCTTCTGATTTCTTACTATCTTCACTTTTTGAAGCATGTTGTCCTTGACTATTATTCTTTTTACCATCTTGAGTAGATTCATTAGTTGATCCTTCTTTCTCTTCATTTGATCTTCTAAAGTAATCATATAGATTTATTTTCTACCTATGGGTTCTTCCAACTTTAGAGCATTGTCCTTTTTCATATCCCAAACCAAAATAGTTTTTGTGATTCTTTTGACTACTCAACATGTTATTTAACACATCAGCACCTTTCTCAAATTTTTGAAACTTGAAGTTTTCAAGATCTTTCCTCAAAGTGACTATTTCACTTTCAATATCTTGACATTCACTAGTTTTGATTTCAAGGTCAGATTTTGTAAAATAAACTATCCTTTTGGCTTCTTGTATTTCTATCTTTAGACTAATAATAAATTTGTTAGATTCATCAACTTGACTCTTTAAGTTAACAAGATGATTTCTTGTCTCATCAAATTTTAACAAAACTTTTGTAAAATCTAAACATACCTTGTCTCTTGAATCTTTTTCTTGTCGAAGTTGGTCTTCTAGTCTCTTATTTTCTTCATTTCCTACTTTTAGATAGATAATTGACTCATTTGATTTTTCAAGTTTTTCTTTCAAAGAAATAATTTTAGTTTCTAACTTTTTGCAATCTTCTTCCTTTTTCTCTATCTGAAATCTTACTTCCTTGTTCACCTTTCTAATCTACTCTTAATCTCATCAAGTGCAAAAATAAGTTATGCCTCAAAATCAATTTCTCCTTCAATATTTGAATCATTCATTTCCACCACAAATTCATCAAGTTCTATATTAGACATCTTTTCTTCTACATGCATTTCTACTTTTGCAGGCTGTGGTTTTCCTTTCTTATTCCAATTCCTTCTAATTTTTGCAATATCAAACCCAACACTCCAATACCAGGGACCCTTAAGCTAATTAGGCTTGTTAAATCAAGGTTTGGCTCTGATACCACTTGTTAGAGTGAAGAAGACACTGAGAGGGGGGGTGAATCAGTTTCTTAGACAACTTTTAACGTTTTCCTTTAAAAGGAATCAAATAATTTATGTTCTTAATATTTCAATAATAAATACATTCATGAATTGAATGCAATCATTAAAGAACTAAAATAAGAAATATTAAAGAAAACCAAATATCATCACAATCATGAAACATTATCACATCAAAAAAATGAGACCATAAGACAAATAATTTGGCAAGTGGAAAACCCTCTAGGGATAAAAATCACTCCAAAAATGATGCCTCACTAGCTTAATCTAAAAACTTTCTATTTACAATGCCTCACTATCAATACTATCTCATTGATAGATTTCAAATGCCTCATTGGCTAAAATGGCCTCACTGACCAAAGAACCTCACTAGTTATAAGAATGCCTCACTGGTATACACACATTTTCCTCACTGGCATACAAACATTTTCCTCAATGGCATACAAACATCTGCCTCATTGGCATACTTTCTATGGTCTTACTGACCAAACTTCAATAAAGGAAGAAATACAACTTCAGGGGGTTACCCTATTACTATACAATCCATCCAATGAATTACATTTTCAACACAAATACAACATTACTAATGAATAACTCTTAACAAACTATATAAACAACATAAAAAATGATATTTATTTCTATTGAACTCAACCTCTTGAATGTATTCAACATAGCATATATTATGTGCATAATTTTCGAACTACAAACCAACTTCCTTCAACTGCATACCTAAAATACAACGTCCCTTAACAATAAACTGAATGAACAAGGGTTTCGACAATTTAGGAAACAAATACCCCTTTTCCTTAACGAATGTAAGCACAATGCTCAAGAAAAACTCTTGCAAACTACTAAACATATTTGGTTAAAAATGTTTAATCAAAGATACCAAAAATATTAACACACAACTATTAACAACCATCATTTTCCTCTACAAGATTTGATCAAATAAATAACTACCTGTCAACAAAAAAAACTAGAGAATATTACTAGAAATGCAGCCTGAAAAACCATCTCTTCTTTACTAAAAAACAATCGAGCAATGTCTTGTCCAAAAAAAAACACCATCATTGACTGCAAACCCTAACTCGTGCATTTTCACCTCAATGATAACCAAAACAATAATTCATGTTTTCACATGTTAAACCTACTTTCCATCAAACCCTAATCTTATTTTCCATGTGATAAAAAATATGTATCGATACCTTTGTCACTACCTTTCCAATATTGTTGTCTCCTTTTGAAACATCTTTGCTATCAATAACAAAACATTATGATTAATTACCTTGCAAATACCCATGACCACTACGTAAATGATTTAAGATTTATGAAATCCATGGTCTCTAGGAAGATCCTCCATAATGTTGTGAATATGAAATGCATGAAATGTATGAAATGTGAAGTACTCCTCTTTTATGTCTTATAAAGAATTTCTATGGCTAAAAGCCTAGCATTTAAAACCAATAAAATAATCCTTTTATTTTTCCATAAAAACCACATTAGTGCTGATTGTAACAAGATGGAAACAATGAAAAAATTATGCGTTGCATTATAAAATGACACAACACTATCACTTGATGCAACAAATATCATAAAACCAACCAATAGTGACAAAATTTGCAACATATTCACTTTTCCATAAATCTATATGCCAAGGATATATTTGAAACAATCAATTCCATATGATTATCAATGTGCCTATCCATACCACCAAGATCATTCCACAAACCTAACCATATGATTATCAATGTGCCTATCTATACCACCAAGATCAACTTACAATGCCACAAATTAGTGCCAAGAGAGTAATGTTGCAATTTATGTCATTGAATCAAGCTTACTATTACCAAAATGTCAATTGCATTGTGCATAGGTAAATATGTCTCAAATACATGTTCAATGATCAAATGTATATTGTGCCATACCAAGTGTTCCATATACCTATGATCATGGCAATCACCTTGAAACCTTGCATATACCTATTTGACACAATTCCAACCAAATATGCCACCAGGGTCAACATAAAAAGGATTAACGGTGTGTTGCATATTCCTAGATTAACACAATTTTTTTTATCTGTGAGAAAACCAATAGATGCAAGTGTGTAGGCAGTATTTTTTGATACATGATGTAAGATGGTTAGAGGTGCTATGATGATTGCTAGAGGTGTCACCTATGGCATATTGTATAAGTTTGATGTATGCACTATTGAGTTTAATAGTATTTCTATAAAAATAAGTTTGTGGCTACTTTTTTGGAAGAGGTGAGGGTTTCATCTTTAACAAATAGCCATGGATTCAGGGTACCTAAGGTTGCTCTTTCGTTAAAATTAATGTTAACTATAAAGAAAACTATGTTGTGGCACCAGATACTTAGCCACATTGGAGAAAAGTGTCTAAAGACCTTGAAATATAAAAACCTTTGTTGAAGTATTATTTGATTGTAATATTGAATTTAATTTCTATGAGAATTGCATTTATGGAAAATAAAATCACATTAAGTTTTACTCAAGTTCTCATAAATCTTACATGGTGTATTGGATCTTATTCATTATGTTGTGTTTGGTCCTATAGATGTTCTTTCAATTGGAAAATCCACATATTATATATCATTTATTGATGATTATAGTAGAAGGACATGGGTATATTCCCTAAAGAGTAAATATGAAGTTTTTAGACTTGATTTAAAGAATTTAAAGCAATGGTTGAGTTGTAGACTAGAAAGATAATAAGTTTTTTGAGGATGTATAATGGTGGTGAATTTTGTTCTTATGATTTTGATAGATTTGTATAGATTGTGGTATTTATAGAAAAAATACAACTTCGTATTCTCCACAACAAAATGGAGTTGTAGAAAAAATGAACATGACATTGATGGAGAAGGCTAGGAGTATATTGAGTGGTGCTATTCTAGAAGAAAGGTTTTGGGTTGAAGTTGTTGACATTAATTTTTGCTTAATTAACATGTCTCCTACATCAAATCTTGTTGATAAGATGCATATAGAGGCATGGTCAAGTCTCAAGCCTTCATTAAGACATCTTATAGTTTTTGGTTGCAAGGTATATGCACATGTGGAAAGGAGAAGTGAAGAAAGTTGGAGAAAAAGTGTGTAAAATGTATCTTCATCGAATAGTTATGGTGTGAAAGGATAGAAGATTTGGGATACTTTTGCATAGAAGATAATATATAGTATAAGTATTATTTTTAGAGAAACTGAGCCTTCTTTTGTTACATTACAGCCATAACAAAGTAAACATGAAGATGTGATTCAACTTCCTTCTAGACCTAAGAAAGTTGAATCGAGGCCCATGGATAGACAAGAAGTTGAGGAGAGCTCATCTAGCTCTGAATCTTTAGAAGAAGAGGAAGACCTCTAACTCATCTTGTTTTTAGGTCTACAAGGCATAAAAAATGAATTGAAAGGTATTCAAAAAGTTATTTGAAATAATTTTTTTCTTTAAATACTAACAGGGACGAACCCAAATTGATAGAAGAGGAAATAGGTATGAATGATGCAAAATATTGGAAGATTGCTATGGATGAAGAAATGATAGCTTTGAAAAAGAATGATACATGGGATCTTGTACCATTTATTAAAGGAAGAAAACATGTTGGTTGCAAATGTGTGTTGAAGAAAAATATTGGTTTCGATGGAGGTATTGAGAAGTACAAAGCAAGGTTAATTGTGAAAGGTTAATCTCAAGTTGAGGGTGTTGATTATCATGAGATATTTTCTCCTAGTTAAAAATGGACAACCATTATACTTTTTCTTTCTATTTTTGCTACTTATGATTTAGAGGTTGAAAAAATGGGTGTGAGAACTACTTTCCTTCATGGTGACTTCGAGGAGGATATATTTATATGACACAAACAAAGCACTATGTGGTGAAAGGTAAAAGTAATTTGGTTTGCAAATTGAAAAAACATTTGTATGGCCTAAAATAGAGTCCCAGGATGTAATACTTGAAATTTGATACATATGTGTTGATTTTGGGATTTGAGTATTCTAAATTAGATTATTATGTTTATTATAAAATTTATTTTGATTGTTCCTATTTATTGCATTATATGTTGATGATATGAACTAGTTATTGGTAAAGGGAAAGGTATGATTTCAGAATTGAAGTCTTAACTCACAGCTAAATTTGAAATGAAAGATCTTGGTGCAACTAGAAACATTCTTGGGATGAAAATTCGAGGAGGTAGAGTGAAAACAAATATATGGCTTGGCCAAAGTAAGTATGTCAATTCCATTTTAGAAAGGTTTGACATGAAGGATTGTAGACCATTGTGTGTTTCTTTTTTAGCTGGAACAAAGTTACCTATTTTAGATTTTCCAACATCCCCATTAGAGATGGGAGACATGAGTAGAGTGACTTACAAGAGTGTAGTTGGAAGTTTGATGTATGCTATGGTTTTTACTAGACTAGACATTGCTCGAGTAGTGAGAGTTCTTTCCAGATATATGTCTAATCCTAGTAGAGTTCATTGGGATGAAGTTAAAAGAGTCTTCAAATATTTACATGGTACCTCAGAGTATTCCTTATGTTATCATAACTTTATTTAATTGAAGTCAAGATTTTCATTGATATTCATGGTTATATGGATTTAGATTGGGCAGGTGATGTTGATAGCAAATGATCCACTAGTGTTTATGTGTTTACTTTATTTGGTGGTGCATTTAGTTGGATGAGTAAGTCACAAGGTGTGGTTCCTTTGTCCACTACTAAAGATGAGTATATAGAAGCTACTCCTAGACTTATAAAGAAGCCATTTGGATTAAGAGATCGTGCTCAAATATTGGAATAAAACAAGGTGCAATAACAATAAATATTGTGATAGGTAAAGTATGATTTGTCTAGCTAAGAACCCGACATTTCATGCCAAGACCAAGCATGAATTGATGTAAAATATAATTTTGTTTTAGATATGGTCAAAGATGGTAGGGTGAATTTGGTTAAGGTAGAGACTTTGATGAATGCTATTGTTTCTTTAGCTAAGCCTATGAGAACTAAGAAGTTCAGATGGTGTTTAGAGTCTATGGGTCTTTTGGCCCCTAGCAATTAATAGACAATGTTTATTCTCTCCCATTACTCTTGTAAGGTGTTCAATAAGTGGGAGATTTGTTAGGAAAATATTTCTCAACCTTGAAATTACATAAGGCTTATTGTTGATAGGTGAGCATGGGGGGTACAAGGGGTACATCCTTGCAGGGTAAATGGGGGATCATCCCCCTGACTAGGGGTCTAAGAGCCACAATTTATGTATATTTTATTATTATAAATCTAGACCATTCATCATTAGGTCTCAAATTTGATGGTAGATATTTTATTGAATTGTATTTACCTAGAAGACAACCATATTTTATAAGGGTGTTATATTACAACTATTTATTGTGATGTATTATGAGAGTTTGATAGTGGTTGTTTTGCCTCTAGATCTCTGGTTGGTGATACTCCTGTGAGAAGCTTTCTCTACAAGTATATCAAGTAATCTTTGTGATTTATGAATAATATATTGGGTAGATTTTGGAGTGTGGAATTTTTCCCCTGAAAGGGTTTTCCCCATGTAAATCATTGTGTTGTGGTATGTATGCTATTTATGTTTATTTATTTTTTAATTTTTTATAACTATTGTAAAGATCTATAAATTTTAGCACTATCCTCCGCTCATGATTAGTGTAGGAAGTTGTTTGGCTACATTAGCTTTCTTATAACCATTAGGAGCCAATGAAGGTGTAATTTCATATTGGATAACTGATATTTGATAATCATGAAGGGACATACATAAAGGTGTAAATAAAGGGTACTTCATAAACATTTGAAATATTATCTCTAATATTAGGTTTCAAATATTCAATGAAAAATCTTTGTATATCAACATCTAGAAGATAGTAGGAGATTTGTGAATAAAGAGCTTGGTATCATCCTATAAAATCAATCACCTTCTCTTTAGGTCCTTGTTTACAATGGACTAAATTTTTTAATGTAAATTGAGGTCCAATTTTTACTTGAAAATGTTGAAGGAATTCATTAACAAGTTGTGTAAATGACATAATTCAGTTATTAGGAAAAGAAAAAAAGTACTCTAAGGCCATGTCATTCAATGATCATGGAAAATATTGAGCTAAGAGAGCAATACTTCAAAAATTAAATCACTACATAGAGCAGTAAAGCTGATACATTATTATTGAGATCTCCATTGCCAACATAATTCTCAAAGTGATGTATCTCAATGTTTTGTGGTATAGGTGTCTTTAGGAAATGAAATGAAAATTGACTACATGTAAAGTATGTTGGAGGGTTAGCAATGGATTGAATTTGGTTTATGTTTGAATTTTTTTGTTGTAACGATGACATGTTTTGTAAGAGTTGGTTTATCATAGGATCATTTGGTGATATGTTTTGAGAATGCGTTGAATATGGTAAACTATTTTTAATGAAAATAAATTTATTTTTTGTATGTTTATAAGAGGTGAAGGACATGGAGGTATTGTAGGTGAAGGGACAAAGATATAATAATTCCCACAATAAAACCATAAACTAGAGTTTAGATCATTAATATGTTGTGTGGTGGCTACTACGAATGGAGATGTAAAATAAGGAATATAAAACATGGTCTTAGGAGAGGAGACTTTTTTCCTAATTGATTTTGAGCATTAGTAAAGTCTTTAGCACAACTAGCTGATGCAGGAATATTTGCTTCCACTATATGAGCTAGGTTACACAACACTTCTATCCCTTGCAAATCATTTATTAGCTTCCTAAGGTTATCAAGTAGAGGAACATTTTCTCTAACCAAAGACGTAATACTTAAGTATATTGTTGAAGGCCTTCTAATTTGTTGTCCAATTGTTTATGTTTATCTATAGGGACATGGGAAACAACAACTTCCAAGTCCACCTAAATACTAGTTGATGAAGACATATGTAATGTTTAATTAGGAAGAGAATAAAAGATAGATTGAGTAGAGGTAACTCCTTGAGTGAAAGAGTTATAAGACATAGACTCAACATTGGATGTGATTGTAGTACGAGAAGCCATAAATTTGAAACTACATCTCATGAGGGTTTTAGATATGGGAAACTAGGTCATAAAGCTTATAAATTTATTACAAGATTCAAAATACTTGGGTGCTCATATAATGATGACAAATAAATGACAGTGAAAGAAGAAACAATTTTCATACATAGAATACAAATCTACACAATAATATATCAAGTAATGTTTGTGATTTATGAATAATATATTGGGTGGATTTTGGCGTGTGGAATTTTTACCCTGAAAGGGTTTTCCCCATGTAAATCGTTGTGTTGTGGTATGCATGCTATTTATTTTATTTCTTTTTTAAGTTTTTATAACTGTTGCAAAGATCTACAAATTTGTGCACTATCCTCCTCTCAAGATTAGTGTAGGAAGTTGTTTGGTTACATTAGCTTCCTTATAACCATTAGGATCCAATGAAGGTGTACCTTCATATTGGATAACTGATATTTGATTATCATGAAGGGCCATACATAAAGGTGTAAATAAAGGGTAGTTCATAAACATTTGAAATATTATCTCTAATATTAGGTTTCAAATATTCAATGAAAAATCTTTGTATATCAAAATCTAGAAGATAATAGGAGATTTGTGAATAAAGATCTTGGTATCAACCTATAAAATCAATCACCTTCTCTTTAGGTCCTTGTTTACAATGGACTAAATTTGTTAATGTAACTTGAGGTCCAATTTTTACTTGAAAATGTTGAAGGAATTCATTAACAAGTTGTGTAAATGACATAATTGAGTTATTAGGAAAAGAAAAAAAGTAATCTAAGGCCATGTCCTTCAATGATCATGGAAAATATTTAGCTAAGAGAGCAATACTTCAAAAATTAAATCACTACTTAGAGCAGTAAAAGCTGATACATTATTATTGAGATCTCCATTGCCAACATAATTCTCAAAGTGATGTATCTCAATGTTTTGTGCTATAGGTGTCTTTAGGAAATGAAATGAAAATTGACTACATGTAAAGTATGTTGGAGGGTTAGCAATGGATTTAATTTTGTTTATGTTTGAATTTTTTTGTTGTAACGATGACATGTTTTGTAAGAGTTGGTTTATCATAGGATCATTTGGTGACATGTTTTGAGAACACGTTGAATATGGTAAACTTTCTTTAATGAAAATAAAGTTATTTTTTTTATGCTTATAAGAGGTGAATGACATGAAGGTATTGTAGGTGAAGGGACAAAGATATAAGGATTCCCACAATAAAACCATAAACTAGAGTTTAGATCATTAATATGTTGTGTGGTGGCTACTACGAATGAAGGTATAAAATAAGGAATATAAGACATGGTCATAGGAGAGGAGAATTTTTTCCTAATTGATTTTGAGCATTAGTAAAGTCTTGAGCACAACTAGCTGATGTAGGAATATTTTCTTCCACTATATGAGCTAGGTTACACAACACTTTTATCCCTTGCAAATCATTTATTAGCTTCCTAAGGTTATCAAGTAGGGGAACATTTTCTCTAACCAAAGACTTGATACTTAAGTATATTATTGAAGGCCTTCTAATTTTTTGTCCAATTGTCTAAGTTTATCTTTAGGGACATGGGAAAGAACAACCTCCAAGTCCACCTAAATGCTACTTGATGAAGACATATGTAATGTTGGATTACGAAGAGAATCAAAGATAGATTGAGTAGAGGTAACTCCTTGAGTGAAAGAGTTATAAGACTTAGACTCAACATTGGATGTGATTGTTGTACGAGAAGCCACAAGTTTGAAACTACATCTCATGAGGGTTTTAGATATGGGAAACTAGGTCGTGAAGCTTATACATTTATTACAAGATTAAAAATACTTGGGTACTCATATAATGATGAAAAATAAATGATAGTGAAAGAAGAAACAATTTTCAAACATAGAAAAAAAATCTACACAATAATAATAGAGACAAAATTGTGATTGAAATTTGGCCAAAAATTAGTTGGATAATGGTGGTGGTGCCCTAGACCAAAGATCCAAGTTTTGAAAAAATTTAAAATATGGAAATGACCTACAATATCTGGGGATCTAAATTTGTAGAGGTTTAGGTTTGGAAATAGAAAGATTTATGAAAATACATAAAACCTTAATTTCTCTAAGTGAAATACAATCATGCATAAAATTTTTATGTTTTTAAAGTAATATAATATATGTTCAAAAGATAATTTCTAGAATTTAAAATGCTGCAATTGATTAGATTTTTTTTTTAAATGCTAAAAAATAACACTTTCTATCTTTTGAAATGAAAAACACTATGTAAATGTTTACTTTTTCAATTCTTTTCACCAAAATATGTATACGCTTTTGACAAATGAAAATAACCTAATATTGCAATCAGATTTGAAATTAAAAACTTAAGATTTCAAAAGAATTTACAAATGTAACAAATGCCAGGTTCACAAAAATGTGATGTTGGAAAAAGGAACCTAAGAGCTAAGTCACACTCTCTACTAAATCACATTAGAGAAGGAATCAAAATTGATTACATACACACACTTGGATACTAACCTCAATGGAAGAGCAAGAATGGTGGATCAATTGGGGCTTTGATCCATCCTTTTGGAAATAGAGGTGTTGAATTGATTGAAAGTTAACTTGATTTTATTTTGAAAATGTTTTTCTAGGTAAACTGTGAAGCTATAGAAAACTAATGCAAATACATACATTTTTAGAATTGAAATAAAAAAATTGACAACATAAAAATAGGGTGTAAAGACAAAGGAACTTGACATTTAAATTATGGTTCAAAATGCTTGGATAGGGGAACTACTGTCATAGTCCTAAGAATGCAGATCTTATAAATCAGTTAAAAAATATCAGATGGTTGTAGTCTCTAGGTTCTTCCAAGTCCTATAATCATATTTGAAACATCCTTTGTTGATGATTAATTCCACTTTCCCTAATTCATTGAAGTATGGAGCTTGAATGCTTGATCTTGCAATAGGTCTTCAATCTTCTCCCAAATCAACTTCAAATTTTCCACTTACACAGAAGAGGGGGGAGAAAGGGTTGTGCAGTATACGAGATTGCTTAAGTCAAACCCTATTTTGGTGTTTTCACCTCCACAACAAAAATGATGATGTAAAGAGTGCTTACCCTCTGTGAAGCAAAGGAAAAATGGATAAAAAAAGTGATAAATTGATTAGTGCTACAATTATCACTCATATTTTCTTTGCTTGATGGACTAAAGTGATTGCACTCATATCATCTAAGGATAAATTATTTTCTTGATTGAAAGTCTTGCAAGTGTTAATACTCACAAAACAAATGAACATAAAATATGAATGAAGTCGAATATAAACTTGTTACATTGCAAACATGAATTTGAGTTATAATAAATGCTATAAATTTTTCTTATTTTTCTCTTGATTTATTTTTAAGATGCTCAATTGATATTGAAATTTCCTTCTAGATTCTTTAGTTTTGCTTAGGATTTCAAATAGTGAAAAAGACTTGTATTTATACGTGTTTCTTGGTTTTCACAAAATTAATTATCAAAATCCTATAAATGAAATCTGATTTGTAAATGTTAAAATTATGAGAAAAACATATTTAAAATTAGGCCAAAATAGGTCAGATGATGATGGCATGTACATTGTCACGACCAATTTTAATGATTTTGTTACCATTTGATGAGCATTAATATAAATTCCCAATTTTATTTTGATTTCTTGAAAATGACCACAAAATGGGAAATTTAAGAGCATAATTAGGTCCAAGCACATAAGGGAGCTAAACCTAGTATAATTTTTTTAGGGGTGGCAATTTACGATGCTACAATTTATAATATGGAAGCATGATGGGGATTTGTGACCAAGTTTGAAAGATAGTGGATGCTATGAGGAACAAGGATTGGTATTTAGATAAAACCAATGTAGAAAGGAATAATGAGTTTCTTTAGAAATACCTTGATGTAAGGAGGGTTAAGTGATTGGAATTAATAGATACTAATGCAAGGAGGAGTAGAGATCAAGCTTTGGGAGTATTTGAAGCAAGAGGGACTAGGGATAAACATTTAAAGATATCCAACACAAGATGGAGTAGTGATGGAGCTTGAAAAACAATTTATGCAAGAAGGATTAGGTATTGGGCTTAAAAAATACTTGATGTCAAAGGGAATAGGAATAAATATTTGGAGATACATAATATAGAAGGGAAAGGAGATTGCGCTTCAAAAATAGATGATGCTTATAGATTTGTATGCTTATTTTGTAAGTATTACTATCCTATTAGATTTCCACAATCCATAAGAATATCAATAGTTATTTATGGATTCAAAATCTTACACACAATCGAATCCAGAAATAACTACTGATATTACTATGCTACTAAATTACTAATTATTTAGAGGAATTAGTGGATAGTATTGGTGTATTGACAATTTTTACAAATACATTTGGGAAATTATTAGATCATTAGGCTCAAGCTCTTCAAGATCAACTCTTAATTATATTATACTTTTGGACTTAAAAATAATTTGAATACAATAATATAAAAAATTTAATACATTGGGTTTCTTTTAATATCTAAATCCAAATGTTCCTCTAAGTGATAGGTTGAATGATAATTCCTAATTTTTAGGTGTGTTTTAAATACATAAATATATTTTTAAATACAAAAATATAGCACTAAGTTGAACATATGTGTGTTAACTCATAATGGCGAGAGTTTTTTGACATTTAAATTTTGAGGGTCAATTACATAAATAATAGGGATAAATATCATGTCCCATAGGATTGACTTATGAAAATGGTCAAGAGCTTAGGGTATGAATTAAATGTATGTGTGTGGGTTCTTATAATGGGATGTATGTGTGGGAATAAGTGTATCTATAAGGAAATACTAAGGGTTAATACATGGGTGTGAATATAACAAGAGATGGGGGAAAGTGGAATGTATGGCAATATGATCAATTATATGTAAAATAAAATGAAGATTTGGTAAATGAGCCAATCTTGGAAAAAGAGTGCACCATGTGTTGATATGCGATTGATGTAGTGAGGGTAATGTGTAAAATGTACAACCAATTGTCACATGAATATTACACAAAAAAAAGATAAAAGGGTGTTTCAAATAATTAACACTATGTTCATTTATAAATATATTTTTACAATAAATATTGACTACCCATCCATAGCAAGTGACAACATAGATGTATAAAGACTCTCTATAAAATTAATCTAATAGAGTGGCAAGTTATCACCATAAAATATATTAATTTATTACTTGATACATGATTTTTTTAAAAATTTAATATATTCATTAATTATCACTCAATTCATGATTTGTCAATATCCAGTTTCAATGCTAATCTATGCTAGTGTCTAGTGCCAACTCTTTATCATCAAATTTATTCAATATCTATTTAATCAAGAGAATTTAGTCTAATTACCTAGTATCTTTTCAAAGAAAAAATATTATCAATCATATGATACCTTGCAATTAATTTTTTTAAACTTCAATTGCACCATTAAATTAATTAAATGATAATTTCTAGCATTTTGATACATAACTTACTAGGTTTTTCCAACACATTCCAAATATGCGTTGATTACAATGTAGAACCATCCAAGATTTTTAGCGGTAGGATAAATTGAACATATTGGTGCCTAGATTTATAGTGTCAAAATTTTCTTTATCCATGACCTATCTTTGTACATTTGACCTTATTTTCCCATTTTCCCATCTCATATAACCAATATGAAAAATACATCTTTGTTAGTCAATTTTTCACAAGTGTTGTTCCTCTTCATCCTGCATCTCATTATCCCTTTATTGAATATTCAACAATCGCAGAAGATTATAAGTCCAAAAACATTTCGATCAACTTCCACCTTTTTTTCGAGATTGTAGACTTGGACTACTAAACATTTCCTATTCATCAAATATATTTTTCTAATCTCCTTTCCCAAATAAAATCCTTACACGGGATTATTGTCTCCCCTTCCTTCTTTCCTTTTCCTTCATTTCTTTCGTGAGATTTTGATTGTCATCCAGAAAGTTATCTCCCTTTTAGTACTCATATACACTTTTACATTTCTTCCAGATTGCTTGCCACACTCGTTGAAAGCCCACAAGACACCATTAATGCTTTATTTAAGCCTACAACAACCATAGAAGGATCTTCTTACCTAGACACCATTGTGCAATCTCAAAAGGACATATTCACATACAAATTTGATGGAGAATAAGGGTAAGAATGCTACCCTTATACAATTTTTGAGCTCTAGATGCTAATGGTCTTCACACCTAATCTAAACCGTCCATCTCATAAACTTTGAGAAATTTTCATTGTTTAAAGAGGAACGTAAGAAACGAAATAAAACTAGTCACCAAAGCTTTCAAGCATCAAAAGTATATACATTTGTTGAGAGATAGCAGATGCAGGATTCATTTGGCTGAGACTTGTGGAAGAACAGTAGCAGGACAATTCTCCTTTGGCAGGATATGTGTTTCAGAAATGCCTCGGCAAATATATTCCCGCCAAAGGAGAAATGCCTGCCACTAGTCTTCGCTCTCTCTGTGCTAAATGTGGCGAACGTGCCTTAACCAGTGCTTGGAAGGTGGTTAGTTTATATCGATAGGGCGAGTGGCATATTCAAAGAAAATATCCGGATCGTGTGAGAGGCAGTTTAGATCATGGGTGCTTCTTTAATCAAATCAATGATATTGTCCAAAATCCATGAGATATAAGGGAATAATTCTTTTGCCTGTTCCACTCTCCGCGTCCCCTCTTCATTGAAGGGGCGCTTCTGCTTTACATCTGTGATTCCCGTGAAACGCATGGAGTGCGCTTCTCTTTACCGTACAGTTGAAGGAATCCACCAGATATGATTAGCGCGTCTTTTTAAAGGTTTCTTCGCTCCATTAGGAGAACAAACATCTGGTGCAAAAGTACAAAAAAGAGTGACAATTTAATGCACAAATGCCCCCTGCAATGTTCAGAGGATTCGGAGTATGGATAAGATCCAACGGAAGCTTCATTGAGAAATGCCATATTCATCCTATTTCAAAGATTTCGGGCATCGTTGAATGGAGAAAAGATGTACCCATCACTGTTTCACAGCTTACTCTCACACATTGTGAGTAATTAGGATTCGGATTTTTGCTTGAATATGCCACTCGCCCATTCGATAAAAATCATCTCTTTTCTAAGCTTGGTAAAGTAGTGTCACTCATTAAGAGAAAAATGGACACACCTTTTCTTTGGTAGAAATATATCTGTGATCGACACGTTATATGCTTTTCAAAGAAGGGATGGAGGGAGAGAGAAAGAGGTATAGAGGGATAGATTAGATAGAGATAAGTAGAGAGGGAAGGTGGGTAGGAGGAAGAGAGAGAGACAAGTAGAGGGAGGGAGAGGAGAGATAGAGAGTAGAGAGGGAAAGAGGTTGGGAGGGATACATAGGTGAATATAGAGTGATGGAGGGAGAGGTAGGGAAAGAGAGGGAAGGAAACACAAAAGAGAGATAGAGAGAAGTAGAGAGGGGAGGGAGGGAGGGAGAGGTAGGGAAAGAGAGGAAACAAGAGATGAGAGAAGTAGAGGGGAGGAGGAGGAGGGTGGGGAGGGAGAATGGGGAGGGCTGAGTGTGTGAGAGAGAGAGGGGGAGTTGGAGGGAGGAGTGAAGGGATGGGTGGAGGATAGAGAGGAGGAAGAGTGGGAGAGAGTGAGGAGGAGGGATAGGGAGAGAGTGAGAGAAAGAGGGGGGAGGAGGCAGGAGAGAGAGGGGGTGGGTGGGGGAGGAGAGGATAGATAGAGAGTAGAGAAGGAAAGAGGTAGGGAGGGAGACATAGGTGAGATAGAGAGGGATGGAGAGAGTGATGGAGGGGGAGGTAGGTATAGAGAGGGAGAGGAGATAAAAAGGGGAGTAGAGGGAGGAGGGCGGGAGGGAGACGAAGTGTGTGTGTGTGAAAGAAGCTGAAGATGGTGGGATGAAAGAACAGATTAAGAGAGAGAGAAAGAGGGGGGGAGGAAGGAGGGTCAAGGGGAGAGGGTTTGACAGTTGATTTATAAGAAGGGGAGTGAGGGTGAGGTAGAGAGGGAAGGAGGTTAGGAGGAGGGGATAGAGGTGGTAATGTGAGAGAGAGAGAGATGAGAGTGGTGGTCATAGAGGAGAGAGGTGGGGAGGGAGGAGAGAGAGAGAGAATTGTGGGATAGAGAGGAGAGAAATTGAGAGAGAGAAAGAGGGGGAAGAGAGGGAGAGAGAGAGGTAGGTAGAGGGAGGGAGAGGATATATAGAGAGTACATAGGGAAATAGGGAGGGAGGGGCTATAGGTGATATATATATATATATATATATATATATATATATATATATATATATATATATATATATATATAGAAGAAGAGAGAGAGAGAGAGAGATATGGGAGAGTAGAGAGGGGAGGGAGGGAGGGAGAGGTAGTGAGGGAGATAGAGATGTGTGGGTGTGAGAGAGAGAAAGAGAGAGAATGGTGAGATAGAGAAAATGAGTGATTGAGAGAAAAAGATGGGGAGA
The DNA here is from genome assembly GCA_007258455.2 of Sequoia sempervirens. NCBI lineage: Eukaryota > Viridiplantae > Streptophyta > Pinopsida > Cupressales > Cupressaceae > Sequoia > Sequoia sempervirens. The sequence goes on from VDFB02000015.1 coordinate 512,922,481, forward strand.
GAAGGAGGGAGAAAAGGGAGACAGACTGAGAGGAGAGATATAAAGAAGGGGAGTGAGGGTGAGGTAGAGAGAGGGAGGTAGAGGAGAGATAGAGAGAAGTAGAGAGGGAAGGAGGGAGGGAGATAAAGGTGTGTGTGTGTGTGTGGAGTGGTGAGATAGAGAGATAGAGAGAGAGAGAGAGAGGGGGGAGGAGAGAGTGGGAGAGAGAAAAGAATGGTGGAGTGAGAGAGAGAGAAAAGAGGGGGAGGGAGAGACATGGAGAGGTAGGTAGAGGAAGGGAGAGGAGAGATAGAGTATAGAGAGGGAAAGAGGTAGGGAGGGAGACATAGGTGAGATAGAGAGTGATGGAGGGAGAGGTAGGTATAAAGAGGGAGAGGGGAGATAAAAATAAGTAGAGAGGGAAGGAGAGAGAGAGAAGAGAGATAGAGAGTAGAGAGGGGAAGGAGAGGTGTGTGTGTGTGTGTGAGACACAGAGAGAGAGAGAGATGATACTTGTTGACTATTGAAATTTGACCTCTTGATTGCTGAAATTTGACATGTTGATTATTGAAATTTGACTATCTAAAAAATTATAAGATCTTCTAGAAAGTACAATTTGTATTATAAATCTAAGAGATCTGAAACCACTCTCAAACATCCTGAAACTATTGTGTCATAGAAAAAAGTAGCCTTTACTTGACATGAGATTAATTCATGATAAAATGGACTTAATGAGGTCTCAATCTAGTGTTGTGAGACATTTTATGTGTCCACACTAGGTCTTGGACCCTTGCAAATCGAATAACATGCTTTTAACAACGTCTTGTAAAGGTGTTGTAAAGTCTTGTAAAGGACTTTCACACTTTTCTAGACTTAATTAACCCATTTCTTCATAATTCAACATTAAAAAATGTTTTTAATAACATTATTACATCAATCTAGAAGATTTTTGAATTAAACTTAATGTTAAACTAGTGTTGTAATGTGTCTTGCACATTCACATTGCTTCTTGTGCCTTCCTAGGCTATGTGGACCTCATTTTAGTGTTGTAAAGTGTATTTAATCACACTTTCACATTGATTTATTTGTCCCAAGCCCTATTTTACATTTACATCATCACTAATAGGCCCCTCTTAACCCATATTGTTCATCTTGAGGCTTAATTTGATCAAATACTCGACATAGTCATCATATAAACCTAATTTTCTTACTTCTCGACATTCTAGCTAGCAAAAATGGCCCCTGTGAGACCCATTTTCCATTAGTGGTGAATTAGTCCCATCCAGGTGGGACCCATTCACCATTAGTGGTGAATGAGTCCCATTTTGAGCCATTTTCAGGGTTTGAGCGGGAAAAATTAGGTTTTAAGTTTAATTTTTCTCCATGTCAGTCTTAGGGATCCAATTAATGGGAAAATAAGGTGAATTCTATAAATATAAGTCTCTAAACCTTAATTCATCATAACTTAACTTCATTCATCATTTTTCTTCCATCTCAAGTCAAGCAAGCTAGGGTTTTGTCATTCTAAGTCACCAAGGTAGCACTTTTCAGACATTCAAGGGAAAAATCTTCATGTTTTGCTACAAACATTCAAGTTCAATCATCATGGCAAGGTAAAAACTCCATTTTTTCATGTTTCATTATATCTTTTCATCATTTTGACCAGTTTAATTACCTAAAAATGGATTTGACCAAGGAAAACCCCTATGCTTTAACATTCACCATTCCTTTCTCTTTCATTGTGTGTTTGCAGATTTAGGTGCTTGGATGGCTTGGACATTATTGACAATTAGTTTGAAAACTTTTTGAAGTCATCTCCACTTTTGCAAGGCCAAAACTTACACAAAAATTCATTTATAATTTTTAAAATCGGGATTTCAGACCGGGACACCTGGAGGTACAAATTGAGCAGACCGAAAGCTACATATTCCATTTTTGAGTTTTCAGAAAAGATAGAATGGACTAATTCACCTAGAGTGGTGAATGAGTCCCACTGTACCTATTTCCTAAATATTTTTGGAGATTTAGACACCCATTTGCCTAAAACGAGCCTCGATACAATTTTCCAGAACTGAGTCTGATTCACCCAGAATGGCGAATGAGTCCCACTAGGCCTGAATTTCAGCATTAGCATCATTCCAAAAGTCATTTATAGTCCTCATCCATATCTCAGGTGCACACTTTTGGTTTGGTTTATTTCTGTTAAGTTTTGCATTCATTTATAGTTCATTGTTGCATTACACAATGTGTTTTCAAACTTCCCTTGTTTCTTAGGTTTTGCATTCATATTTGATCAATTTCATAGTTTAATTGCACTTAGATCATCTCATTCAATCTTAATAACATCACACATAACATAATTTGAATGAAACCTTTAGCATTTTTGGCCTAAACTCTCTCCTTTTAGGCGAAAAACCCTAAAAGAGTTAGAGAGTACATTGGTGCAAAAAATCTATGGTTCAACTATATACATGAAATATAACTTAAAGTATAGGAAAGTAAATTTCCATATGTAAATGTTAACTTAAATTAATTTCATGTATATAGTTTCTCTCGCAGAGAAATAGAAAAAAAAAGAGTTCACAATTTATGCTTCACATTTGGGGACGTCAAATTTGGCACTAGCCAAATGGAGCACTTCATTTGACAAGCACAAAATTTGGCGCTAGCCAAATGGAGCAGTTCATTTGGTGAGTTCCAAATTTGGTGCTAGCCAAATGGAGCACTTCATTTGGTGAATGCCAAATTTGGCGCTATCCAAATGGAACACTTCATTTGGTGAGTACTAAATTTGGCACTCGCCAAATGATGAAATTCATTTGGCTAGCATTGAATTTGGCACTCCCCAAATGATGAATTTCATTTGGTTAGCACCAAAGTTGGTTCTCCCCAAATGCTGAACTTCATTTGTCTAGCACCAAATTTGGTGCTCCCCAAATGAGGAACTTCATTTGGCTAGCGCCAAAGTTGGCATTTGCCAAATGATGAACTTCATTTGGCTAGTGCCAAATTTGGCTCTCACTAAATGAAGAGCACCAAAATAATTTGAATTTTGAAATACTAAGCCTTAGGTTTGGTCATCCAAGCCATTTGGTGAATACCAAATTTGGTGCTCGCCAAATGGTCATTTTGGGTAAAAACAAAAGTGACATCTTTTTTGTGTCATGACTTGGTTCATTATCTGGTTGTTACAAAAACTCAATTTATAGCCTAGAAACTCCTCCATCACCATCTTCCTATTCAATATTCCCTTTTATTAATTCCAATAGACACACTAAATTTCCCATTCTAAACAATAAAGATATTTCCAAGTTTTTTTTTGGGTTCTATCGAAGAATTCATAGATCTTATGATAATTGATCATCCAATTCATTCTAGTAATATTCTATATGCAACTACACTAAGAATATATCATTTTAGGAATTAAAACATCTCACAGTGTTATTCTTGAATCCTATCACAAGAAAATTCTTTTATTCCTTTGAAAATTAAATATATATAACCATTTCTTAAAATAAATATTTACCTTTTAGATTTTCTAATTTTATTGAGAACTTTGGATATTTTATCTCATATCATTTTCTAGGTTATCAATCTAGAAAAGACTTTGCATGATCTTCTACTTTTTAATATAGAGCTCAAATATTGGATGGATGACATGTTAGTGCATTTGGGTACTTTGGCCAACAATCATAGTCACTTGGCCAAATCCATTGATGAACTCACTAAGAAATTTGATGTTTTTTTATATTTTTTAGATTTTGAAAATTGTTTTTTATGGAGTAATAACTCTCTTCCCTAATTTAAAAGATAAGGATTATTCCTCTAATTGTAAAGGTGGGAGTGGTCTATGATATTTGTTTAGATTGATGTTATTTATACTATGTTCCCCTTGCCAGGACATGATTTTTTTGAGACTTTTGAGGAGCTTGTGTATTTTTTTTTTGTCTGATGCTCATGATTCCCTATGAAATTATTTCTCTCTTCTTCCAATATACCTTTATCACTATCTTTTTTGTGCTATTTCGAGATCTTCATTGAATATATACTAGCGTCTTTCATATTTTTAGCTGATGAATAGTAGTCTAGTTGATGGGTTTAGTTTTTTAAAAGGAAAAAATAGGTTTTACAGGGACCTGAAACCACAAAGTTAAAAACAACAAAGATAGAGCATAAAAAGTTCAAACAAATAGTCAGCTGTCCCAAAAAGGAAACGACAGCACAAAGAGACAACAGGGTCCAGAAAAAAGGACCACCAAAAAACTAGAAACAACCACTGCAGCATTACTCCAAGGTGTTCATCAACTCCTCGGCTACCTTTTCAACTTCATTCATATCATGTAACCCCTGCTTGAGGATTTGAACCGTGTGTGGAGAAGTAGGGGCCTTCCTCTTCGTATTAGCCCGGGTGCGAGTCGAAATCCCTTCAGCAACAGATCTGCACTACAACCTCTGTCCGCATCCAAGTCCACGACCAGCGAGCCCTTTTGATTTTTTTCTAACTTTTACACCATAGCATTGATGATAATGGCATTGTGCCTAGCAATTTTGTAATTATTCACCACAGTGGCCCTGATATTTTGGCCAATCTTGGACATATTGCACTTGAGCCTAGTCAATCTTTCCTCCTGCGACTGCTGTCTTTTCCCTGGTAAGGGGGTGTCCTATCCCTCATTCTCATTACAGCTCCAGCTAATCTTCTGCTCCAATTCCATGACTCTATTGTTGAGATCTTTATTACGGCCTTTCAAGTCACAAACTTCCTTCTGGGTCCACTTAAGAACAGTGAAAAGGCCATCCGTACTTTTTTCTGCCACATTCATTATGTCCTCAGGCCTGAGGTTATTCAGGGCAGAATTAATTTCACCCTGATTAGGGGAATCTTTAGGGGCATTCACAAATCTTCCAGACGCAAGGGCACTAGGGGCCGACTCTTTACTGACCATAGGTTTATCAGAAAGAATTTCCATAGAATTCCCCGAGTACGAGACTAATTTTGTAACTGAGGTACCTTTAAAACTAGAGACCAAACCTAGGGTAGGGCAACCAGGAGACAGCTGGGGATTAAAACAAGATGGTGAAGCAAAACCTGGGATAGGGAAATCATACGAAGGCTGTGGATTAGGACAAGAAGACGAAGCATAATACAAAAGGGCATTCTGACAAGAAAGGGACTGGGGAGCAGTGGTTTTAGACCCAACAAGGGCAAAAGCAGGATTGGCCAGGGGATCGTTTTCCCTGCTACTTTCTGTATCCTCATCATCCAAATCCCCAACATTAACAATTTTAGGCAAAGCGGGTAAATTTTGATAATGCTCATAGATGAGCCTGACAAGACCAGGGTGAATAATAGAAATCCTCCTAGGGTTTCTTTCAATTTCATCAAGGCAGTTCTTTAGAGAAGAGAATAAGTAAAAAGGAAAAGAGATACGAACCTTGTGACGGAAGTGGTTCAATATGGAAGAGTGATAACCATACGCCCTGGTGAAGCGCTCGTCAACCGTGATATACTCCATAATGACTCTTAAAAATTTCATCCAGATTGATTTAATGGACTCCACATCAAAATAGCTATTGGCAACCTTAACTAGCTTAGCCTTCTCCTTGTCTTTTTTAGGAAATATTATGACCGCTTCATCAGAGAACCGCCAGTCCCGATAAAATTTCACACCCTTAGTCGAAAGACTAGTAACAATTGTTGACATTTTTCTATAATTTGTAGCTTATTTTTTTATTCCTTTTTTTATTATTATTTATTATTTATTTTTTAGCAAATATTTTCTTGCAATAAATATTTATTAATGGATTATAAAAAGAATGAATTTATTGAAAATTTAAAGTTATGACAATTTGACATATAATTTATAAAAATATATTAGTAGTGTATTGAAAGCACACAAAAATGCTTCAATGAGGTGCCAGTATTGTATAATTAAATGATTTATTAAATTGAAAAAATAGTGTTTTAATTGGGTTTTAGGTCTTCTCAAAAATATCACTCAACTAAACCTTCTCTTATTAAGCAAATTAATTATAAGATATATGAAAAAATTGTGTTCTTGTTAAAATTTATTAAAAATCAAGATAAATAATTTAATTAAATGCATTTTTTGGATTTTGACAATAGTAAACATTGAAAACAAAACCTTGTTGAAAATTATTTGAAAATTTTCGAGAAAATTTTCAACCATATAGTTTAAAGATAGACTCAAAAAATTTCAAGATCTTTCTAGTATGCAAAATTGTTGAAATGGATATGGAGTTCTATCAAAACATAATTGAATGTATTTTTCTTCAAATTTGTATAGTTGTATTATCTAAATTGGAGACATGTATGCATAATATAACACTTGAATTTTTCATGATATGTCATCTATGCGAAATTTAATTGACTACTAAAAGAATAATATATATAATGCATGACTTTGAAAATTATAAACATTTTAAGATAAGTGGAAGAAATTTTAAAATTAATTAATTTTTTAGTAAATATTTTAACTATTTTTAGTCATGTATAGTAGGAGTATATCTCAATTTATATAACTTTGTGCCATTTTTATATTCTTCTTCTTCTCTATTCTATATTTTTTCATTTATTAGTTCTCATTATGTGCCAAAGCTCTACTAAAATTTAGTTATATTAGAACACTTGTTATGATATCCTTATAGGATTGATGAGGAATTATCACTTATTTACTTTTAGTTTGTATGTATGTATTCTTCAAGAAATCAAGGAGTTTATGTCAAGCATCATTGAACATGGAACAAAGGTTGGCACTCATATTTATCTCTTGGAGCAAGTTTTTTGCAAGCCATGTTGCTAGTTGAGAAGGGTTTTGGAACTAATATATGACATTTTTAGGTTGTACTTGTTATTGAAACTTTTTTTTTTTATCTTGATTGATATTTCTAGATAACAAGTTTACACTCTTTGATAGAGTTTTTAGTTTATTAGTTCTCATATAGGTCAAATCTTGTGTTTCAATCATTATTATACATTTTATTTTTGAACTATTTAGGAGTCTCTCACTTAAATTATTGATCAATGACTATATTTGTTTAATTATTCTATGATATTATTAGAGTAAATTAGAGTCAACATTCTAAAATTTATAGAGGTAGATTTGTAACACTCTAAACATGTTGTACTAGAAATTACACCCAATCTTACTTTGATGGAATGGGATATTATATGGAAGCCAATAATTTCATAGCCAATAATTTCCAATGAAATCATCCTCACACACAAGGATAGAGCTTGAGGTTCCATCCCTATGTTGACTTTGACTATATACAACCAATGATATATGACCCACATCTAATTTTACGTGGTGGAAACCAACTAATACCACAAAAACATTATAGAATACATATATATATTTAGAGTGCACAAAATATAATATTATCTAGCATATCCTTGATTGCATGTTTAATGCAATCTAAAACATTTTTATTTTTAATACCACCTTAAAAATAAAGGGATCTTGACACATCACTTACTAATGAACTACTCATTATATTAGCAACTTAACAAAATTAAATGGATATGACCTATCATGGTTGGCCTAAATTATTAAAATCAATAAAACTATGTGTAAAGAACCTTAGTTAAAATGTTAATATAAAATGAACATAAATTTAAAAAACTTGAAAAAAATAATAATAATAGATTATAGAAATTATAAATAGATGAATATATATATATTAAATATATATGTAGTACTAGTTAGGATAAATTATTTCACTCAAATATATCATTCAAAGATTTTTTTTTATGAATTATTACAAATATTATAAATACACTTCAAAATACTCGATTATTGAAATTTTCTAAACTGTTGAGTCTCCAATTTAAAGTATAGATGCAACATCTATATGAAGCTACCATTTGAAATCAAAATGGTTTTAATCCTATCCAGTGTAGGAAAATGATGTTTTTTTACCCATTTATCTCCAAAATGTAATGACTTTTATCCTCAAATCTAGTAGCTAAGCTTAAGTACTCAAAATAGGGTTATATATTATTCATAAATTTACCAAGATGTAAATGATGAGACAAGGTAATATATAAATGTTGGAGGCATAACATCGACTCACACATGATAAGAGTTGTTTGAAAATTTTCCTCTTAAAATTTTATTTTATTAATGGTGTCCCTGGGCGACCATGATGATCAGTGAGATTATTTATTTGAATGGCGAGATTGTATGAAGAGGCATGCTAGAAGGAATTGGTATGGGAAAATATAATAGAAGGATTTGATAGTATGAAGTGTGGGGAATAGGGAACCTACTTGCTACTCATGAGTAGTTTTGGTGATTTGTTGTCATTATGTTCTCCAAAGGTTCAAAATTATGGGTTCAAGGAATGTGATACTAGGATTCCAAGGTGCAATGGAATGCACCTAAATAGGTAAAGTAATGTGAATCAAGGAATGTGTTGTTGGGATACTTGATATATTTTACAATAGGGATGATGGTAGAGATAATCTTGATGGTTCTTATGATGTGGGATAAAGAGACCTAAGATCTGTTGGATATTGTTGATATGTGGTTGTCATTGATGTCAACACTATTGGCATTAATGTCATTAGAGGTTGTATATGTCAAGGATATTGAGAAAATTGTAATAAAGTAAATTGTAGGTTGTTGGTGGTGCAGTGAAGTTCAGTTTGGCCAACATACTAAGCCAACTCAATATGTTGATGATTAGAGGTTGTGGACTAAAGGGTTTTTCTTTGAGTATATCTAGTTTATCCATGTTAGGTTTCAGAGATCCGTGTGAATATTTGATCGAGTTATGAGTATTTGTGTTCTGACAATTTTTATATTGCTTCAGTTGGTGTTCTTGAAAGAAGATGATGTGATTCTGGTAATGTGAAGTGTTATGGATGCTTCTCTGGTGATTCATGATGCTTGTGGATGTTTCTAGATTGTGCTCTATCTTTGTTGCATGTACGCATTGATCAGTGTGCTCGTGATTGGATATTTTCTCTTACGTGTTCATGTTCTTGGCCGACAAGGTGATTGTAGCATGTTGTGGATCTTTGAGGAATAATTATTGAAGATGTTTCATGTTTGAGGATGTTATTTTGGGTCCTCACTATGTTGTGGCTAACATTGGTTGATTCACATTGATCATTATTTATCTTTTGGGATTACAAGTTGTATTCATTTTATATTTTATTGAAGCTGACATGTAGATGATGTTATTCTTGGTTGCGAATATAAATGAGTGATTGTTTTATCATTTGAAGTGGCTGGTGAAGTGAAGTGTGTGAGTCCTATGTGTGTATAATCTTCTAATCATTCGAAGGCATAAGTTAAGTGTTAAGAAGAGTGATCATAGTTTATGTGCTTAACCAAAATTGTAATCAGGCATGAGCATATTCTATTTTCTTAGTTCATAATCTTGTGGATGTAATCCAAATATTTCTGTAAGACAGTGAGTCGTCCTTGGGAAGTAAGCATTTTTTATTTGAGCAGTGAGCTCTAGGAAGTGTGCTTGAATGCATGTGCATTCCCATTTATTCCTTTATAATTTTAACAGGGTATAATCTTGTTGACTAACCTCCACCGTTGTTTTTCCATAATAGGGTTTCCACGTAAAAAATCTTGGTGTTATGTGTGTTTCTGATGTAGTAATGATTTATACTTTCATGGTTATTAATCAAATCTAAGAACAAGTTTAATAAGTTTAAATTTACGTGACAACTAATTCACCCCCCCTCTCAATTACAGTCTGCCCTTGTGTTGTCAACAATTGGTATCAGAGCAGGTTCCTTGGAAGAAGTTTAATAGCTTGAGGTGATCTCGGATGGTGACATATAAGAAGGATAGTCTGAGATTTGATGGAACAAATTATTCTCTGTGGAAGACTCGAATGGAGTGTCATCTGAGATGCATTGGTGAATCCTACTAGAACATTACAAAGAATAGGTATATCATCCCATAGAATAGTCCTTCTACTTCTACTAAGATTAAAGATGTTGAGTACAATATCAGGGCTAAGGAAGCATTGTTGTGTGCTCTGATTGATTCCATGGATTTGAAGACTACTTATGAGATCTAGAAAAAGTTGGAAACTCTATATGAAGGTGATGCCCATGTGAAGTTTGCTAAGCTACAAAGTTTGAAAGGGGAATATGAAACATTGAAAATGGACTAAGATGAGAACATCATTTCTTTCATGCAGAGAGTGAATGAACTTGTGTGTAATATCAGATGTGTTGGTGGAACATTGGAAGAATCAAAGATTGTTGCTAAAATGCTCTGATCCTTTCCTACTACATACAAACACAAAGTTGCTGCTATTGAGGGGATTCGGACTATGACAAATGTAACCAAAGACATGTTGATTGGTAAGCTTGCTGCTTTTGAGTTAAGTGAGTTTGGTGATGCTCTTCCTAAGATAGAATCTGCATTCAACGCTACTACCTCCGGAAAAGATAAGCAAAGATATGATTTGGGAGAAACTTCTTCTAGAAACTTGTCCAGGTATGAGTAGGAAATGAGAGAGACTGAAGAAGAAGAGAGAAAGGGTATGTGCAGGATCATGATGGGCCAAAAAGTGGTGATATTATGGGTATTTGTAGGGTATGTGGTTGACGACTTTTTTTTTTACCCAAAATTGATGAAACAAAAAGGGTTTTTAGAGGAGATTCTCAGCTTTACACCAATATAAATTATGCTTTAATTTGAATTTAATAAATAATTATTGTTCATTTTCTATTAGAATTATGACTAAAGTCCTAATCAATAGGTTGATTGAAAAACATCTATAACTTTCAAACGGTATCACATTTTTTGAATCTAAAAAATGCATCACATTCTATGCTTCACATACTATAGGATTAAAAAAATAAAAAAATAAATTTCATGAAGTTTTGACCAAGTTAAGGTGGTCAGACATACAAGTTTTTTATATTTTTTAAAAGTTGTAATAAAAAATTCATAACTAATTATTTACTTGGAAAAAAATTACAAAAAATATGCAGCACATCTAGACATGAGTCCTATACTTATATATAAAATATTATTAAAAAATATTATCATTTTATTATGGTTAGGGTGGTCAGACAGACACCTACTTCTTATTTTTTTCCCTAAATTTAAGTACTACTACATTGAAATTTCAAATTTTCACCAAATAGATTTTATTTATTTTTAAATAAACCTAGTAGTTTAGAAACTACATTTAATTTTCTATAGATTCTATTCTTACATATTTTTGAAATAATATAGATAACTTATTCCAATTTTTACGTCAAGTTTCCTAACACTGATTTTTCTGATTTTTTTGCCACTTAAGGGCCTGTTTTTCCCATGATGATCCTGCACATACCCGAAAGCTAGATGAGCTTGAAACACTTTTTGTCAAAAGAGTACCAAGAGGAGAAGGTAAGTATAAAGGGAAATTGCCTCTTAAATGTTTTTCTTGCAATAAGATAGGTCATTTTTCTTTAAGGTGTCCAGAAAGAGTTCCTAAGCCAAGACCTAACAAGCCTAGATTCCAAAGAAAGTGTTATTATGCTACTAATGAAGGTGTGACAGATGATGAATCTAATAAAGGGAATGCAAGTGAAGATGAATGGGTATTTTTTTCTATCAAGGAAAATGATCCAGTACCTACTAAATCTGCTAGTTGCATGAATGTGGAAAAAGCTTTGGCAACTAGAATTGAAGAAAAAATGAATGGGTGATTGACAGTGGATGGTCTCATCACATGATAGGTGATAAAAGTAAATTTGTGAGTCTTGAAAAGTATGATGGTGGTATTGTAAGATTTGGTGATGATAAAGCTGGTGTAATCCATGGTAGAGGATCCATTTCTCTTGATGGTAAGAATAATAATGATGATGTTCTATATGTGGAAGGTTTGAAGCATAATATTTTAAGTGTTGGAAAGATGGTTGACAAGGGATACAATCTTCAATTCAAGGATGGAAAGTGTAGAATATTGGGGAGTTTTGGAAATGTCATTGCATCAGATGCAAAAACAAAAGGTAATATCTTTCACCTAAGTGCTGCTAGTAAAAGTTGTCTAATTGCTCAAGTTGATGAAAGTTGGTTGTGGCATAGGAGATTGTGTCATGCAAACTTTGACAGTATTATCAAGATAAGTTCTACTCAGGTTGTGAGTGATCTTCCTAAGTTGGTAAAGCCTACTAATACCATATGCAATGAATTTCAGTTAGGGAAGAAAACTAGAGTTTCATTTCAGAGCAAACAACATTGTTCAAATGAAGTATTGAAGCTTGTGCATACTAATATGTGTGGTCCTTCTAGAGTTAGAAGTTTACAAGGAGATAGGTATTTCATGTTACTCATTGATGATTATTTTAGATTGATGTGGGTTGCTTTCTTAAGCAAAAAATATGAAGCTCTAGATAAATTCAAGATTTTTAAGGCCAAGGTTGTGAGAAAAACAGGCCTGAAGATTAAATGTTTGATATCAGATAGAGGTGGTGAATTCATTTTTGGTGAGTTTAATTCTTTTTGTGAAGAGCATGGGATAAAGAGACAATTATTTGCTCCGCAGACCCCTCAGCAAAATGGAGTTGTGGAAAGGAAGAACAAGGCATTTATAGATGCTGCTAGGACTATGATGCTGGAAGGAAATGTCCCATATATCTACTGGAGAGAAGCTATGAGTACTGTTGTTTACAATCTCAATCGGGTACATATCAAAGGTGATACCAATAAGACCCCTTATGAGCTATGGTTTGGTCATAAGCCTACTATTAGATACTTCAAATTTTTTGGGAGTAAATGCTATATCAAAAGAGATGAAGATATAGGAAAGTTTGATGCTAGAAGTGATGAAGGAATCTTTCTTGGTTATTCTACTAAAAGTAAATCCTATCGGTGCTTCAACAAGAGATTGAGGAAAGTAGTTGAAAGTGCTAATGTCAAGGTTGATGAAGACGCAGTTAGACCATCTAGAACTTATGAATATGATTCATATGATCAAAATGTAAGTTCGGTTCAGACTCAAAATCAAGTGCAGATCATTCCTGTGAATCAGGAATCCCAAGAGGAAGGAACTAGTGAAAGTGTAGAAGTGAGATCACAAGAGCCTGAATTTCAAGAACATCCTAAAACTCCAAGGTATGTAAGACTGAATCATTCAGAAGATTAGATTATAGGTGATAAGAACAAAGGTGTTCAAACTAGGAGAAGAATTACAAAAGAATACTGTTTGATTTCAAAGATTGAGCCTAATAGTGTCAATGAAGCATGCAAAGATGAACATTGGATGGAAGCAATGAAAGAAGAGCTACAACAAATTGAGAAGAATAATACATGGATTCTTGTTCCTAGACCTAAGCAAAAAAATGTAATTGGAACTAAATGAGTCTTTCAGAATAAAGAAAATGAGCAAGGTGAAGTTGTTAGAAACACAACAATACTGGTGTGTAAAGGATATTCAAAGGTGGAATGAATTGACTTTGAAGAAACTTTTTCCCCTGTTGCTAGGATTGAAGTAGTGAGATTGTTTCTTGCTTATGCTGCTTACAAAAACTTAAAGGTTTATCAGATGGATGTCAAGTCAACATTTCTAAATGGTGAACTAGAAGAAGAAGTGTATATTGAGCAACCTGATGGATTTCAATTGACTTATCGGGGAGATATGGTTTGTCTATTAAAGAAAGCATCGTGTGGACTTAAGCAAGCCCCAAGAGCATGGTATGCCAGATTGGATAAATATTTGTTGAAACTTGGATTCAATAAAGGTATTGCTGATAGTAATCTATATTTCAAGATTGATCATGATAAAGATTGGATTGTTGAAGTCTTTGTTGATGATATCATTTTTGGAGGAGATGATAGTTTGTGCATAAAGTTTGCTGATGAGATGCAGAGTGAGTTTCAAATGTCTATGATTGGAGAAATGAAATTATTTTTGGGATTGCAAATTACTCAACTAGACAAAGGGATCTTTATATCTGAGTCCAAGTATGGGTATGTGTAGGATCATGGTGGGCCAAAAAGTGGCAATGAGGAAAAAAACACGTCTTTCATCAACCCAAAAATGCGAAAATATCGTGTTAAATTTTTTTAGGCTTGGGTGTCAGTACACACCACTAAAGCAAACACCAATCCTAGTTTTCCATATCAGATATCCAATTTGTAAAAAGTATATATATATATATATATATATAGAGAGATTTATGGCCGTTTTAAAACCATTTGACAGTCAAACAACACGCAGGCGCACAGTGAGGAGGTTCTTCAAGTAACAGATATCTGATTTCACCAATATCTGATTTGAAAAGGTAAGATTTTAGATTTTTATTTGCTTTGATTCAATTTTGAATTAGATTTGGATAATTTCAATTAGTTTTTTGTGGATTTTTTTCAAAATAGGGTTTTTGATTGAATTTTTATGAAAATTTTGAGTTTAGAATGGATTTTGATAAAAAAATGAATGTTTTTATGGATTTTGATTTAAAATTAGTGTTGATTATGTATTTGTATTAAAAATTAGAGAATTTTATAAATTTTTGTTAAAAAGTAGGGTTTTTTTATTTTTTTTAAAAACTAGGGTATTTTTATAATATTTTCATTTATATTGTCTAATTTTAATTAGATTAATTAATTTTTAACTTTAATCAGGCATTATGGCTGCTGAGAATGAGAATGCACATTCCACCAGTGAGAATGAAAATCCCCAGCTAAGAATCAAAATGCAGAAATGCCAAACACTCCACCACCACAACCATCAATTGAAGAATTAATTGGTGAAAAATTGGAGCAATTGAGGGGAATTTGTGATGTTTATAAGAAAATCCCTCGATTATCCCGTATGTCAACCACATTGATAGAAATAATTACAAATGTAGAAACCCTCTCCACCCAACATAATTCCTTTCATTCATGGCGAGAACCATGAGGGAATATTATGCATGTGGATTGTCTTATGATGATGTGAAAAATATCCAAATAACAAAAGCCCAAATAGCCTCTTTATTTATTATCCCCTGCACTGGTTTCCCAGTTAATGTTAACAAACCAAAAATTTCTATAAAATGGTGCATGCATAGGGGCATAGTAGATAACTTTTGGGATCGTTGGTGTATGGTTTTTGATAAACCACCCAACAATAATCTTGATGTACCTTTTTACTTTATTAAAAAATTATATCTTGAGTTTTTGTTAGGGCATCATGTCAATTACTTTGACATTAAACCTTTCCAGGGCATTGGTGGAGGTATGCCCTAAGATAGGCCAGGGGCAGTTAGAGTAGTTAGACACCCACATGTTCCCCTTCCTCCCCTTCCTCTACCACCTCTAGTACAACATCCAGATATTACAGAGGATGTAGCCACACAGACTATCCAAGCCATTCACTCTTTGAGTGGTCTTTTGGTTTCCCATGCTTCTTCAGTAGCTCAGCCACATTCTGGTGATGTTGGCAATGGATCCAGTGCTGCTACATCATCCTCTTCGGGTCCACATATTTGTGTGCCACATATTTGCAATACGTGCCAAAAAATATGCTTAGGTCCTATTGTACAACCCACTGAACATCCATTAGAAACTTCTGATTATGACATCTAGGATGTGGAGGTTATTGTAGATCACACACAAGGGAGTGGAGCACACCCTACAAAGTCCTCTCCTACTAGAGGGGTGGGCATTGGAATAGTTACACATGTAACATTTAAGGTGTAAATTCATAACTTGCATTTTTTAAAAAATGAATATTAATAAGCGATAGTATCAAATACTAATATTTTTTTACATGGTCTATTTAATAATTAATGTCTAAGGAGGAGCTCACATGGGTACTGATAACACCCTTAGGGCCATTTCATTTAGCCTTGACACACACAGTATGTATTTTCACACTCACTCATTTACATTTTTTTACTGTATACTTGCTTGTCATTTGAATTGTCATTAATGAAATTATATATTAACTTATATGTTTATCTTATTCTCTGCTTGTAGGAAACACCTAGTGTGAGTGAGGTGTGATGCTCTCCAGACTATGGAGGTACAATGTTAGATAAGGGAAAGGTAATTGAACTCAAATTTGATTGAATTAAGATTTATAAGATCTTTTATTGATTATGCATACATTGACATAGATTGGTAGTTTCATATGTACTTGTCATTTTTATGTACAAGCGGTTGTGAGCTATACATCATTGTTGAAAAGTGTCACAACACTTGAAGGAGTAGGTATTCAAACACATGAAGGAGGAGGTGTTGAAACACCTCAAGGAGGAGGTGTTGAAACACCTAAAGGAGATAAAGAAAAAGATCAGCCTAAAGAGGTGTGTTTATTTTATTTTGTGCGTGGTAAATATGTTCTTATTACCGACAATTCTATGCTAACTTGGATCAATTTTATGTTTTTGTTCACATATATAGATTGACGTTCCAAAAATTGGTTTGGTTGGTTCTTTGAGAGGGGTATATTCTAGGACTCCTGACCCTTCGAAGAGATGTATATTTCAGGTAATCAAGATTTCAATTTTAGAGTTCAATTATAATTCAATGTATATTGATTTTTATGTTAATTATTCAATTTTAAATTATATAGTATAACTAATCTCAATTTTGGTTTCAATTTTTCTTGTGTAGCTACCTTCAGACCCAACAAGTGCTTCAAAGAGGCTCCATTTTGATGATCCACAAATAGTTTAGGATGAGATAGACATTTTGGAATATAAATTTTGAATAGATACCGAGATGGCATATGCCACATATTGTAAAACTTTGTTTGAGTTGGCATTGATGCCATTTTTGTATATGGACATACACTTGATTATTGGATAATTTGATATATAGAAGTTGACAATCAAAAGTTAATTTCCTCCTCATGTGCATGATTAAAATCTTTGAAAAATTAATCAAGTGAGCAATGGTTTAATATTAATGTACAATAGCATAAAAAGAATGGTTAAATATTATGTAGTTTATATTCATATTGCTGATTACATTGCATTGCACATCTTTCAAACTCAATGCATTACTTCGCATTGCATAAGTAACAACGAGATGCCGATAGATGAAAAAAAATCAATAACAATATAGTTTTTACAAAGTCAACCTAAGCAGTTATGCAATTACTTCACATTACATATCTAATAACTAGGAGCAATTATCAATTGCATTAGCTTGTCATGGAATTCTATGAGACCACATTTCTTTGAGGAAACTTGGCACAAAACTCACAAAAAATGAAAAGAAAGCACTCAAAAAAACTTTAAAGGGGTCTCAGGCCTATTGGCCCCTCATTCCACATGCTATGGAGCCATTTACTTGTAGTGTAGGGGCCAAACAATGGAGAAAACATGTAAAAATTATATATATATATATATATATAAATATACAACCTAGAAGCATGAATTACGATTAGAATATCACATAACATCATATAAACAAAAAAACCACTATAAACTTGAATGTCATTTAAAAAATGCATGATAAATATTCATCATTGAAGCTTGAATTGTGGTAGCTTGATATACAGAGTCGATTGATGCCAGGGTTCAATTTGTATGATATTGAAAAAAGAAGCCAACTGAGTAGAGTTATTAGCATTCTTCAGAAATCATAAGAATTCTCTTAGTACACTAGCCATTTTGATGTCTTCTTGCAGTCTCAAATGTTATTTTGTATCATTGTTACATTGGTCTTGAGAGTGATTGCACGTTTGAAGTGTATAAACACATACCTTTTTGTAATATCAAGGATACTTTTTGAATTTTCCATGCATTGCTAATCTAAAAGCAAAGGTCCTTTTCCTAATCTGTATGCAGCCATGCTTTTGACATTGTCAGAAAGAGAAAAAATTCCCTAATGATGCAAAGGAATGGCCAAGCAGTTCTAACTCTCCACATGAGAGTAGAGAGATGTTGGAGAGTACATCAAGTCAGTGAGAACCGAAGTGTAATGTGTTTTAGTTTGTAGTAATCCTCTGTTTCTTTGCAGATGTGTGATAAATTCTTAGTTCAATGATGCTGAACAATTTTTGAAAAAAGAAAGTTGTGTCACGGTCCGCATTCAATCCAACAAGCAAAAATGAAAGCTTAACCTCTTGGAATGAAAATTCTTGTTTGCAAAACAAATGAATAAGAATGAGGTAGTTAAGGTGTTTGAAGTTATTTAGAAGTCACTTTTAGGGTGCAAGGCTTAAAACTTCATTTTAAATGCACTCAAACAAACTTTAAAGGGGCCTGGCCGTTTCCCCCTCATTCCACATGTTATGTAGCAATTTACTTGTAGTGTAGGGGCCGAAAAAATGGAGAAAACATGTAAAAATTATATATATATGTGCTGCCTAGAAGCATGAATTATGATTAGAATATCACATAACATCATATAAACAAAAAACCCACCATAAAATTGAATGTCATTTAAAACATGCTGATAAATATTCATCGTTGAAACTTGAATTGTGGTAGCATGATATTACATAGTCTATTGATGCCAGGGTTTAGTTTGTATGATATTGAAAAAATAAGACAACTGAGTAGAGTTATCAACATTCTTAAAATAATAGGTTTTTTAGTACGTAGCCATTTTGATGTCTTCTTGCACCAAATGTTATTTTGTATCATTGTTACATTGGTCTTGAGAGTGGTAGCTTAATATAGGTCCACAATACAAAACCTGGTTTACCTGTGCAGTGTAACAGTGGCATAGGAAGATTTTTCTTTGAAAGAAAAAATGAAAGCTCAGCCTCTTGGAATGAAAATGCTTGTTTTCAAAACAAATGAATAAGAATGAGGTAGTTAAGATGTTTGAAGTGATTTAGAGGTCGCTTTTAGGGTAGTTAAGGTGTTTGAAGTGATTTAGAGGTCGATTTTAGAGAAGAGAGATGTTGGAGAGTACATCAAGTCAGTGAGAACCGGAGTGTAATGTGTTTTAGTTTGTAGTACTCCTCTGTTTCTCTACAGATGTGTGATAAATTCTTAGTTCAATGACATTGAACAAATTTTGAAAAAATAAAGTTGTGTCACGGCCTGCTTTCAATCCAATAAGCAAAAATTAAAGCTCAGCCTCTTGGAATGAAAATGCTTGTTTGCAAAACAAATGAATAAGAATGAGGTAGTTAAGGTGTTTGAATTTATTTAGAGGTCACTTTTAGGGTGGAAGGCTTAAAACTCCATTTTAAATGCACAAAAAAGAATGAAGTTACTTCAAACCAAGTTTGTGAAGAAGTTAACTCTACTGCCCACTAATTTCCCTTAATAGTCCAAAGTGCTAAAAGGAAGAAATCTTTGAAGGGATATTTCTCGGAGACCATGATGCTTACAGACTCTTTGTCTAAGGCTATGGGATTGTGATGGGACCATCTAAAAAAACCTCTCTCAATTTTTGCTATCTCAGAGGCATTTTTTTGTGGTGATGACTTTTCAGTGGAGGGAAAAGTTGCCAGATGTAAGCAGTGTAAAGTTGCAAAGTGGTGCAACTTTCATTCTGCAACTCGTACGAACAAAAAAACTATTCCAACATGTCTGGATGGGTACGTTTACACTAGGGATGGTCCTCTTTTGCACACAAATACGTTGAATCACTTCGAGCTACATTGGACCGATGATTTCCCTTAAGAGTCCAAAGTGCTAAAAGGCAGCAATCTTTGAAGGGCTATTTCTCGGAGATCGTGATGCTTAAAGACTCTCCGTTTGAGGCTATGGAATCATGTTGGGACCATATACAAAAAAATATCTTGTTTTTTGCTATCTTGGAGGTTTTTTTCCTGTGGTGATGACTTTTCAGTGGAGGGAAAAGTTGCTAGATGCAAGCAGTGTGAAGTTGCAAAGTGGTACAACTTTCATTCCACAACTCATATGATGAAATAGACTATTACAACACGTACGGATGGGTACGTTTACGCTAGGGATGGTCCTCTTTTTCACCCAAATATGTTGAATCACTCTGAGCTACATTGGACCGACAATTTCCCTTAAGAGACCAAAGTGCTAAAAGACACCAATCTTTGAAGGGCTATTTCTCAGAGACTGTGAGGTTTATAGAATCTTCGTCTAAGGCTATGGGATCATGTTGGGACCATATACAAAAACCTCTCTCGGTTTTTGCTATCTCAGAGGCGTTTTCCTGTGGTTATGACTTTTTAGTGGAGGGAAAAGTTGCTAGATGCAAGTAGTGTAAAGTTGCAAAGTGGTGCAATTTTCATTCCGCAACTCGTACAACCAAACGTATTGTTCAAACACATTTGGATGGTACATTTACACTAGGGATGGTCCTCTTTTGCAACCAAATACACTAAATCACTCCAAGCTACATTGGACCGAGGGAAATTAGGTGAAAAATTGATGCAGACATAAGGGAACAATCACAAAAATCTTTGCAACCTGCCTATTTGAGGCATCTAACAAGATTATTCTAACCTCTTTGGACAGTCCAAAACTCCCTTATAACTTGACAAGCAACTAAATACACATTTCCCTCTTTAACCCCCTTAAACCTTTGTAATAGTGAGAAACTAGTTTTTGTCTAATTACTCCACAATTTTCCAAAACACTAGACCAAAACATGACTGATTCAAAAACTCATATCCAAGTTACACAACATATATGAGAAACAACATAGACTCCTTTGGACCAGCGTTGACTTCCTATACATTCACCCTTGAAAAGGCTACTCAATTAGCCCAAAAATGCAAAGAAACATACCTTCAAACACCACACAGACCCCTGAAACCTTGGGGAACTACATAAATTGCCAAGAAAACAAATATTCTGCAATTTGATTCCATTTGTACAAACCTGTAATCATCAAATTAGAAAACCCTTATTTTTAGTGTAATTCTTGAGGGTTTATTGGATGTAGCACTTCCACAACCTTTCAGACTCTGCCACCACCTTAGAAACCTTTATTTAGGCCCCAATATACTTAGAAAACAAAGAAACTTCTGGTATCTTAGAGAATTTTGCAAACCCTAGGGTAAAAACTCTATTTTCAAGTGAAAAAAAACCACCATTTTTAGACCTTTAACTCTTCATTTTATTTCAAAACCCAGTTCTCCACGCCTTCCACTCTTGAAATATAATTTCCTAATCCCTACCAACTCATCC
>VDFB02000015.1:512945071-513174220 GCA_007258455.2 Sequoia sempervirens
TGAGTGAGAGAGAGAGACTTGAGAGAGGGAGAGGGGGTAGGAGGGAGAGATGAGAGAGAGAGAGAGAGGGAAAGAGATAATAGTTAAATATTTTATATGTTAGTAACATTAATTAGTTCTATAATATTTAATATATTAGTAATATATATATATATATATATATACATTAACTAAAATATAGAAGTAATATTTAAATATTATACATAATATTATAATATATTATATATTAAATTATAAAATATATTGTATATTCTAAACTAGATATATTAAAATGAACTATAAAATATTTATTGCATTTTCTAAATCATATAATATAAAGTGTATAACAATTTTTAAAATCATATATAAACCAAATTAGATATCCAATTCAAAACGGATATCCGATTTGAAACAAATATCTGATATTTCTGACACAAAATTTATTGCCTAGGGATTAGCCTTGGGCTTGCTTTGGAATTTGGCTTGGACATGCCAATCCTAAGAAGTCAATGCAAAAAACGTGTTTAACAACTTACCTTATTTTTCTAGACTTCGCCCATGTGGCTGATGACTTTTTTTAGCCAAAATTGATGAAACAAAAAGTGTTTGTAGAGGATACTCTCAAATTCCCACCAATATAAATTATTATTTACTTTTAATTTAATAAATAATTATTATTCATTTTCTATTAGAATTACGACTAAAGTCCTGATTGATAGGCTGATTGAAAAACATCTATAACTTTCAAATAGTATCATATTTTTGAATCCAAAATATGTGTCACATTCTATGCTCTGATACTATAGTATTAAAAAAAAAATTGAATTTCATGAAGTTTTGACCAAGTTAAGGTGGTCGACATAATGAAGCTTTTATATTTTTTAAAAGTTGTAATAAAAAATTCATAATTAATTATTTACTTGGAAAAAATTACAAAAAAATATGCATCACATTCGACATGAGTCCTCTACTTATATCTAAAATATTATAAAAGAATATTATCATTTTATTGTGGTTAGGGTGGTCGATAGACACCTACTTATTTTTTCCCGAAATTTAAGTACTACTGTATTGAAATTTCAAATTTTCACCAAATAGACTTTAAAAAATAAAAATAAAATTAGTATTTTAGAAACTACATTCCAATTTTCCACAAATTATTTTGTTACATATTTTTGAAATAATATATATAACTTATTCAAATTTTTATGTCAAGTTGCCTAACTCTGATTTTTCTGAATTTTCATTGCCACTTAGGGGCCTATTTTTTCCATGATGATCCTGCACATACCCGTATGTGAAAGAATTGCTAAAGAAGTTTGGTATGGAAGATGGAACACCTATGGTGACCAGATTTAAGTTGACTCAAGATGATGATTCTCCTAAAGCAAACCAGACTAGATACAAATCCCTGATTGGTGGATTGCTCTATTTGACTCAAACTAGACTTGATATCATGAATGTTGTATGCATTGTTGCAAGATTTCAAGTTGATCCTAAGGAATCTCATGTGACTTCTGTGAAAAGGATTTTCAGATACTTGAAGGGGATAGTTGATTTTGGCCTATGGTATCCTAAAGAAGATGACTTTACTTTGAGTCCTTTTACTAATGCTGATTGGGCAGGAGACGTGGATAACAAAAAGAGTACCAGTGGTGGTGCATTTTTCTTGGGAAAGAAGCTAATTCATGGTTAAGTAAGAAGCAAAATGCCATTTATTAATCTATTGCAGAGGCATAATACATTGTTGCTGCTAACAATTATACTCAAGTATTATGGATGAAGCAGATGTTGAAAGATATCAAAGTTGTGTGTGATGAAACTATTTCTATATTCTATGATAACTCAAGTGCAATTGACATTTCTAAGAATTCAGTGCTGCATTAAAAAACCAAGCATATATCTATCAAGTTTCAATTTTTGATAGGTAAGGTGAGTGAAAAGGAAGTTAGATTGGAGTATGTGCCCACTAAGGAACATAATGCAGATATCTTTACTAAGCCTTTGCCTAAGGATAATTTTGAGTATCTCAGAGGGAAGCTAGGGGTGATTACCCCTCCTAATCAGAACTAAGATGCATTGAATTGCATCAATCCATGCATTTCATAGTCATATCTTGATCCAGATTGATGTTGTGGTGGCTGCTACTTAGGGGGAGTAGTCAGATATTTAGAAATGTGGTTCAGAGCTTGTGTGAGAAACATAATGCATATCTTTGTCATTGATGTCAAAGGGGGAGAAGAGTCATGTGAAAAACTATAAATTATCTAGGGAGAAGAGTCAAAATATAAGGGGCAAAAAATGCTAAGAGAAAGTTGGGTTGATGGTGTTTTTCACATCATGTGTTGCCATCAATGCCAACGAGGGAGATTTTTGGATGTTGCTGATATGTGGTTGTCATTGATGTCAACACTATTGAAATTAATGTCATTAGAGGCTATATATGTCAAGAATATTGAGAAAATTTTAATAAAGTTGCAAGTTGTCAGTGGTGTAGTGAAGTTAAGTTTGGCCAATATACTAAGCCAGCTCAGTATGTTGATGATTAGAGGTTGTGGATTAAAGGGTTTGTTGTCAAGTATATATAGTTTATCCATGTTAGGATTCAGAGATCCGCATGAAGATTTGATCGAGTTATGAGTATCTATGTTTTGATAGTTTTTCTATTTCTTCAGTTGGTGTTCCTGAAAGAAGATGATGTGATTATGGTAATGCGAAGTGTTGTGGATGCTTCTTTGGTGATTCATGATGCTTTTGGATGTTTCTAGATTGTGCTCTATCTTTTTTGCACATCCACATTGATTGGTGTGCTCGTGATTGGAGATTTTCTCTTGCGTGTTCATGTTCTTGGCTAACAGGGTGATTGTAGCATGTTGTGGATCTTCGAGGAATAATTATTGAAGATGTTTCATGTTTGAGAATGTTATTTTGGGTCCTCACTATGTTTTGGCTGATGTTGTGTGATTCACATTGATCATTTTTTATGTTTTGGGCCTACAATTTGTATTCATTTTATATTTTATTGAAGCTGACATGTAGATGATGTTATTCTTGGTTGCAAATATATATGAGTGATTTTTTTTATCATTTGAAGTGGATGGTGAAATTAAGTGTGTGATTCCTGTGTGAAAATAATGTTCTAATCATTTTAAGGTAGAAGTTAAGTTTGAAGAAGAGTGAGAATAGTTTATATGCTTAACCAGAATTGTAATTAGGCATGAGAAAATGCTATTTTCTCAGTTCAAAATCTTGTGGATGTAATCTGAATCTTTCTGTAAGACAGTGAGTCTTCCTTGGGAAGTAAGCCTTTTGTATTTGAGCAGTGAGCTCTAGGTAGTGTGCCTGAATACATCCATTCCCATTTATTCCTTTATACTTTTAACAGGGTATAATCTTATGGACTAACCTCCACCGTGTTTTTTACCGTAACAGTGTTTCCACGTAAAACATCTTTGTGTTATGTGTGTTTCTGATGTGGTAATGATTTATGCTTTCATGGTTATTAATCAAATCTGAGAACAAGTTTAATAAGTTTAAATTTCTGTGACAACTAATTCACCTTGCTTGTTAGTTTTCTTCCCTTGTGTTTCCAACAAGATCTACATCATACTCTCTTACAACACATTTGGGATGAAACCAAAATTGATCACATACGTGCCCACTTGGCTACTAACCTTGATGGAAGAGCTATAATGGTGGATCAATTTGGGTTTTGGTCTTTACTTTTGGAAACGGGGTGTTGAATTGATTAAAAGTTAA
Source organism: Sequoia sempervirens (assembly GCA_007258455.2). Lineage (NCBI taxonomy): Eukaryota > Viridiplantae > Streptophyta > Pinopsida > Cupressales > Cupressaceae > Sequoia > Sequoia sempervirens. Next base: position 512,948,810 of record VDFB02000015.1, read on the forward strand.
CTTGATTTGATTATGAAAATGTATGTCTAGGTCAACTATAGGTCAACTATAAAGCTACAAATAATTGATGAAAATATAAAAAATTACAAAACTAAAAGACACAAATTGATAACAAAATAATAGAGTGTAAAGATAGAGTAACTTGACATTTAAATTAGGGTTCAAAATGCTTGGATAGGGCTCCTACTGCCATAGTCCTAAGAATGTAGATCTCATGAATCAATGAACTTATCTCAGATGGTTGTAGTTTGTAGGTTCTTCCTTGCTTGATTTAGCTTCAATTTTTTTTTTTGTTGATGATTAATTCCACTTTCCCTAATTCATTGAAGTATGGAGCTTGAATGCTTGATCTTGCAATTAGGTCTTCATTCTTCTCCCAAATCCACTTTATATTTTCCATTTCATATAGGAGGGGGAAGAAGGGGTTGTGCCGTATAGGGGCTCACCTAAGTCAAACCTCGTTTTGGTGTTTCCACCTCCACAATTGCTATGATGATATAAAGAGTTTTTGTCCTTGGTTAGGTAGAGGAAAAATGGATAAAAAAGTGATAAATTGACAACTATTGCAACTTATCACTTAAATATTCTTTCCTTAATGGACTAAAGTCATTGTACTCATCTCATAAAAGGATAAATTTGTTACTTTACTAAAATTCTTGGAAGTGTTAGTATTCACAAAAAAATGAACATAAACATGAATGAACTCACATATAAACTTGATGCATTACAAACATGAATCTTGATTGATAATAAATGTTGTAAATTTTTCTTATTTTGCTTTTGACTAATTTTTAGGATGCTTAATTGATATTCAAATTTCCTTCTAGATTGCTTATTTTTCTTAGGATTTCAAATGGTGAAAAGGACTTGTATTTAAATGTATTTATTGATTTTCACAAAATTAATTATCAAAAGCTGACAAATGAAATTGGATTTGTAAATGTTAAAATGACAAAAATAATATATTTAAAATTGGGCCAAAATAGGTTTGAAAATGGTGATACCCATATTGTCAAGATCAATTTTGGGGCTTTTGTTACTATTCGATGAGCATTACAAATTAATTTCCAATTTAATTTTGATTTCCCAAAAATGAACACAAAATGGGTGATTTAAGAGCATAATTATTTACATTAAGGGGGAGCTAAAGCTAGTATGAAATTGTTAGGGGTGACAATTTACAACACTATATTTAGCCCCCACTTTAGTGAGAGTGTAAAATTATGCTCATTATCATACTAAAGTAAGGATAAGCCAAGAAAGGTTATTTTATCTAAACATTGGAGATGTAGGATGACATTGAATCTAGGGGATGCATTAGCCCCTATGCTCAAGATATTACAAAGTTAAAAAATGTAAAGAAAAAGGAACACACACATACATTAGGTGCAATGCACCATGAAAAACATGAAATATACACAATGAAGACACACATCTAACATAATGGAAAATAAACACAATGCAAACATGATGCAAAACATAATACAAGTATGATGCCATCACAATAAAAACATGAAAAAGAGGGTATGCCATCATGAACATGGAAGCTCCAAAAAATTCTTACTAGGATCCATACCCAAGTCATTCATGAATCACATGGCTAGAAAATTCTAATATTTTCTAGGTGACCCATGAGAGGAATCACATGCTAGTGAATTATGATATTCAATAGGTGATCTTAGTAAGAAACAATATAGACTAGTGAAGTAAAATATTCAGTAGGTGAGTTTATGCAATAATACCAAATAAAAACACATAAGGGCTAGTGATGTCCGATATTCACTAGGTGAGTTCTCATGTCAACCATACCAAGAGTTATAGGAAAAGCTTATTGTTTACAAAATAACTCAGTTAAGGCACTAAAAAATGTAATCAATATGCCATAGAAGCATCACAAAGTTTAATGTGTGTGAACAAAGTGAAGCACATAACTGAATATATACCCCCACCTTAAAGTAATTGCTAATGTTGACTAGAGCAATTGTCTTTAAGGTAGAATAAAATGATATTTGATAAGACATGAGAGCTTGGTAGGAAAACCTATGCCAAATGAAATGTTCCCAATAAAATTGACTCATGACAAGGGGTTTCCCCCAAATCAAAGCCATATTATTAACAAGACAAGGATATCACATGAGGTATCCATAGATCCAAGGTCAGTATAAATGAGATATAATGTATAATTTGATTATGCTCAGAATTGACATCATTTCCCAAATACTTATGGAACTACAAATACAAGCGAGGAACAACACATTAAGGTAACATAAAATATTTTTTGTCATCATGGAAGAGACTTAAATTTCTCAATGCTTTGTACCATTACCAAAAGAAACAAAGAAAACATTCACATCATAAATATGAATGGAGATACAAATAGATGAATGCCATGACATATTCATTTTCTTTGTATCCTTGTACCAAAAAGAACAAGGGTTATCCAAAGAAAACTAACAAAAAAAAAGACACACCAAACAAAACATTATAGGGATATCAACTTACATGCAAGAAAACACACATACATGAAAGGGTACTACACATGGGACTTGATCTATAACAAATCGTTTCCATCCCAATCTTTCTCATCATAAATGGAAGGAAAACAATAGGTAAAAGGAACTACAAAAAGTACAATAGAGGGATAAGTACCAAGATCAACATATGGTGGATCACTCACATTCGGAGGATCATCATGGTCATCCCCATCTAGATTCATTGATGTTACAAATATAAGAGATAATTCATTATGATCTTTTCTTTTTTTTCTTTTGTCTTACATTTTGATTCAATATCAAAATAGGATGCATGTTAGTACTATCAGAATGATTGCAAGCACTAACATCCATATTTGTAACTAGTGAGATTTTTTATTTTTTTCTGTTGGGATAGATAAGGTTTGAATTTATGATTTGACAAGGGTGGAGGGGTGGAGTTAGGAAATGAAAAAAATGGATGGGTGGGAGGTATTTATTCAGATTTCTAGTTATATGGTGGGTCACTCACATTAGGAGGATCATCATGGATGTTTCCATCTAGATTCACTGATTTTGTAAATATACTTGAGACAATTCATTATGATCTTATTTTTCTTCTTCTTTCTTACCTTTTGACTCACTATTGGAATGTATCACAATAGTTTTTATGTTAGTACTATCAACATGATTCCAAGAACTAATGTTTATATTTATAACTAGTGAATTTTTTATTCTTTTTTTTAGTTGGGATAGTTAAGGATCAACTTTATGGTTGGGCGAGGGTGGCGAGGTGGAGCTCGATGATGATGACGATGGATGGGTGGAAGGTATTTCATCAAGATTTATTTATATGGATGGATGATCATTAGGTAAGTGTTTACAATCTTTAACAAGCTAATGAGACATAGATCTACATTTTTTTTTTGCATTATTTTGCACTTCTTTTGAGCTTGCACGAGATTTAGCTTATGAAGGTGGAATTGAGGGATTCCCCAAAATTGCTCCCTTTCTGTCCTTTATAGAAGGAAGCAAAGGAATTTTAAAATATTGAGAAACAATATTATTCTTAAGTTATGGCACAAAGACATTATTTTATTTACGAGGCATAAATTTAATCCCTAAAGGATTCATTGAATAGTTGTCTCATTGTCCTTTATAGGATGGTAGAGGGGGAACTGCAACATATATTCCAAAAGGTTGAGGAAGAATACCTGATTTGGGCTAAGGTTCATTCACTACCTATGAAGTACTATCATAGCCATTGGATATCAAGGCGCCTCAAGAGGAATATTGGTAAGGGATAATTGGGCTATATTCTTAGCTTTAAACATTTGATATTGACACAAATAAATAATCTTCATGAGTTTTAGTAGGTAGGGCTAGTTGAGGCCGAAAGTAATCTAATAAAAATTTTCCATGAGAGGCCAAAGGCTTAATCCACTATGGTTTTATAGGATGTATATTTTCTTCAAATTGGAATTTGAGACATTTATGAACAATTGATGGGAATGCATTCCTAGAAATTAGCCATGGATGGTCCTAACTTAACATGAAACTAGTCTAATGTTAGGATTATTATAAATGAAAGATCTATTATTTAGGTCCTTGGACTTTCCTTTGGAGAGTTATAGAACCAGTTGTGGGGTGAATAGAACCATCATGTGGTCATTTAATAATTTTTTTGATTATTCATAATTTCATCTCTATAAAGTTCATACAGATAAAAAATTCTTCGGTGATCACATTCACTACACACATAGGGTCAATGAGTATTCCCCTTGTGCCTTTATCATTAATTCTACAAGTGATGTAAAGAGGACCATCAGGTGGGCCCATTATAGAAGCATCAATGTACGTGAAAAACATCAAGAAAATCTTTTTCTAAATCTTATGAGGATGAGCATCAATTATATTTATATCTCATTGAATATTTCATCAACTTCTTCTTTATTATAACTTTGTTGGACAAAGTTAGTTGAATGGATTGGAAATGGGTTTCTAAATATTTATAATTTTTTATTAGGTGGTGAAAATGATTTATTTACTTTTTCATTTACACTAGTCAATGAGACGACATTGGAATCAATGAGTTCTTACACTTGGTGCTTAAGACACATACATCTTTCTGTATCATGTCTAGATTTATGATGATATTGACAAAATGCTTTTGCATTAAAGTTTGGTTGTAACTATTTGGTTATGTCAATTGGTAAAATTGGAGGAAGTTGAATCATATTCTTGTTTAGCAACTATAATATAATTAAATGGAGAGGGTATGTGTAGGATCATCATGGAAAAAACAGGCCCTTAAGTGGCAAAAAAATTAGAAAAATCAGAGTTAGGCAACTTGATGTAAAAATTTGAATAAGTTATCTATATTATTTTAAAAATATGTAAGAATAGAATTTGTAGAAAATTGAATGTAGTTTCTAAACTACTGGGTTTGTTTAAAAAAAAAAGAAATCTATTTGGTGAAAATTTGAAATTTCAATGTAGTAGTACTTAGATTTTAGGGAAAAAATAAGAAGTAGGTGTCTGTCTGACCACCCTAACCACAATAAAATGATAATAATTTTTTATAATATTTTAGATATAAGTAGAGGACTCATGTCCCAATGTGATGTATATTTTTTTGTAATTTTTTTCTAAGTAAATAATTAATTATGAATTTTTTATTACAACTTTTTAAAAATATAAAAAACTCGTATGTTTGACCACCTTAACTTGGTCAAGACTTCATGGAATTCAATTTTTCTTTTCTTAATCCTATAGTTTGAAAAGCATAGAATGTGACACATTTTTTGGATTTAAAAAATGTGATACCGTTTGAAAGCTATAGATGTTTTCCAATTAGTCTATCAATCAGGACTTTAGTCGTAATTTGAATAGAAAATGAATAATAATTACTTATTAAATTCAAAGTAAAGCATAATTTATATTTGTGGAAAGCTAAGAATATCCTTTAAAAACCTTTTTCATTTCATCAATTTTGGGTAAGAAAAAAGTTGGCAGCCACATACCCGTCATATTGCCACTTTTTGGCCCATCATGATCCTGCACATACCCGAGAGAATCAAGTAATTGTGAAAACTACCTATCTTTTATCCTAAATTGATATGGTTTTGTATATGTAGCAACAACTTCCATTTGAATGCTATTAGATAATTGAGGATTTTTTTTATCTTTATGAAGTTTTTATTTTGTTTCTTAGATGATTGATAGTTATTTTGATTTATGGCTTTAGATTGACCATTCTTGGGAAATTTTTTCTCAACCTTGCAATTACATAAGGTTTACTATTTATAGGTGAGTGTAGGGGATGTAGGGGGTATCCCCTTGTGGGGTCTGGGGGGCTCATTCCCCTAGTGGGGATTTAGAGAAGAAACCCTGAAAAGTTATATTTTATGTATATTTTATTATTGTAAATCTAAACCATTCATCATTAGGTCTCATATTTGACAGTAAAGATTTTGTTGGCTTGTACTAACCTAGAAGGAAACCCTATTTTATGATGGTGTTGTATTATGGCTATGTATTATGATGTATTTTGAGAGTCTGATAGTGGTCATGTTGCCTCTACATCTATGGTTGGTGATACTCTTGTGAGAATCTTTCTTTGCAAGTATATTATAATCTTTGTGATTTTGAATAATATATTGGGTGAATTTTGGAGTGTGGTTTTTCTTTCAAAAGTATTTTCTACACATAAATCACTGTATGTGGTATGCATGATATTTATGTCTATTTCTTTTTAATTTTTTTATATATGTTGTAAAGATCTATAAAGTTTTTCATTATCCTCCTCTCAAGATTAGTGTAGGAAGTTGTTTTGCTACCTTAGCTTCCTTATAAGTGGTATTAGAGATTAATCACCTTTGGTTTCAATTATGGGTTGAGTTTTTTGAACTAATCCATATTTGAGTGGGGCTTGTGAAGAAGATACTTTGTGATCTTGTTGTAGGAATTTTTAGATGGAAAGTTCATTAGGAAGAATAGAGGTGGATAATTTTTTGGAAATAATATTGATATGTGGAAGTTGAAGATGTAGGATTTGTTGATAGATCAAGATATAGTGGATGCTATTGATGAGAATGTTTCAAGGCCTATAGATCATACTTTGGCTACTCAATATGATGTTATAAATCATAAAGCTAAGGGTCTAATCAAATTGTGCTTGGTAGACTCTATTTTAATCAATGTCCATGAAGAGACCTCTACACATAAAATATGGAAGAAACTTGGTGAGATGTATCAAGCTAAATCTTTAGTGAACAAGATTTTCTTGAGGAATAAATTATATTCTTTGAGAACATGGAAGAGGGTGGATAAATTATATACCACTTAGAATAATTCAATATGTTGGTGGATCAATTGGCATTTGTTGGTGTCAAAATGGATGAGGAGGAGAAATGGAAAATATTTCTTTGTTCTTTTCCTGATTCATGGGATTCTCTTATTATGGCTATTGGAAGTACTTATGTTTTCTTGAAGACTAAAGATATGGTGAGTTTTTTACTTTCTGAAGAGATGAGGAGAAAGGATTCCATCAATTCCAAGAAGACCCTAAAATGTTCGAGGAAGACCTAAGGAAAAGTTTGAGAATAATGAAAAGCATGATAAATCCAAGTCCAAGGGGAGATCCAAATCTCTTGGAAAGTCGAAAGTTATTTTTTGGAACTACAGTAAGCCTAGTCATATTTGTAAGGATTGCAAAGTAGAAAAATAAGAGATTTGATTTTGATTCTAAGTTTGAGAAGGAAGATGGTGATGCATTCATTGCGGCTTTGGAAACTCGTGTAGGTAATGATATATGGTTAATTGACTCAGGTGTATCTTTCTATATGACCTCTAATAGAGATTTTTTTTCTAAATATGAAGAATTTGATGGAGGTAATGTGTACTTGGGTGACAAAACTCTTGTTTAAATATTGTTGGCATGGTAGAGTTAGAATTGGGTTTCTTGGTGGTAGAATAAAATGTTGGAGTGAAGAAGACACTGAGAGGGGGGGTGAATCAGTGTCATAATTTTTTTAACTTTTTCCTTTAAAAGGAATCAAATAATTTATGCTCTTAATGGGTATGTGTAGGATCATCATGGAAAAAATAGGCCCTTAAGTGGCAAAAAATTCAGAAAAATCAGAGTTAGGCAACTTGATGTAAAAATTTGAATAAGTTATCTTTATTATTTCAAAAATATGTAAGAATAGAGTTTGTAGAAAATTGAATGTAGTTTCTAAACTATTAGGTTTTAAAAAAATAAAAATCTATTTGGTGAAAATTTGAAATTTTAGTGTAGTAGTACTTAAATTTTAGGGAAAAAAATAAGGAGTAGGTGTCCATCTGACCACCCTAACCACAAGAAAATGATAATTATTTTTTATAATATTTTAGATATAAGTAGAGGACTCATGTCTATATGTGATGCATATTTTTTTTTAATTTTTTTCCAAGTAAATAATTAATTATAATTTTTTTATTACAACATTTAAAAAATATAAAAACTAGTGTATCTGACCACCTTAACTTGGCCAAAACTTCATGATTTTTTTTTAATCCTATAGTATGCAAAGCATAGAATGTGACACATGTTTCAGATTAAAAAATGTGATACTGTTTGAAAGCTATAGATGTTTTTCAATCAGCCTATCAATCAGGACTTTAGTCTTAGTTCAAATAGAAAATGAATAATAATTATTTATTAAATTCAAAGTAAAGCATAATTTATATTGGTGGAAAGTTGAGAATATCCTTTAAAAAAACTTTTTGTTTCATCAATTTTGGGTAAAAAAAAGTCGTCAGCTGCATACCCTACACATACCCATCATATGGCCACTTTTTTGCCCATCATGATCCTACACATACCCATATATTTCAATAATAAATGCATTCATGAATTGAATGCAAGCATTAAAGAACTGAAATAAGAAATATTAAAGTGAACCAAATATCATCACAATCATGAAACATTATCACATCAAAAAAATGAGACCATAAGACAAAGAATTTGATGAGTGGAAAACCCTCTAGGGATAAAAAACCACTCCAGAAATGATGCCTCACTGGCTTAATCTGAAAACTTTCTATTTACAATGCCTCACTGGCTAAAATGGCCTCACTGACCAAAGAACCTCATTGGTTACAAGAATTCCTCACTAGCATACACATATTTTCTTCACTGGCATACAAACATCTACCTCACTGGAATACTTTCTATGGTCTTACTGACCAATCTCTAATAAAGGAAGAAATATAACTTCAGGGGGTTACCCTGTTACTATACAATCCATCAAATGAATTAAATTTTCAACACACATACAACATTACTGAAGAATAACTCTTAACAAAGTATATAAACAACAATTGCCAGCATATCTTTGTAATCAAAAACAAAAAAAATGATATTTCTTTCTATTCAACTCAACCTTTTGAATGTATTCAACATAACATAAATAATGTGTATAATTTATGAATTGCAAACCAACTGCCTTCAACTGCATACCTGAAATACAACTTCCCTTAACAATAAACTGAATGAACAAGGGTTTCGACAATTTAGGAAACAAATAACCCTTTTCCTTAACGAATACAAGCACAATGCTCAAGAAAAAACTATAGCAAACTCCTAAACATATTTGCTTAAAGACGTTTAATCAAAGATACCACAAATCTTAACACACAGCCATTAACAACCATCATTTTCCTCTACAAGATCTGATCAAATAAATAACTACCTGTTAGCAATAAAAACTAGATAATATTACTAGAAATGCAACCTAAAAAACCATCTCTTCTTTACTGAAAAATAGTTAAGCAATGTCTTGTCCAAAAAAAAAAAACCATCATTGACTGCAAACCCTAACTCTTGCATTTTCACCTCAATGATAACCAACATAATAATTCATGTTTTCACATGTTAAACCTGCTTTCCATCGAACCCTAATCTTATTTTCCATGTGATAAAAAATATGTGTCGATACCTTTGTCACTATAGCCGAATCAGAAGCTGGAGTTGAGTCAGAAGCAAGGTAAGGATGACTAGGATGATGTGGACCCCGGAAACAAAATACAGGTGGAACCTGGGGGAAAGGAAAATCTGAAGATTAACCCTACTACATCTTCCACTAGTAAAAATGAGAAAGCTAAAGGGGGAGTGGGGACCACAGGCGGCATTGGAGGCAATCACAAACCCTGGACCTCTCTATTCAGGGTAAAACCTAATGGAAAATCATCTTTCCCTCCAGTGAAAAATATCTCGTTCCCAGATAGAGGTAAGTTTGCTATTTCTATTCCAAACCTGCTCATTGACCATAATATAGCCCTAATGGAACGAACTCTGGTTGGAAAGTTCATGGGTCCTAGACCTAATATTGAAGTGGTTAGGGAGTTTGTTAAAAATAAATGGAGAACTAGCGGGAAAGTCTCAGTTGTTGCCCTTCCAAAGGGTTTTTTCGTGTTTGAATTTACTTGTAGAGAGGACATCCTGGCTGTTAGAAGTGGAGGTCCTTGGGTGATAGGGAAATATTCTATGGCTTTAAAGAAGTGGTCCTCTAATTTGGATCTGTCGGATTCCATTTTTTAGAATGTCCCAGTTTTTGAGAATGTCCCAGTTTGGGTTAGACTTCTAGGCCTGCCCTTGGAGTACTGGTGTGAAGACATCTTTCATGGTATTGCGAGCTCCTTTGGTGAGCTTCTTTCTATTGACACAATGACAGCTGCTAGAAGATTGGTTTTTGCGAGGATATGTGTGGGAGTCTCCCAGGAAGCAGATCTTCCATCTTCAATTGAGATCCAATCTAAACTAGGTTCCTGGATGCAGAATATAGAGTTTGAAACCATCCTGTTTGCCTGTTTCAAGTGTAGGAAATCTGGTCACTAGGAAGAAAAATGCCCCCTAAATGCCATCCCATAGAAAGAAAAACCAGCAGGACCTGGAAAAAAGGCTTGGAAAAAAATAATGAAGCAGGAGGAGAAAGGAAGGAAAATAAAGAGCAGGACCTAGAAAACAAAGAGTCCAATAGTCAGAGTACCTCTCCAGAGATTGAAGTGGTCATGGAAACCAAAGGTGAGATCCCTAATGATCTTCATAATATGAATCTTGTTAAAATTTCTTCAACAAAGGAAAGGGAATCTGATGAAGACACCTTGGTTGGAGAAGGAGATCTGAACCTTTCTACTTCCTTGTCCTAAATGACAGTCCCTTCTGTTAGAAATGAAGAGATCCCGGGTCTGGAAGATATTCCTAGTGAGGGATTGTCCTTGGAATTGAATATTCCTCTTCCCTCCCCATCTTCTGATAATCTTCCCCCTCAGGGTGTAGTGTACTTGACAAATCCCAACTCCCCTGATAGGGTTAAGGATTCCCTTGAAAATCTGGATCACACAGCTGATCTTTCCAGTAATGTCTTGTCTTTTCAAGAGAACGGTAATATGGACACTTTACCTTGGGAAGAAAGGATCCCAACTGATAAGGACTGGGAGTCTAGTAGAGAGACGGATAGCCAAGAAGAGACTGATAAAGATGAGAATATATCAAAGAAGAAGAAAGAAAAAACAAATAATGGAAGACCCCAAGTGGCATTTCTACCAGATCAAGAGTCAAGGCAGACTGTGGAGCAATAAAGAACTCAAGAGGTAAAAAGTCTTCAAAAAAGAAAAGAGAATAGAATAATTTTTAAGATATTGTGGATGGTTCTCAGAAAACCATCCCGAAATGTCTTAACTCCCCTGGTATCTAATGAAGATTATGTCCTGGAATATCAGGGGACTTAATAGCCCCCACAAGTAGGATGTTCTTTGTAATTTCGCTAGAGATCACAAGCCAGATATTCTTTTAATTTAGGAAACAAAAATGTCAAAGGAGAAAATTGAAAAGATGAAACTTTTCCAGTATTACAGCAACCATGGTAATAATTCCAATGGCGCTTCTAGAGGCATTGCGACTTTCTGGAATAGCCACATAATCAAAGGTGATATGATCTTGAAAGGCGTGAATCACATAGCTACTAGATTTACACATATAAGAGATAATTTCAGCTGGATTCAAATGAATATATATGCTCCTAATGGAAAAGGAACGAGAAAATATTTTTGGTTGGAATTAGCTGCCTTTAGGAGGATTTTTGATAGAGAAGCTTGGATTGTTATGGGGGATTTTAACACACCCTTAATGAACGGAGAAAAATTTGGGGGATCTCAGATCAACTTGGAGAGCAAAGAGGATCTTTAGAATTTCATTGATAATCAAGGGCTGATTGATTTGGATTTACATGGAGCTTCCTTTACCTGGTCTAATCATAGAAAGGGGCTGGATCTCATACAAGTCAGATTAGATAGATCTTTAATCTCCAACCACTGGTTTTTTTATTATTACTGCTCACTTAAAGCTCTTATGAGAATCGGGTCTGATCATTTTCCTATCAGTTTCTCTGCAGATCCAATAAAAAAGAAGAACATTCCTTTCAGATTTGAAAAATGTGGATCTCTCATCCTGCTCTTAAAGAGGAAATAAGGAAATGGTGGAATATAAGAGTTCAAGGAACTGCTATGTTCAAAGTAGCAAAAAAAATAAGGGAAGTGAAAGGTAATTTAAAAAAATAGAAAAAGGAATCTTTTGGGAACATCTTTAGGATTATGTCTGAGCTCTAGATGGACTTAGGAGAAATTCAATTTAAAATACAGAAGGAGGGTTATTGAATGACAAAAAGGAAAAAGAGAATGAGCTCCTTATGAAGATGCATGACATAATTGGAAAGGAGGAGGAGTTTTGGAGACAAAGATCTAGAGCTCTTTGGTTATCAGCAGGAGATAGAAATAACAGGTACTTTCATCTATTGGCCTCAAAACACAGAGCTGTAAACAAAATTTCTCAAATAGAAGCGAATGGAACCAGGTATGAGGAGGAGGAGGATATTAGAAAGCAGATGAGCTCCTTCTTTAAACATCTTCTCTCGACAAGTGATGAAATAAATCAAAATGAGCGGGATCAGTTAGTTGAAGCTATACCAAGAATTATCAACCAGGAAAACAACTCTTTTTTGATTGCTATCCCCACCAAGGAGGAAGTCAAGTTGGCTGTCTTTTCCTTTGATGGGAGTAAAGCCCCGGGTCCTGATGGTTTCCCTTTATTTTTCTTTCAATGGCTCTGGGAGATTGTTGAAGAAGATGTGGTAAATGCTGTGAAAGAATTTTTTGGCTCCAGGAGTCTTCTAAAAGAATTAAATGCCACCTTCTTGGTTCTTATACCCAAGAAACCCAGAGCTAATAATTTTGATGCTTTTAGGCCTATAAATCTCTGTAATTCCTTATACAAAATCATTTCTACGGTCTTAACTTCTAGATTTTTAACTTTTTTGCCTTCCTTGATCTCTCCTCAACAGAATGGCTTTGTCCTTGGTAGACAAATTCTTGACTCTATTGTTACGGTACATGAAAATATTCACTCCTTAGTTGAGTCGAAGACTGAAGGATTTTAATTAAAGCTTGATATCTCAAAAGCCTATGATAGAGTTGACTGGACTTTCTTATTTAAAATTTTAAAGGCTTTTGTTTTTTGTAACAAGGTTATCCAAATGGTGGAACAACTTGTGTCCACGGCTTCCATATCGATTATGGTCAACGGATCCCCCACCTCTTTTTTCCAGAGCACCAGAGGTATAAGGCAGGGTGATCCTATCTCTCCTATTTTTTTTTACTATTATGGCTGAAAGCTTAGGCCGAAATTTGAAAAAAATGGTTGACTTTAAATCCCTTCTTGGTCTCAAACCCTCCTCGGGCAATCTGGTGTGCTCCCATCAACAATTTGTTGATGACACTATGCTTATGGGTAAAGCCACAGTGTCTAAAGGAAAAACCATAAAATAGTTGCTTGACAAATACGGGAGAGCTTCAGGATAGCTGATCAATAATAAAAAAAGCTCTTTGTTCTTCTTCAACACACTGGAACATAGACAGGCTAAAATTGCCAGAATTTTGGGATGTAGTGTGGATTCCTTTCCTGCCACCTACCTGGGTTTACCCTTAAGTTTGAAACCTCCTGAGTCTTTTTGGCTCTCGTTGGTTGAAAGATTCAGTAAGAAGCTTGCGAGATGGAAAGGAGCCCTGTTAAGTCAAGCTAGAAAACTTCAGCTCCTCAAAGCCTCTCTCCAGAACCTGCCTATCTATGCCCTGAGCTTATTTAAGATTCTTGCTAAATTTGTTGATGCCATTGAAAAAATTCAAAAAAGATTTATGTGGTCGGGTGTTGAGGAAAAAAAAAGACTTCCCTTAATTGGTTGGAATCTGGTTTGTAGATCTAAAAAGGCCAGAGGACTTGGTTTAAGAAGAATCAGAATAGTTAACAAAATCCTCCTTGCTAAACAAATCTGGAGAATCTCTTCTTCTTCTGGGGAGTGGATTGACATTCTAGCTAGCAAATATTTAGAAAAAAACTGCTCCTCCATTATCAAGAAGGATCCCCACCTTCTTCTCAGAGGGTCTACATGCTGGAATAATATAATCAATGGAAAACGGATTGTGGATGATGGCATTGGATGGCAAGTAAGAAATGGTCATCATACTAGATTCTAGGAGGACAAATGGATTTTTAAGGAGCCCATTATAAAAAACAATTCCTTCAGTGAATGGGTAGAGATCTGTAAGGTACGATTTGGCACTTATGTGAAAGATTACAGAGCAAATGGTAATTGGGTGGAATTATGTAGTGTTAGTCAGGATTTGGCTCCTATGTAGTCCTCTCTGCTGGCTGTTAGACTTAGTTCTGAGCAGTTGGATGATAATGTGGTTTGGATGGATGAACCCTCTGGTAATTTTTTTGTATCTTCTACCTTTGCCAGGATTACTTCTTCTCTGGATCGTCCTCCCTTCTGGTCTAGAGCTTGGTTCAAACACTTGATACCTAAAATTAATATCTTTTTTCTGGATCCTTCTCTAAAACAAGGTGCTCACGATTGATAACCTGTGTAAACGTGGGTTTCAAATTCCTAATAGATGCTTTCTTTGTAAGATGGAGGCCAAATCTATGCATCATCTATTTCTTCACTACTCATTCACTGCTTCTATTTGGGAAAAAATCATCAGGTGTTGGCACCTTCCTTGGGTTTTCCCTTCGTCCATTGAAGACTTCTTCACTCAATGGAAAGCTCTGACTAGAAATCCTCTGCTCAGGATTTTATGGGATTTGTCCTTCCCTCATGTTGCTTGGGGCCTCTGGAAAGAACACAACAATAGAATTTATAGAGGTAAAGAAACCTCTTTGGATATTGTCTTTGAAAAAAATGTTAGATTCTTGAAGGAAAATTTCAATGCATTGGTTCAAAAGGATAGTATATCCATGAAAGCAGAGCATTTGAGCTATGACCTTACTGTTGTGAAGGATTGGAACATAAGTCTTGAATTTCCTAGAACCTCTATGAAAGCCAAGAAAGACAGAGAGGGTGTTTGCTGGTCTTTCCCGCCAAATGGTTGGATCAAAGCTAACTTTGATGGTGTGGCTAAAGGTAATCCGGGGGCGGCGGGATGTGGTGGAGTTATAAGGGATTCCTTTGGCAATTTCATTGGTGTGACGACCTCTCCTCTTAGTTCCCAAACTAATAATCTGGCAGAGGCTGCTAGAGCTTTTCACATTATAAATTTAGCCCAAAGTCTTAACATTAAGAATCTATGGCTTGAAGGAGATTCCGAAAACATAATCGACTGCCTCTATGGCAAGTCTCCCCCATCGTGGACCATTAAATCATGGGTTGAGGACACCATATTGACTTTGGCTAAATTTGATAAAGTTAAAATATCACATGCTTACAGAGAAGCCAATGCTGTTGCAGATTTTTTCGCTAATGGAGTGAGGAGTAAAAAGGTGTGCACCTAGCATAATATTAGTGACCTAAACTCTAATGTTTGCGCCCTATTAAATTATGATAAGTCACATGGAAAAGCGACGTGTTATCCCTTTAATGAGGACAGGTTGGATCTTTCACATCACAATCATTAGATGGCATGGGATTGAGCCCAGCGGCTTAATCTGCAAGAAAGCTCTGCATGCTTTATGGGTTCTTAGATTTGGCGGGGCCAAATTTAGTAAAGATTTTGTCTTGGGTCTACCCCACTGTGTCAGTTTAAATGGGAGGAGACAGAAAGCGAATTGAGCTGAACATCTATGATACACACATGAAAAATGCCAAGGCCTAGAATAAGGTTAAAAGCGAAGGCTTGCTTCCTTTCCTGGAGAAGCTCCATGGCTCTAACCAGGAGGCCACAGACCTCTTTGTTAAAAACTGGAATAATGGAAATTTGACCCTATTTGGTAGGAATGTGGAGCTCAGCGAAAATTTAATCACTGATGTTATGGGCTTATCGACTGAAGGGAAGAAATTCGTTAGGGACAAGGATTTTTCTGATGAAGCCATGACCAGATTTCCCAAAAAGGACAAAGAAAGACAAAATCTTGTTAAAATTGCAAACAACTACTTTCAGGCAGACACAATAAAGGCCATTTGGAAAAAGATTCTACGGGTCATCATGGAGTACATTACGGTGGATGGGCGTTTCACCAGAGTCTATGGGTACCACTTTGCTCTTCTCAATCATTTTCACTACAAGGTTAGGGTCTCTTTCCCCTATTATCTTTTCTATTCCCTGAAGAAAAGCGTGGAGGATAACAAGAAAAATCCTAAAAGATTCCCCATCCTGCACACTGGGTTAATAAGGTTGATTGTTGAACATTTCCAAAAAATGTCTGCCCCTGCTATTCTGGAAACTATTCCAGATTCTGAGAGTGACAACACTAAGCCCAGTGGCTTGGAGTATCTGCCTAACTCTAGTCCGGCTAGAAATGTTCTTAGCTTCCATGCTGTCCCTTCTGGGAACAAAAACCCTACACCCCTTTCTGGTAAAGCCCACATTGAGCTTGAGCCTGATAGCCCTTCCCTAATGAATAGTTATTTTGATAAAAAAAACCTAGGCCAAAACCCTTGTTTCCTACTCCGAAGATCCCTCTGATTTGGAGGAGTCTGATGCTAACAAAACTGAGTTTTGCGTTGATCCTCTGTCGGATAAACAGGATGACTTCCCTGTTACTCCTAACCCTGAGATAACTTGTCCTAATACCAGTAAGGAGCCCTCTCTGGATGTCCTGAACCTAGCCAAAACCAACTCTGAGTCCCACTTCAAACTTTTGGAATGGACTTTCACCAAGATTAATGAGCTGAAAATAAAAAATTGGGCCTTTCAAAGCAAGATTGAAGAGCTGGGTGCTAAGGTTGCAGAGATTGAAAAGAAAGAAATGGATAGTGGGGTTCAAGGTCACATAAATAGAAATATAGACTCCAAGGTTGAGAATATAAGGAATACCATCAAAACTGTTGCTGAGCAAAACAACTGAATGGCAAGACACAATGCCATTATCATTAACACGATGAAAAAAAAGCTTGATAAAGCCTAGCGGGGGTCTTTGGTGGTGGATCTAGAGGAAACAGAGGACAAAAGCTAGGATACGGATGCGGGCATTTCCAAAAGAACCAGAGCCAATCTGAAGCACAAGGTCCCCCCTACTTCGAAGATGATCCAAATTTCTAAAAAGGGAGTTAGTGATATGCAAAATTTGGAGGCAGATACAGAGTCTGTCCTAAAGACTCTGAGCTAACGATTGGGGTTTTTGTGTTAACTTTGCTAATATTTTTGGTTCGAACTTTTTGGTCTGTCTCGTGTGGTTGCTGCTAATCTTTTCTCGGGTAGCTGGTCTTTTTGGTTGGACTTTTGTGTCCTCTCTTTATTATTGTAAACGTTGTGGTTTCGGGTCCATGTAAAACCCGTTTTACCCTTTTATCGAAAACAAAACATTATGATTAATTACCTTGCAAATACCCATGACCACTACGTAAATTATTTAAGATTTATGAAACCCATGGTCTCTAGGAAGATCCTCCATAATTCCTTGAATATGAAATGCATGAAATGTATGAAATGTGAAGTACTCCCCTTTTATGCCTTATAAAGAATTGCTATGGCTATAAGCCTAGCATTTAAAATGAATAAAATACTCCTTTTATTTTTCCATAGAAACCACATTAGTGCCAATTGTAACAAGATGGCAACAGTGAAAAAATTATTCCTTCCATTATCAAATGACACAACACTATCACTTGATGTAGCAAATATCATAAAGCCAACCAATAGTAACAAAATTTGCAACATATTCACTTTTCCAGAAATCTATATGCCAAGCATATATTTGAAACAATCAATTCCATATGATTATTAATGTGCCTATCCATACCACCAAGATCATGCCACAAACTTGACCATATGATTATCAATGTGCCTATCTATACCACCAAGATCAACTTACAATGCCACAAATTAGTGCCAAGAGAGTAATGTTGCAATTTATGTCATTGAATCAAGCTTACTTTTACCAAGATGTCAATTGCACTGTGCATAGGTAAATATGTCTAAAATACATGTTCAATGATCAAATGTATAGTGTGCCATACCAAGTGTGCCATATACCTGTGATCATGTCAATCACCTTGAAACCTCGCATATACCTATTTGACACAATGCCAACCAAAGATGCCACTGGGGTCAGCATAAAAAGGATTAATGGTGTGGTGCATATCCCTGGATTAACACAATTTTTTTATCTATGAGAAAACTAATAGATGCAAGTGTGTAGGAAATATTTTCTGATACATGATGTAAGATGGTTAGAGGTGCTATGATGATTGCTAGAGGTGTCACCTATGGTATATTGTATAAGCTTGATGTATGCACTATTGAGTTTAATAGTATTTTTGTAATAATAAGTTCGTGGATACTTTTTTGGAAGAGGTGAGGGTTTCATCTTCAACAAATAGCCATGGATTCTGGGTACCCAAGGTTTCTCTTTCCTTAGAATCATTGTTACCTATAAAGAAAACTATGTTATGGCACCAAATACTTAGCCACACTGGAGAAAAGTGTCTAAGGACCTTGAAAAATAAAAACCTTGTTGAAGTATTATTTGATTGTAATATTGAATTTAATTTCTATGAGAATTGCATTTATGGAAAGCAAAATCACATTAAGTTTTACTCAAGTTCTCATAAATCTTACATGGTGTATTGGATCTTATTCATTATGTTGTGTATGGTCCTATAGATGTTCTTTAAATTGGAAAATCCACATATTATGTATCATTTATTCATGATTATAGTAGAAGGACATGGGTATATTCCTTAAAGAGTAAACATGAAGTTTTCAGTCAATTTAAAGAATTTAAATCAATGGTTGAGTTGTAGACTAGAAAGAAAATAAGTTTTTTTGAGGATGTATAATGGTGGTGAATTTTTCTCTTATGATTTTGATAGATTTGTATAGATTGTGGTATTTATAGAAAAAATACAACTTCCTATTCTCCACAGAAAAATGGAGTTGTAGAAAGAATGAACTTGACATTGATGGAGAAGGCTAGGAGTATATTGAGTGGTGCTATTCTAGAACAAAGGTTTTGGGTTGAAGCTGTTCACATTAAGTTTTACCTAATTAACATGTCTCCTACATCAACTCTTGTTGATAAGATGCATATAGAGGCATGGTCAAGTCTCAAGCCTTCATTAATACATCTTATAGTTTTTGGTTGCAAGGCATATGCACATGTGCAAAGGAGAAGTGAAGAAAGTTGGAGAAAAAGTGTGTGAAATGTATCTTCATCGGATAGTTATGGTGTGAAAGGATACAAGCTTTGGGATACTTTTGCACAAAAGATAATATATAGTATAAGTGTTATTTGTAGAGAAACTGGGCCTTCTTCTGTTACATTACAACCATAACAAAGTAAACAGGAAGATGTGATTCAACTTCCTTCTACACCTAAGAAAGTTGAATTGAGGCCCATGGATAGACAAGAAGTTGAGGAGAGGTCATCTAGCTCTGAATCTTTAGAAGAAGAGGAAGAACCTCTAACTCATCTTGTTTTTAGGTCTACAAGGCATAAAAAATGAATTGAATGGTATTCAAAAACTTATTTGAAATAAATTATTACTTTAAATACTAATAGGGATGAACCCAAATAGATAGAAGAGGAAATAGATATGAATGATGCAAAATCTTGGAAGATTGCTATGGATGAAGAAATGATAGCTTTGAAAAAGAATGATACATGGGATCTTGTACCATTTATTGAAGGAAGAAAACATGTTGGTTGCAAATGTGTGTTCAAGAAAAATATTGGTTTGGATGGAGGTATTGAGAAGTACAAAGCAAGGTTAATTGTGAAAGGTTAATCTCAAGTTGAGGGTGTTGATTATCATGAGATAGTTTCTCCTAGTTTAAAAGTAATTTGGTTTGCAAATTGAAAAAACCTTTGTATGGCCTAAAATAGAGTCCTAGGATGCAGTACTAGAAATTTGATACATATGTGTTGATTTTGGGATTTGAGCATTCTAAATTAGATTATTATGTTTATTATAAAATTTATTGGGATTGTTCCTATTTATTGCATTATATGTTGATGATATGAACTAGTTATTGGTAAAGGGAAAGGTATGATTTCAGAATTGAAGTCTCAACTTACAACTAAATTTGAAATGAAAGATCTTGGTGCAACTAGAAACATTCTTTGGGATGAAAATTAGAAGAGGTGGAGTGAAAAAAAAAAAATTGCTTGGCCAGAGTAAGTATGTCAATTCATTTTTACAAAGGTTTGACATGAAGGATTGTAGACCATTGTGTGTTTCTTTTTTAGCTGGAACAAAGTTACCTATTTTAGATTTTCCAACATCCCCATCAGAGATGGGATACATGAGTAGAGTGCCTTACAAGAGTGTAGTTGGAAGTTTGATGTATGCTATGGTTTTTACTTGACCAGACATTGCTCAAGTAGTGAGAGTTCTATCCAGATATATGTCTAATCCTGGTAGAGTTCATTGGGATGAAGTTAAAAGAGTCTTCAAATATTTGCATGGTACCTCAGAGTATTCCTTATGTTATCATAACTTTATTTAATTGAAATCAATACTTTTTTTGATATTCATGGTTATATGGATTTAGACTGAGCAGGTGATGTTGATAGTAGATGATCCACTAGTGTTTATGTGTTTACTTTATTTGGTGGTGCATTTAGTTGGATGAGTAAGTGACAAGTTGTGGTTGCTTTGTACACTACTAAAACTGAGTATATAGAAGCTAATCCTAAACTAATAAAGAAGCCCTTTGGATTAAGAGACCATGTTTAGATATTGGAATAAAACAAGGTGCAATAACAATAAATATTATGATAGGTAAAGTATGATTTGTCTAGCTAAGAACCCGACATTTCATGCCAAGACCAAGCATGAATTGATGTAAAATATAATTTTGTTTTAGATATGGTCAAAGATGGTAGGGTGAAGTTGGTTAAGGTAGAGACTTTGATGAATGTTGTTGTTTCTTTAGCTAAGCCTATGAGCACTGAGAAGTTGACATGGTGTTTAGAGTCTATGGGCCTTTTGGCCCCTAGCAATTAATAGACAATGTTTATTCTCTCTCGTTGCTCTTGTAAGGTGTTCAATAAGTGGGATATTTGTTAGGAAAATATGTCTCAACCTTGAAATTACATAAGGTTTACTTTTGATAGGTGAGCATGGGGGGTACAAGGGGTACATCCCTGCAAGGTTTGGGGGATCATCGCCCTGACTAGGGGTCTAAGTGCCACAATTTATGTATATTATTTTATTATAAATCTGGACCATTCATCATTAGGTCTCAAATTTGATGGTAGATATTTTATTGAATTGTATTTACCTAGAAGACAACCATATTTTATAAGGGTGTTATATTACAACTATTTATTGTGATGTATTATGAGAGTTTGATAGTGGTTGTTTTGCCTCTAGATCTCTGGTTGGTGATACTCCTGTGAGAAGCTTTCTCTACAAGTATATCAAGTAATCTTTGTGATTTATGAATAATATATTGGGTAGATTTTGGAGTGTGGAATTTTTCCCCTGAAAGGGTTTTCCCCATGTAAATCATTGTGTTGTGGTATGTATGCTATTTATGTTTATTTATTTTTTAATTTTTTATAACTGTTGTAAATATCTATAAATTTTAGCACTATCCTCCGCTCATGATTAGTGTAGGAAGTTGTTTGGCTACATTAGCTTTCTTATAACCATTAGGAGCCAATGAAGGTGTAATTTCATATTGGATAACTGATATTTGATAATCATGAAGGGACATACATAAAGGTGTAAATAAAGGGTACTTCATAAACATTTGAAATATTATCTCTAATATTAGGTTTCAAATATTCAATGAAAAATCTTTGTATATCAACATCTAGAAGATAGTAGGAGATTTGTGAATAAAGAGCTTGGTATCATCCTATAAAATCAATCACCTTCTCTTTAGGTCCTTGTTTACAATGGACTAAATTTTTTAATGTAAATTGAGGTCCAATTTTTACTTGAAAATGTTGAAGGAATTCATTAACAAGTTGTGTAAATGACATAATTCAGTTATTAGGAAAAGAAAAAAAGTACTCTAAGGCCATGTCATTCAATGATCATGGAAAATATTGAGCTAAGAGAGCAATACTTCAAAAATTAAATCACTACATAGAGCAGTAAAAGCTGATACATTATTATTGAGATCTCCATTGCCAACATAATTCTCAAAGTGATGTATCTCAATGTTTTGTGGTATAGGTGTCTTTAGGAAATGAAATGAAAATTGACTACATGTAAAGTATGTTGGAGGGTTAGCAATGGATTGAATTTGGTTTATGTTTGAATTTTTTTGTTGTAACGATGACATGTTTTGTAAGAGTTGGTTTATCATAGGATCATTTGGTGATATGTTTTGAGAATGCGTTGAATATGGTAAACTATTTTTAATGAAAATAAATTTATTTTTTGTATGTTTATAAGAGGTGAAGGACATGGAGGTATTGTAGGTGAAGGGACAAAGATATAAGGATTCCCACAATAAAACCATAAACTAGAGTTTAGATCATTAATATGTTGTGTGGTGGCTACTACGAATGGAGATGTAAAATAAGGAATATAAAACATGGTCTTAGGAGAGGAGACTTTTTTCCTAATTGATTTTGAGCATTAGTAAAGTCTTTAGCACAACTAGCTGATGCAGGAATATTTGCTTCCACTATATGAGCTAGGTTACACAACACTTCTATCCCTTGCAAATCATTTATTAGCTTCCTAAGGTTATCAAGTAGAGGAACATTTTCTCTAACCAAAGACGCGATACTTAAGTATATTGTTGAAGGCCTTCTAATTTGTTGTCCAATTGTTTATTTTTATCTATAGGGACATGGGCAACAACAACTTCCAAGTCCACCTAAATGCTAGTTGATGAAGACATATGTAATGTTTAATTAGGAAGAGAATAAAAGATAGATTGAGTAGAGGTAACTCCTTGAGTGAAAGAGTTATAAGACATAGACTCAACATTGGATGTGATTGTAGTACGAGAAGCCATAAATTTGAAACTACATCTCATGAGGGTTTTAGATATGGGAAACTAGGTCATAAAGCTTATAAATTTATTACAAGATTCAAAATACTTGGGTGCTCATATAATGATGACAAATAAATGACAGTGAAAGAAGAAACAATTTTCATACATAGAATACAAATCTACACAATAATAATAGAGACAAAATTGTGATTGAAATTTGACCAAAAATTAGCTAGATAATGGTGGTGGCGCCCTAGACCAAAGATGCAAGTTTTGAAAAATTTTAAAATATGGAAATGACCTACAATATCTGGAGATCTAAATTTTTAGAGGTTTAGGTTTCAAAATAGAAATATTTATGAAAATACATAAAACCTTAATTTCTCTAAGTGAAATACAATCATGCATAATTTTCTTATGTTTTTAAAGTAATAGAATATATGTTCAAAAGATAATTTCTAGAATTTAAAATGCTGTAATTGACTATTTTTTTTTTTTAAATGCTAAAAAATAACACTTTCTATCTTTTGAAATGAAAAACACTATGCAAATATTTACTTTTTCAATGCTTTTCACCAAAATATGTATGCGCTTCTGACAAATGAAAATAACCTAATATTGCAATTAGATTTGAAATTAAAAACTTAAGATTTCAAAAGTATTTACAAATGTAACAAATCCCAGGTTCACCAAAATGTGATGTTGGAAAAAGGAACCTAAGAGCTAAGTCACACTCTCTCCTAAATCACATTAGAGAAGGAATCAAAATTGATCACATACACCCACATGGCTACTAACCTCAATGGAAGAGCAATAATGGTGGATCAATTGGGGCTTTGGTCCATCCTTTTGGAAATAGAGGTGTTGAATTGATTGAAAGTTAACTTGATTTGATTATGAAAATGTTTGTCTAGGTAAACTATGAAGCTATAGAAAACTAATGCAAATACATACGTTTTTAGAATTGAAATACAAAAATTGACAACATAAAAATAGGGTGTAAAGACAAAGGAACTTGACATTTAAATTATGGTTCAAAATGCTTGGATAGGGGCACTACTGTCATAGTCCTAAGAATGCAGATCTTATAAATCAGTGAAAAAATATCAGACGGTTGTAGTCTGTAGGTTCTTCCAAGTCCTATAATCATCTTTGAAACATTGTTTGTTGATGATTAATTCCACATTCCCTAATTCATTGAAGTATGGAGCTTGAATGATTGATCTTGCAATCAGGTCTTCAATCTTCTCCCAAATCAACTTCAAATTTTCCACTTACATAGAAGAAGGGGGAGAAAGGGTTGTGCAGTATACGAGATTGCCTAAGTCACACCCTATTTGGTGTTTTCACCTCCACAAGAAGAATGATGATGTAAAGAGTGCTTACCCTCTATCAAGCAAAGGAAAAATGGATTAAAAAGTAATAAATTGATTAGTGCTACAATTATCACTCAAATTTTCTTTGCTTGATGGACTGAAGTTATTGCACTAATCTCATCAAAGGATAAATTATTTTCTTGATTGAAAGTCTTGAAAGTGTTAATACTCACAAAACAAATGAACATAAAATATGAATGAAGTCGAATATAAACTTGTTACATTCGAAACATGAATCTTGACTTATAATAAATGCTATAAATTTTTCTTATTTTGCTCTTGATTTATTTTTAAGATGCTCAATTGATATTGAAATTTCCTTCTAGATTGTTTAGTTTTTCTTAGGATTTCAAATGGTGAAAAAGACTTGTATTTTTTATGTGTTTCTTGGTTTCACAAAATTAATTATCAAAATCCTATAAATGAAATATGATTTGTAAATGTTAAAATTATGAGAAAAACATATTTAAAATTAGGCCAAAATAGGTCAGATGATGATGGCATGTACATTGTCACGACCAATTTTAATGATTTTGTTACCATTTGATGAGCATTAATATAAATTCCCAATTTTATTTTGATTTCTTGAAAATGACAACAAAATGGGAAATTTAAGAGCATAATTAGGTCCAAGCACATAAGGGAGCTAAACCTAATATAATTTTTTTAGGAGTGACAATTTACGATGCTACAATTTATAATATGGAAGCATGACATGGGGATTAGTGACCAAGTTTGAAAGATAGTGCATTTTATGAGGAACAAGGATTGGTATTTAGATAAAACCAATGTAGAAAGGAATAAGGAGTTTTCCTTACAAATACCTTGATGTAAGGAGGGATAAGTGATTGGAATTAATAGATACTAATGCAAGGAGTAGAGATCAAGCTTTGGGAGTATTTGAAGCAAGAGGGACTAGGGATCAACATTTAAAGATATCTAACACAAGATGGAGTAGTGATGGAGCTTGTAAAACAATTTATGCAAGAAGGATTAGGGATTGGGCTTAAAAAATACTTGATGTCAAAGGGAATAGGAATAAATATTTGGAGATACATAATATAGAAGGGAAAGGAGACCGAGCTTCAAAAATAGATGATGCTTATAGATTTGTATGATTATTTTTTATGTATTACTATCCTATTAGATTTCCACAATCCATAAGGATATTAATAGTTATTTATGGATTCAAAAACTTACACACAATTGAATCTAGAAATAACTATTGATATTTCTATGCTACTAAATTACTAATTATTTAGAGGAATTAGTGGATAGTATTGGTGTATTGACAATGTTTACAAATACATTTGGGAAATTATTAGATCATTAGGCTCAAGCTCTTCAAGATCAAATCTTAATTATATTATACTTTTGGACTTAAAAATAATTTGAATACAATAATATAAAAAAAATAATACATTGGGTTTCTTTTAATATCTAAAACCAAATGTTCCTCTAAGTGATAGGTTGAATGATAATTCCTAATTTTTAGGTGTGTTTTAAATACATAAATATATTTTTAAATACAAAATACAACACAAAGTTGCACATATATGTGTTAACTCATAATGGTGAGAGTTTTCCAAAATTTAAATTTTGACGGTCAATTAAATAAATAATAGGGATAAATATCATGTCCATAGGATTGACTTATGAAAATGGTCAAGATCTTAGGGTATGAATTAAATGTATGTGTGTGGGTTCTTATAATGGGATGTATGTGTGGGAATAAGGGTATCTATAAGGAAATACTAAGGGTTAATACATGGGTGTGAATATAACAAGAGATGGGTGAAAGTGGAATGTATGGCAATATGATCAATTATATGTAAAATAAAATTAAGATTTGGTAAATGAGCCAATCTTGGCAAAAGAGTGCACCATGTGTTGATATGAAATTGATGTAGTGAGGGTAATGTGTAAAATGGACAACCAATTGTCACATGAATATTACACAAAAAAAAAGATAAAAGGGTGTTTCAAATAATTAACACTATGTTCATTTATAAATATATTTTTACAATAAATATTGACTACCCATCCATAGCGAGTGACAACATCAATGTATAAAACTCTCTATAAAATTAATCTAATAAAGTGGTAAGTTATCACCATAAAATAGATTAATTTATTACTTCATACATGACTTGTTTTAAAATTAAATATATTCATTAATTATCACTCAATTCATGATTTGTCAATATCCAGTTTCAATGCTAATCTATGCTAGTGTCTAGTGCCAACTCTTTATCATCAAATTTATTGCATATCTATTTAATCAAGAGAATTTAGTCTAATTATCTAGTATCTTTTCAAAGAAAAAATATTATCAATCATATGATACCTTGCAATGAATTTTTTTAAACTTCCATTGCACCATTAAATTAATTAAATGATAATTGCTAGCATTTTGATAAATAACTTACTAGGTTTTTCCAACACATTCCAAATATGTGTTGATTATATAATGTAGAACCATCCAAGATTTTTAGCGGTAGGATAAATTGAACCTATTGGTGCCTAGATTTATAGTGTCAAAATTTTTTTTATCCATGACCTATCTTTGTACATTTGACCTTATTTTCCCATCACATATAACCAATATGAAAAATACATCTTTGTTAGTCAATTTTTCACAAGTGTTGTTCCTCTTCATCCTGCATCTCATTATCCCTTTATTGAATATTCAACAATCGCAAAAGATTATAAGTCCAAAAACATTTCGATCAATTTCCACCTTTTTTTCGAGATTGTAGACTTTTCTTGGACTACTAAACATTTCCTATTCATCAAATATATTTTTCTAATCTCCTTTCCCAAATAAAATCCTTACACGGGATTATTGTCTCCCCTTCTTTCCTTTTCTCTTCATTTCTTTCGTGAGATTTTGATCATTATCTTCGTGAGATTTTGATAATTATCTTCGTGAGATTTTGATCATTATCCAGAAAGTTATCTCCCTTTTAGTCCTCATATACACTTTTACATTTCTTCCAGATTGCTTGCCACTCTCGTTGAAAGCTCCCAAGACACCATTAATGCTTTATTTAAGCCTACAACAACCGTAGAAGGATCTTCCTACCTAGACACCATTGTGCAATCTCAGAAGGACATATTCACATACAAATTTGATGGAGAATAAGGGTAAGAATGCTACCCTTATACAATTTTTGAGCTCTAGATGCTTATGGTCTTCACACCTAATCTAAACCGTCCATCTCATAGACTTTGAGAATTTTTCATTGTTTAAAGAGGAACGTAAGAAACGAAATAAAACTAGTCACCATAGCTTTCAAGTATCAAAAGTATATACATTTGTTGAGAGATAGCAGATGCAGGATTCATTTGGCTGAGACTTGTGGAAGAACAGTAGCAGGACAATTCTCCTTTGGCAGGATATGTGTTTCAGAAATGCCTCGGCAAATATATTCCCGCCAAAGGAGAAATGCCTGCCACTGGTCTTCGCTCTTTGTGTGCTAAATGTGGCGAACCTGCCTTAACCAGTGCTTGGAAGGTGGTTAGTTTATATCGATAGGGCGAGTGGCATATTCAAAAAAAAATATCCGGATCGTATGTGAGGCAGTTTAGATCATGGGTTCTTCTTTAATAAATTCAATGATATTGTCCAAAATCCATGAGATATAAGGGAATAATTCTTTTGCATGTTCCACTCTCCGCGTCCCCTCTTCATTGAAGGGGCGCTTCTGCTTTACATCTGTGATTCCCTTGAAAAGCATGGAGGCCACTTCTCTTTACCGTACAGTTGAAGGAATCCACCAGATGTGATTAGCGCGTCTTTTTAAAGGTTTTTTCGCTCCATTTGGAAAACAAACATCTGGCGCAAAAGTACGAAAAAGAGTGACAATTTAATGCACAAATGCCCCCTGCAATGTTCAGAGGATTCGGAGTATGGATAAGATCCAACGGAAGCTTCACTGAGAAATGCCATATTCATCCTATTTCAAAGATTCGGGCATCGTTGAATGGAGAAAAGATGTACCCTTCACTGTTTCACAACTCACAGTCACATTCTGAGTAATTAGGATTCGGATTTTTCCGTGAATATGCCACTCGCCCATTCGATAAAAATCGTCTCTTTTCCAAGCCTGGTAAAGCAGTGTCATTCATTAAGAGAAAAATGGACGCACTTTTTCTTTGGTAGAAATATATCTGTGATCGACACATTATACGCTTTTCAACTAGAAAGTATGTGTTTAGCGTGCAGTAGCTGGCGCTTGTCCTTTGGCAATAATATATTTGTGAATAAAGATCCTGTTTAAAAACTGATCGAAGATGATGTTAGTAAATGTATCCATTCCAAAATTGACTGAGATAAAGAATAAATCATTGATATATCCCTTACGAGTAAAAAAATTGATGCAGCATTATAGTATATGCCTAATGGAAAAGTTCTTGGTTAGCTGGGTTGTCGGCTAAATGTTTTAAGGCCTTGTGGCCTTGCATTAGAATGGATTTCCTTTCCATGTACTTGGAAGTCTATGAAAAAGGTTCACTTGGGCTCAACATCAACAAGCGTCTCATTAAGCTTCCATATAAAGGAAAAGCGCTGATATGATTTTTGGTGAAGGTCTATTACTCTATGGAATATTGCATATTAGATTATGGTTAAATCAATAGCAAGTCATATCAAATTTATCATTCAAGATATTGTCTAATTAGAACAAGCTAGGTTGTTTTGAGGAGAAAGAGTTATTATGCATAATCCTTTTTTTAAATTTTGGAAGTAAGTTAAATGGGCCCAACAATTTGTTCAAAATATTCTCATAGTTAAACTAGAATTTGATAAAGCTAATGATAGAACAAGATGGACATTTAGTTATAAAATACTAAAGTGTTTGATTTTGAGAAATCAAATATTTTTCCCATTCAAATTCTTTTCAAAGATGCTAATGATAGATCTATCATAATGGATCCTTGATTTTTACACTCTCACTCCAATGATTTGTTCATTTGAACTACCCACTAGCACTTTATCTTTATGTTCTCATAGGTAATGACATTAGTTATCTCCTTAAACATGTCAAACAATAGGGCCTAATCAAGCACATTTCATTGGAAGTAATGTTACTACTTTAGACTCACATTTTATTAATGATAGCACGCTATTCTTAAAAAGAGAGGAATATATCTAATACCCTCAATATGCTAAATGACTATTTTGTTGCTTTGAGATCGCATTTGACCATGAGAAAAAATAAGTATTTCATGCCTTCCCATAGCACTTTGCCTAGGTATATTCCCTCATAATGGAGTGGTTCAAGAATTAAATTATTTCTAGATATCTAGGCATACCCTTCTGTGAACCCCATTTCAAACTTGCATGGAAGAAACAAACAATCACATTAATAGATCAAAATCCAAGATTAAAACAAGAGTTCCATATAAAATCCATCTGCATTGTTAGAAAACCAGGAAAAGGATGATATAATTGAGCAAATACAAACACAAATAACTATCCTTATTCTAAAACAAGACAAACACTTGATCTTATGGGGGGATTGGTGCTATTGTGGATAATAGCCCTTTCCCAACCCCTTTAGATAAGCTAATGTGATGAAACTACTTTGAGAAGGGAGTAAGATGGTGGGAAAAATCAGTTCTAAAGGAGAGTGACTTTGCAAGAGTGATTGTGGAGATTGTGGAGTGAAATGGACAAGATCAGTTCTCAAATGAAGAGAGTGGCCTTGCATGAGCTTTGTGGAGGATTTGCTAAAGAATGATGCCTCTATTTAAATATTTTCAAATTCTAAGAGTGCCAAACATGGAGGATGTGGGACTAAATGTAGACCAATGAAAGAAGCCACTTGTCAAGTTGTGATAGGCTGAAGGTTGTGCAAGATTTGGGAAGTGTGCCCATGAGAGGGAGTTTCAAATTCAAATTTGGGCAATAAATTTTGAGAGGGGGACAAGAAAATGAGAAATAAATGCAATGTTGGAGGGACAAATCAACTTGTCATATTTTTCAAACTTGAGGGAATATTCCCCATAAATGCCATGTTGAGTGAAAATGATGATTTTAATAAATCAATAAATTGATTTATTTGTGCAAGTGGCATTATCTAGAGGATGCAAGTGGTTAGGATTAGCATTTAATCATGGTTAGATTAGCTTAATGATGATTAGGATGATTTGACCAATTTGACTTGATTTAGGGATTTAAATCAAATCAAAGGGAGATGAATGATGATTTGAGATTTGATTAAACAAATGATTGGTTTATTTAATCAAAGAGGGAATGATAGGATGAAATTAAATAAATTTAATTCATTCAATTTAAGTGAATGACCTTAGGAGATTGAAATTTATTTACCCTGATGAATGGACAAGTGTGAATTTGATCGAATGCATAATGCTAATTTTGCGTGTCTACATTTTGCCCCTCTTTGAAGCAATGTACTTGTTGCGTTGGTTCAAAGAATAAACTTTCCGTGATCAAAATTCAATTTTTTTTATTTTTTTCGGTTGCCCAGTGGAAAGTACACTGGTACATTTCTAGAGATCGAGCGAAAAGATTCAATTTGAGGGTCGATCTCGCAATAAAGAGGTTAAAAATGGATGGTTATGGATGATGATGCAAATGAGATGATTTTAAGATGCTTAGAATAACAAATATATATTATCCTAAACAACTTAAATGATGATATGATGTGAGATGGATGAGATTGATGATTTATGCAGATGCTTAGACTAACAGATCTATATTATGATGATGATATGTTGTGATTATGCAAATGCATGATCTATGCAAATATGTTGATTTTATGAGATGCTTAGACTAACAGATCTATATTATGATGATGATATGCATGTGAGATGATATGCAAAATATTGATGGTTTGTGGATGCAAGATGGATGCACTGGTGAATGTATTGGTGATGTTATGTTAGTACAGAGATGAGATGATGACAAGAGGATCCAACAAGTCCATGATTTGACGAGACTTTATTAGAGATGATGATGATGATAGATGATGATGATGATGATGATTTTCTTTTCAAGGATTGGGATTTTAAAAGGGCTACTTACCTTATGTTTGATTGCACATGTAGATCCGATGCATCAAGGTATAAAGAACCAGGATGGCGTTGTACCTAGTGCTATGGACTTTGACTCAACAAGCAGATAGGAGTATTCTTGTTCACACTTGACATACAAAAACCTTGCTAGGACGTACCTAACAAAGCAAGTATTCACCAAGTCATTTTACAAGAACGTCGAATAAGCACAGTAGACAAAAGATAATGATTGTTGCCCCATTCCTATCTCTCTAAGTCCTTCATTCAGATATGATTGAGAGGTCCTTGGAATGAGGGCAATAAAATAAATCAAATGAAAAGATCAAGTACGCAAACAAGCCAATGTTCTTCATATCTCTAGCCAAAGGGATTTGTTTTGATAGGATAAGAATCCAAAGTGATATCCAAAATGATTCCCATTGTTAGAACGATATATCCTAGGACATGCATTGTATAGAATGATGATGATTTGATAAATTGATTGATAGGCTATTGATTCAAGGTCGATTGAAATGTCTGAAAATGATCAAGAGTTTTATTTTGCTTGAAAGGTTTGTTGTTTGCTTTTGATTTTACGATTGAAGCTTGCTTTTGCTTACTGCTGTGATTGTTTATGTTTGCGTTGCCAAAGGATGTAGATGGCGATCAGTTTATTATGGATGATTGATTATTGTGGATGAAAGCGAAACGAGACAGATGGATTTTTTCAAATATTTGGATGTTTTTGACGTTTTTGGAATTTTTTGAGGCTGTTTTTGGGTTTTTGGCTTTTTCAAATGTTTTGATTTTTGATTTTTTGAATGTTTTTGGATTTTGATGTTTTTCGAATGTTTTTGGATTTTGATGTCTCGGGGGCTGATCAAAGATGAGCCTTGCCTACGTTTAAGCTCAGAGACGACGTAGTTTAGATTCCAATGTTTTTTATGTTTTTCTGATTTTATGAATGTTTTGGGATTTTTTGATGCCTTAGATGTTTTTTGGATTTTCTGATGTTTTGATGTTTTTGGATTTTTTTGATGTTTTGGATGTTTTTGGATTTTTCAAATGTTTTGATAATTTGGATATGGATATGTGTGACGATATTAGTTCTCTGTTTAGGATTTTTGTTGAAGACCAAGACCAAGCTAACGTTGAATGATCAAATTGATGGATTGATAATGACAACATTGTTGAGGATGCACAACAATGCAAGGATAGTGTTAAGCAACAAAAGGATTGGGATGGATATCCCAAGATGATGATGGATTGATAACATTTTTGAGGATACACAACAATGTAAGGATTTAATTGATCAAGATTGATGAGGATAACATTATTGAGGATGCACAATAATGCAAGGATTGATTGATAAGGATTTGATGTGATGTTTGAAGGGTGTGTTAGATGCAACTGATATTGATTGTTTGGATTGATGTTCGACAAAAGATGAAGACTGATAAGGAACATCTTCTCGTCAAAATATGCCATGGGCTAGTGATTTGGATTTCTGCTCACAAGTGGTTTGACCAATTTGATTCTACATTTTCCAATGTTCGGATCACCACAGAAGTTGGAGGATATAGATCAAGATTTATTCCCAAGGCAAGATGCAAATATCTGCCTTCAATGTCTAGCAATGTATGGAATGTCATGGATAGATGCCTGGATAGGTGTATGGATGGATGGATATGGATTATCTTGTGATAAGATAAGGTGTTCAGATAATGAATGTTCATTTGGATAATGCTTCATGGCTCATATAATGCTAGGTAGGATAAGATCAATGAAAATGGTCCATGTCAAGATGTTTTACTGTGAGCAAGCGTACTGTGTGCCCCAAACTTTCATCAAGATCAATATAACTTGGATGATGGATGCAGATAGATGAAAATGGATTGGATAAATGGTTCATGGATGAATGGATTTATTATGGATAAGATGGATGGAATGTTATCTTTATTATGGATGGGATGAGATGCTTTCACCTAAAGTGGTGCATGTAGATGCTTGATTCTACACATGACGCCTATTTGCCAGGTTTTCATCATGGTCTTGCCCAAAGTGTCGTAAATGCGATTTTCACTAGAGGACGATTTTTCTCTTTACTGTTTTCAATCCTTTTTTTTATTTTTTTGGATTTTCATATTTTTTGATTTTTTAATTTTTAGGTTTTTCTGAAAGATTTATGCTGAACCACCTAGTGGTGTCGATGTAGATGCTTCTATCATAATGTTCCATTGGTATTCTGCCTGAAGAAGTTACTTTGCTAAGATAACGTGCACTTGAATGCAACTTTGGATTCTTGATCTGCTTTATTGATACCGGAGTTAACTTTGTCTTTGTGCATACATCGCGATAGAGTGCCTTTTGAATCCTTATGATGAAGGGTTGTTGCCAATACATGGTCAATATGAGAATTGGATAGCGTGGAGGTGTGGATGAAGTGTTTACGAATCATAAAAGATGGATTGGTTGACAGCTTGGAATCTTTGACTCTCCAAACTTGGGAAGATGAGCAATGATGGGTGGATATGAAAGTGTGCATGGAATTAGGACCAACTGCTTGATACACTTTATACGTCACTAGAAAAGCTTGCTTTTTCTTTTGTGGACATCTTTGATGGATACTTTTCCCTTTTTTATTTTGCCCCATAGTTTCTTTGACTGATGGAGTTTGATAGGGATGATCTTTCTTTGTATTCTTTGGTATCCATTTGTATTTGATTTGTCCATTATGCTTTATAGCTTCTTTTTCTTTGATAACATTCTTTGTGCTTTGATTCAAATCTTTCCTTCGAAGTTGGTTCCAATTTGTGGATGGGGTGATGGGTGGATGAAGATTCATGACGTGGCTAGTTGTAGTATTGGCATTGGTTTCATCATAAGGATTCTTCCTTCTCCCTATGTTGACGTTTTCTTGAGACGAAGTTGCCCCCAGTATGGTGGTAGTAGCACCTTCGTTCCTTGATTCTGCTTGTTTTGAGATGTCTTGTTCAGTAAGTATGCTCTAACAAATGACCATTGCAGGTGATGTTATTGGAATTTGATGCTCTGCTGACTTCGAAATATACTGTTTTGTTTGACTTGTTTCCTTGAGCGGATAATACTGGATATCCTTATTCATGATTTCTCCAATCTGAGTTTGGGACATATTTGGTCCTATTGTTGACAACTCTATTTGACTATAGGAATCGATAACCTGCTCTTTTTGTGTAACATAATCGTGTTCTAGATGAAGATCATCTACGTGTCCATCCATAGAAAGCATCTCATGGGTAGATGGAGGAGTATGTGCTACATGGATATGATCATCTTGCATAGATAAGAGAGTGTCCATTAGATTATTGTAGTATCTTGAAGATACAAATTCTTGATCTTGAATGATTTCAGAGTTGCTTTCGACATGCTTTGGATCAAGTTCTTGACATGGGCCAGTTTCAAAGGATGGATTGCTTACAAAGGGTTTTTGGATGTCGTCATTAGGCATGGGGAATGGCTCAATATCCTCTTGATCTTTGAGTGGACCTGGATCAAGTGTCAAGTTGATGATTCCTTTAGTATCTGTAACCATGAGGTCAAAGGGGGTCAACATGTCTTGGAAAGGACCACTGCTAGATCTTGGTGAAAGATTTTGATTATGCTTTGGAATAAATTCTTGAGATATGTCCTCTAACTCATAAGGTGATGTAGAGACATTTTCAACATGATCATTGGTCGATGCCTCATTGGATGAGGCGAAAAAATCTTTATTGATGGATAGATCTTGATCATTGTTTTCAACAAATGTGGTGGAGGGATTTCCAATTACTTGAACCATAGGGTCAAGTGATGTTGGCATTTCTTTGATTGGATCATTGTTGGTTGGTGGACTTTGATCATGATTGAAAAGTGACTTTTGACATATGTTGATTTGATCATTGGATGAAGTAGAAATAGCTTGAAGGTGCTCAGTGATGGATTGATCTTGATCCTTGTTCTCAATAGTTGTGGTGCAGAGATTTTTGATGCTATCATTGTCCCCAATATTGATTATCCTCTGATCAATCAGGTCTTGGATGAGTTTTTTGAGTCGAACACAATCTGATGTTTTGTGTCCCTTTATTCTATGATAATCAGAAAGGTGCTTCTCATTATACCCTAGTGGTTTTATGGTTGGTTCTTGATAGTTCACATAAACGAGAATTTTGATGAGATTTTCTTGTACCAATTGTTGCAGGACTGATTTGATTGGTCTCCCAAGTGGTGTGTATTTTCGCTTGTTTCCTTGTGAGATTTGCACTCTAAATTGACCTTGTAGTTCAATTGATTTTGGAGATGTGGTGATTGATCTTTGAGATGTGGTGATTGGGTTTGTTGTTGATGTTGTTGATCTTGATATCTAACTTTTGGACATTGGAGATATTGTTCTTGATATGGTTGTGGACACAACTCAATGCTTTGATGACATGGTTCAACCAATGGAAGAGTGTATTGAATTTGGAGTGAAGATATCTCTTGGCTCAATAATTCAATTAGTTTGGCATGTGAAGCAAGTTGTTCTAGTGAAATTTCATCTTGATTTTGATTTTGAATCCCTTGATTTGGCTTTTGTTCAAGAAGATCTGGGATGTACACTTGTGGTGTTTGCATGGGATCATGGACAAATTGATTTTGAACATTGTTTTGATTTGGGATGATGTTCAGATTTGGCATGATAGGTTGAAATTGAACATTGTCTTGATTTAGGTAGCTTTGATTTTGCATGGTTTCACCTTGTTTTGGAGTCATTAACATCTTGTTTGGACTCTGAACAACATTTGTGTGATTCACAAACATATCTATCCCAAATTTTACCAAGTTTGGATTCAAAATGTTCATGTTTGGTAAAGTTGTACTTGGTACATTCACATTTGGCATGTAGGGATTTGATGGGATGATGTTGTTTGTTTGAAGGCTCATGCATTGATTTTTTGTTTGACAAACTTGTAGGTTTGGATTTAGATCTACTATCGAGAAATGTGTTCCAATCTTTTATTTGGGCATACTCACACTTGTTGTGCCATTGATATTTGTAGAAGGTAATGATCCCATGTATGGATTTTGATAATTGATAGGCATTGTAAGGCTTTGAAAGTTCAATTGATTTGGATTACTCATGATGTATGGATCAAGTTTCTATTCCATGTTCCTCTAGTGTTTTGACCTTGTGATATGGGTGTTGAACATTTAGGGAGTTTGGATCAATGCTAGACTTAGGTTTGGATTTTGATTGGATAATGAAATGGTAAACCCTAAGATGTTGGATGTGATCCTAGGATGAACTTGTTCAAAGGATTGCTAATTTAATTAAATGTATGAGAAAGGATGCATTCCCATGCACCTAACTAAACAAGGTAATTTTGATTTTGATGATTTACCCAAGTCTAGAATGATGTTTCCAACGTTCTAAAGTTGTTTGGTGGGATGCATTTTTATAAATGTTTGGGATGGGTGAAGTGTTTGATTTGATCCTAAATGAACCTAGGAAGGACTTGTTTATGAGACCAAGATAGTGAAGAACATTCCTTTCTCTAAGAGTAATTCAAAATCAAAAGACCAATGTTTGCATGAAAATGAAATGACCAAAAGATGCCAAGCACATATGTGGGGTCCAATTGATTTAATCTTTTCTTAATGGATTCATTTTACCACAAACACACTCTTGATTAGATTTTTAAACTAGATGTCTAATGTCTCAACTTTCCCCTTATCCCACAAAGCGTGTTATGCGAAAACTGAGGAAATTTGAGGCAAGAGTTACCTAAAGTTGACTTTAGTAGAAGCAAATTGAGATGAAATCCAAATGTTTAGAAGCCTTTAAGGACATGAATCTGAAGGGTAACCAATAACATGTGAATTTGGTCAATGGTATTTGCCTCCTAAAGGGTTTAAAATTTTGAGGATCATGTTGAATGTTTGTTTGCAAATGTTTTCGAATAAAGCATTGTGTTTTCAAACAAGAACAAGTACAAACCCTATGGATGTGTAAGACAATATTTGTTGGATTCCCACTTGGACAAGTCTAGCTACGCTTATCTTCAATGAATGGTTAGATGCTTGACCCCACTGGCTCCCCTCCACGGCTCATTAACGTCAATCAGGGCAGCCAAGCATCAACACCCATGAAACTCCCATGGCATGTTTTCTAGTTCTACTAAAAGACCGTAAAAGTGTGGGGCAGCTTCAGAACGACCGTTCTTGCACCAACAAATAGATTAAAGGATTTTTGGCAATTCTAGCACATGGGTTCTAGTAAGGACTTTCTGTTCATGGAGATTGACCCATAAGGCAAGAGTCCCTTTCGGATCCATATTGTCGAAATCAACTACATGATATTGGCGTTTACTCCAATACCCACATTTATATCTTGGTTGGAAATATTCTTGGCTTTAGAGTGTTACTGGTTGAGCCGTTCCCTTGGGTGAGTACTTTTTCCCTAAGGCAGGCCCTCTAGGATAAACAAAAATGAGTAAAGACAAGATCTGTAACTCGATCAATCTTTGATGGTAACAAAGAAAGAGAATATACGCAATGATGCTCTACTCACACTCGCACAAGATTTTGTTCAATTTTAAGCCCAAATCGAAATGTGGAGGCAATTTTTTATGCAACTTAATGTCATCAAAAAGAATTTTGATTCTCAAGCTCACCGTGAAGCATGAGAGAAGGGCATACGCCTTTTTAGATGAGATTATTTTGCATAAAAGATTACAAAGCATAAAATAAACATGTTCGTTTAAGATTCCCAAAGCAAAAGTGAGTTCTTTTTAAGCACCAAGATGAAATGTTTGAAGCTTTTTTTTCAAATTTTAACCAAATCCAAAAGCTAGTGAGTTTCTAGGGTTTAGTTTTAATCCAAATCTGAAAACAAAACAATGATCTAGTTGGCCTAAAATAGAAAATTAAAGTATAGAATGAATGCTCCAAGCATTAAAAAATGCTTAATAAATTTTAGTTTCAATATCTGATTCTCCAAGATTCCTCTAAAGATTGCTTCTTATGCTTCAATGTTGTAAGCCCTTTGTGTGAAAAAAAATGCTTCTCCCTCCTTTCGTTTTTCCTACAAGATAAAAAAAAAGACAAATTATGCAAGGATCAATTTATTTAATTAAATGCATTTTAAACATTGATTCGTAAAAAAAATAGAACGATTTTAGATGAGAAGACCAATGACTTTTCGGACAATTATTGTAATAAACGGAGCTTCAATAAGTGGATCCTGGTGCATTTATGGATCCTATATCCCTAGTCACCAATTGTTTATCTTAACTTCAATCTATCGATGCCATCTTTAGTTTCAGATTATGAATGATTTGTCCAAGAAAAGATACCAAGTCATCTAAAGATCAAAGATCTGAGAATCTTTCAAGTAAATGTAATTGGCAGGTGTAAAGCTGAATTCTTGTCATAGCCCACGCCTTCTATCCAAGTGCAACATTAATATATATTGACATCATGCAATGTAAAAGTAGAATTGAGCATTAATATATATCCACAATCATGATTTAATGGTGAACTATGACTCAGACATAAACACAGGCTGTAGATCGCAACTTCCTCCCTGGCAACATTATTGCATAATTAGAAAAAAAATGCTTCAAACTAGTGTGTCTATTACTATGTTCCTCATGACTTCGCTTGTTGGTTGATGAAGTTTGTTAGAATCATTGGTTCGTGTAAAGTTGTATTTTCCAATCTTTTCACAGCTATTTAAAGCTTTTAAAGATTTACCAATCAATGTAATTGTGCAGGTGTAGGACCAAATTCTCAAACCTTCGCTAGTATCCTCGCTGTCCTCCCTTTGTTAGAATGCCTAAAAGAGCCTTTTAACTTGTTTCACAAGAAATATCATGTTCTCATTAAGGCGTATAAACATGAAGTTATAGATTATTTATGGCGCGGGCAGGTGTAGAACCCAATTCACTATCATTTGACAGCCTCCTCCTAGCATTTCCCCATTCGATTTTCACCATGTATGGTTTGATCAGGCGATATCATGATTTGAATAGATCTGCATTGGACGGCTTGTTGTCTATTGACTTGCGTGTGGGAATGACTCATGCTGGAAATGTCTGGTGATGAGGGACAAATTAGCATACCATGGTGTGATGGGTCCCATCAATGAGCTACCCCTGGAGGAGTTTGACCATACCATGAGCATCAATCTATGTGAAGCCGTATTGGTCATTAAATATGTCACCTGTGTGATGAAGCAAGCCGAAATCTTCATATTGGAAAGCAATCTCTCAGTATCATTAAACCTTATGTATTTTGAATCTAAATAAACTGACTGAGATTTTAATTGAAGGAAACCCAATCGTCAACGCTTGGAGTACCAGTCTGTGAGTGTGCAAAGATTGTATTTAATAGTGTACAACATAAAAAAAATTAGTGACTGTCAAAATAGCGTATGTGAAATCCGTGTGACTGCCTATTCAAGGAGACACCTGTGTGTTGAGTGAAGTCTATTTGGAAATAGACTAAAACTTTTCTATCACTTTTAATGCAAAAAAGGACATTGCACAGCCTTTGAAGTCCTTTCTTTTACTGATAATTTCTAAATGACTATTGACATGGAAGGAGTAGCACGTAGGTGAAGTGGAGGAACCTGAGTGTCATAAAAAAATTCTCCTTTTTATTGCAATCACTCATCGGTGCAACAACTACTTTAAAGATACAATGAGCCCCTTTTACGTCGAGCTAACAAGTGTAAAGAAAATTTCTATTGTTATTTGCCAAAGTGCAATGATGGTAGGGCCTGTGCAACAGACTAAGGCATGAGGAACTTTCAAACAAACCCTATAAGCAAATACTGAGAACCAAGGAAAAAATACGCTTTCAAAACAATCAAGCTAATGCAATTGACAGTGTAAAACCGAAGTTTGAAGGTTCTTTGAAAAGCTTTTAAATAGTGGGCACCAAAATGTGAACCCCATTTCAAACTTGCATGGAAGAAACAAACAATCACATTAATAGATCAAAATGCAAGATTAAAACAAGAGTTCCCCATAAAATCCATCTGCATTGTTAGAAAACCAGGAAAAGGATGATATAATTGAGCAAATACAAACACAAATAACTATCCTTATTCTAAAACAAGACAAACACTTGATCTTATGGGGGGATTGGTGCTATTGTGGAAAATAGCCCTTTCCCAACCCCTTTAGATAAGCTAATGTGATGAAACTACTTTGAGAATGGAGTAAGATGGTGGGAAAAATCAGTTCTCAAGGAGAGTGACTTTGCAAGAGTGATTGTAGAGATTGTGGAGTGAAATGGAAAGATCAATTCTCAAATGAAGAGAGTGACCTTGCATGAGCTTTGTGGAGGATTTGCTAAAGAATGATGCCTCTATTTAAATATTTTCAAATGCTAAGAGTGCCAAACATGGAGGATGTGGGACTAAATGTAGACCAATGAAAGAAGGCCACTTGTCAAGTTGTGATAGGCTGAAGGTTGTGCAAGATTTGGGAAGTGTGGCCATGAGAGGGAGTTTCAAATTCAAATTTGGGAAATAAATTTTGAGAGGGGGACAAGAAAATGAGAAATAAATGTAATGTTGGAGGGACAAATCAACCTGTCATATTTTTCAAACTTGAGGGAATATTCCCCATAAATGCCATGTTGAGTGAAAATGATGATTTTAATAAATCAATAAATTGATTTATTTTTGCAAGTGGCATTATCTAGAGGATGCAAGTGGTTAGGATTAGCATTTAATCATGGTTAGATTAGCTTAATGGTGATTAGGATGATTTGACCAATTTGACTTGATTTAGGGATTTAAATCAAATCAAAGGGAGATGAATGATGATTTGAGATTTGATTAAACAAATGATTGGTTTATTTAATCAAAGAGGGAATGATAGGATTAAATTAAATAAAGTTAATTTATTCAATTTAAGTAAATGACCTTAGGAGATTGAAATTTATTTACCCTGATGAATGGACGAGTGTGAATTTGATCGAATGCATAATGCTAATTTTGCGTGTCTGCACCTTCAGTCTAGGTGTTTCCTTACATTATATGTGGAAATTATTTCTTAATAATCTATAAAATAATTTTTTATCATGTACAAATAGATCCCTTTCATTGATAAGAAATATTAAACTGGCCAAAAGATTCTCTTACCTAGCTAGGTTTACATTTAATCTCATCAACTACCTTTTAAAATATGCTACATCTAACTTACAAAACTCATCAAGAAATTCTTGTGGGATAAGTGAGGAACAAAAAGGTGACATTGACAGATCCTTGATTAATTTGTAATCAACACAAAGAAAATGTTGGTTTTGACATTATTAATTTGTATACTAAAAAAATATGTGTTTTTGCTAAATGGATTGCTATATTTCTACAAGGTTCAACTCCATTGAAGTTTCTTCTTATATTCCATATTTGAAAACAACCACTATTTCCAATTCATGAGTTTCTATATGGTGGTATGAAAAACTATTTTGGATCCCTCAAGATTCAAGCCCCCTCTTTACTGAAGAGTATTTAGAAAGTGTGGTCCATATTATTATACCTCTCTTAACAATTATTTCTTTCCTCACATCTTTAGTTTGGTGGAGCAGATTGGCTCAAATTGATAATAAATTACTTTCCCTTAGCAATTTTTTTTTGTTTAATGGGGAAAAGGTAGGGTCTACCACCATGAGTGAACAAGATGATAAACCACTAAATATTTTCCCTACTAAAATACTCAATTATGATATGATAAGATGTAAATAATAATTAGCAATGATACCTAACTATTATAGCAACTATGAGGGAATTTTTTAGAGCATAAAAAGCTATGTACCTTGTCTAAAATTGCTATTTTTAGGCTAGA
Organism: Sequoia sempervirens; assembly: GCA_007258455.2. Lineage (NCBI taxonomy): Eukaryota > Viridiplantae > Streptophyta > Pinopsida > Cupressales > Cupressaceae > Sequoia > Sequoia sempervirens. The sequence goes on from VDFB02000015.1 coordinate 512,990,963, forward strand.
GAGGACTCATTCACCTTCAGTGGCTAATGGGTCCCTATTAGGGTTTCTAAAACTGAGATTAGGGTTATGTTCCTTGATGTTCGCACTCTCAAAATATCGATTATAAGCTTCTAGAAGTCTGTAGATAATTATGTAGCTTTGAATCTTTAATTTTTCACTATGTATGACAAATTTTGTAACTTGACAACTTTGACAATTTTTCTCCAAACATGCTCCACTTAATCTTCAACCTATAAATCTGCAATTACACATTCAAGGGAAGAAAAACTTGTTGTTTATTAGTGAATGGGGGTTTTCCTAAGTCAAACCCCTTGTAGGTAAATAAACCAAATGACGAAATAAAGGAATTGAAGCATGAAATATGAAATATGTAATTGATGTCACCTTGGATGATGTCTTGTGAAACAAATCTACAAACTAGCATATAGTGGCCATGAAGAATGTAGATCTTGAATCCTTGAATATTATGTGAAAAATTCTTGCAAGTAGATCTTCAATGCTACATCTACTTTCTTCGCTCAACAACATACATGAATTGATTAAACCCTTGTCATGATGATATGATCTTGAATTGCTGCAATAAACTCTTGAAATTTGCCTTGAAATGCCTTGTGAATGCTCTTGTAATGCTCTATAATGCTCTCTTGAAGTTGCTAGGATGCCTCATAAAATTTCTAGGATGTCTCATAAACTTTCTAGGAGAAATAATGTGAATTAACCCCTTATTTATACTAAATTAGGAGATTAACCCCAAAATTCAAACAATTAAGGTCAACACCAGATCTGGAAGTAAACTTTATTAAATTCCTACTAGAATTAAATTTGAAAAGGGGGTCCTCATTAAGGGAGGACCCATTCATCACCAAGGGCGAATGGGTCCTGGCTCAGTTTTCCAAGACCTAACCCAGGGGATGGAAAGAGCACTAAAAATCCATTTTAGATCAATTGATAAAGGGGGGTCCTATTAAGGGAGGACCCATTTGCCACCTAGGGAGAATCGGTCTTGGCACCATTTTCTAGGACCTAATTTTTTCCCAATTAAGTGTTATATTATTTAAATTATGGGTGTCGAGATAGATCTTCGGGAGGTGTCATAAATAAGGTTTAAATTCGAATTAAAGGGGTTAATTAACTTCAATTAACCACAATTAATTAAGACTACCCTAGATAAATTTGGAAGTGATTTACAACACTTTATAACACCTACATAAGGTACAAATTTAAATACATTTTATTAATAAGAGGCCCATTAACCTTAATTAAGTAAATAAATCCTAGAAAAGTGTGAAAGTTTGTTACAACACTTCACAAAACCTTTGCAAAGGATCAATTAAAGAATGTTTTAATAAAATAAAGGTCTTAGAATGATTTAAATGTGTTCAACATATTAAAACACTATTCCAAGACACCATTAATTCAATTTTAATGTCAATTATCAATCCAAGTAAGGGAAAAAGGTTACTTTTTCCGTTACTACATTTTTCCTCCACTTTAGTGAGAGGATGACCCCATGTCAAACTCACACTAAAGTAGACGTCCAAGAAAATTAAGCATGCAGCAATAAAAAAGATACATAATCATACCTTGTCAAAGGTGAAGAAAAATTAAAAAAAGGATCAAGCACAACCATTCCATTGTGATGTGGAACATGGTTGTTTGTCCATAACATACACTGCTCACTCTAGGGTAGTGGAACCTTAGTCTGTCTACTACGTGAGTTGTCCCAATGAAGTGGCCAATGAGAGAATCATATTAGCTTCTCATACCATACCGAAGTTATCCTCCTGACAACTTCAATAAGGCACCACAATGTAATGGTTTTGTTATATAAAATTTTGTTATAGGGGATTTTGATTTGTTCATGTAAAGGTCTTCTTCTTATGGAGCATTGTGCCTAATGCCTCCAAGAGAGGAGAAATCAAAAGTGTAAGATCATCACCCATGGTATGCCTTGTTCACATAATGCCATGATAGTAGATCATACACTCTTGGATGACATCAAACCCAATGAAACCACCAAGAAGAGGACACATCACAAGAAAAGAGAAAAATAACACCATGAAATTTTTCTCGAAGATGTCATTGATGTATGCCCACACTTTAAAGGGATTGCTACACCATTGAACTATGAGCAATTGCTTTAAAGTAGCCAATGTTTTATCTTAAGATATGAGAGCTTTCCTCAGAAAACCCTATGCCAAGTCATGTGTTTCTGAAATAAGCTGCATCATGAAATAGGAAAGAAGGGTTGCCTCCACAAATACATAAGGGATATATGGATTTGGGGTTAGTACGCCTTTGCTACAATGTTTTCATAGAGCATGAAACTACATCATTCCCCAAATACTCATAGAATTGGAAGAATGACGCAAAGGGAGAGAAAACAAATAAAAATCCTTTCGGGTCAACATGGAAGAGACCTAAATGTCTTGGCACCTTGTGTTATCCCCAAAAGGAAAACACAAGACAGATGAAAAAGATAAAGAAAAATATTTTCGGTCAACATGAAAGAGGCATGAATATCTCGATGCCTTGTGTCATCCCCAAAAGGAAAACATAAGACAAAAGTGTGAATGGTGGATCTAGACCAGCACAAACATGAACAAACAACATAATGTTATTCAATTATACAAATCAAAACCATCATTCCCCATGCAATTCATTCAAATGTCAAGAACAAGGAAGAAATAAAATAAACCAAATGAAAGCTATCTAATCTTTCTCAAAACACTCAAACCCTCAATCCCATGGGGGAATTGGTGATATTTTGATGTGGAAAATAGCCCTTTCCCAATTCCTTCGAAGCTTTGAAGATGATCAATGGTGCTCCTTGATAAAATTTGCAATAACCTAGCTATGGTGATGAGAAAACTATGAAACCTTGATGAACTTGGATGAATTTGCTCAGAACTTGTAGATAATGACTTTACATAAGTTGTGGATCCAAAATTAGTAGAAGAGCTCTCCATTTATAGGAATGAAGGATGGAAGAATGAGAAAAAATGATGAATGTGGGACTAAAGATCAACCAATAACAAAATGCCACTTGTCATCGTGCTATTGAAGAGAGGTGGAGCACATTTTGATGAATTTGCAAATAAATGCTATTATGTGGAAACTTGAAATTTGAAAGATGGCTTATGGAGGGAGATGTGGAAGAGGAGTTATTGTTACTTGGCTCAAGAAAAAGGACTTGTGAGAGAAATAAATGCCAAGTTGGAGGATGAGACATTTGGGAGGGAGAATTCAAATTTGAAGAATATTCCAACTTGATGCCTTTTTTGAATGAAAATAGAAGATTTTATAAATCAATTAAATTGATTTACTTGTGCAAGTTGCAAAATCTAGAGGATTTGATGGATTAGAGTTAGGATTAATCATAATTTGATTCACTTAGATGAAAATTTAGCTGATTTGACATTTTGACTTAGATTTTTGGATTTAAATAAATCAAAATGAGAGGAATAATGAATATTAGCTTTAATTAAATAGAGATGGATTTATTTAATTAAAAGGGGATGGTGTTAGATTTAAATCAAATAAATATTAATTTAATCAATTTAAAGGAGATGAATTTAGAAATTAATTAAATAAAATGAATTGTTTAATTAAAAAGGATATTAGGATTAATTAAACAAAGTGATTTATTTAATTAATAGAAGGTAATCATTTAATCAGATAAACTTGATTTATTTAATTAAAAGATGAAATATGATGAATTTAATCAAATAAAGATTATTCGATTAAATGGTTACCAACAAAGTGATTTAGGATGAACTGGTGTTAGAAAATTAGGATTAGGTGCACGAGATCAATCAGTATAATAAATATGTGTCTACAGTTTGCCCCTCTTTGAAGCAATGTACCTGCTGCGTTGGTTCAAAGAATAACCTTGCTGAGATCAAAATTCAATTTTTATTTTATTTTTCAAATGCCCCACTATTACCCCAGCAGAAGAATTACGATGGTATACTACCCCCTCGAGAGATCAGACAAAAAATTAGATTTTTTGGTGATTTCTTGAAAAAGGAGGACAAGCTATCTTATGGGTCCAGAAAGGCTCCGGGATGCCAAAAACGTGCCAAAACACAAGAAAAAGACCTGAAATGAGCTTTGGTTTGGCAAAAATAGGGTTGGGGGCACAAAACCCTAGTTTGACAACTAAATAGGGTCAAAAAACCCTATTTTTCATGCTTAAATAGCCCTCGAGGGGTCGCTTTCAATTCATTTGCACACTCAAGCCTTTAGAATTTCTTGCTTTTGAGCTCTGAACTTTGTGCGAGATGGCACAAAGAGTGCTTCTTCGACACATTTCCGAGTGAGTGCGAGTCTACTAGTGACTTCCAAGCGCAGGACCACTGGTATGTTACCCTAACCCAACTTGTATTTTCAATTTTTGTTTGCATTTATTAGGGTTTGAAAGTCAAAAATTTCTAGCTATGCTATTTAGCACCACTGAAAGAGTGGAATTAGTGCCGCTAGGCTTGAAACTGTGTTGCCATTGCGACCTATGATGTCGCGTCATAGTTTACGATTTAGGGCTCAAATTCCAAAGGCTGACACATATGCAAATAGCGCTATCGCAGTCCAGTTAGGTCATTAGGGTTTTTAGGTTTAATAGGATTGCGATCAAATAGTGATGTTGCAACTTAGTTTTCACTTTGGGGCTTCCAATGACGTAGTTTGGAGTTTCCAAACAATGATGCCTTTGTTGTTTTGGTGTTGAAAACTTCAAATAGGATCCAATTTTTTTACGAAACTTGACGCTGTGGCTTTATTGGTGTAAGAGGATAGAGAGTCTGTACACTCACGTGAGCACCGATCCCCAGTGCTTAGCAGATTGACTGGATTACATGAGTTGCTTCAGGAGCACCTTATTGCGATCAATCTATGGTACGTTGCATATGCACCTGCCATCAAGACCCACTTAACCATGATGACCACACTAGCTGAGCGATGACATAGTGAGATGTCATCCTTTCATCCACCCCCCGATGAGAGCGTTATATATGACATGGGCGTTGACACAGATGCATGCTATGAAATCATGGGCATGGATGAGATTGTCTTCACTAAGGGTCAGATTGATATTAAGCGCTATAGAGGTCATGTGTCGACATTTCTACTAATTGTGGCAACCATTATTTTAGGACTTGTAGCTCCAGATCGGTGGGGTAGGTATTTCAGTCTAGGATGGGGTCTAGCTTTGGAGTGGATTCCCTTCAGGAGGTGTTGCTTTGCTTGGGGACCAGTGATGTTGGCCTCACTTTATCATGATTTGCATGAGTTCACATATTGTGAAAACAGAGCCATTGGTGCCGGGGTCACTCTTTTACATATTTGGGCATGGGAGCACATAGTTGTGCTTCAACTGAGAGTGAAAATCTTTGACGTGGAGCCTGATGACCCAACAATTTTGTGATACAAGGGTGGTCTTACCATCACACACATAGGACAAGCTGGCATTCCTCACTGGTGGAGGGTTATCGATGAGATGACCACATTTACCTAGAGACCTTGGCTAGGGATTCCTGTATGGTATGATGATGTTCAATAACTATTTTATGCAAGGCAGGACAAACTCATGTAGGGATGAGATCAAGTAGCCAAATAGTTCAGAGACATCCAGGGTAGGCTAGATGATCAGTATGTGGCCATTTTCGCTTGGACTACCAGAGAGATGACATGGGGTCGAACGATCCCACCAGAGGATGTAGTTGACTCTTTTAGGCAACTGGTAGGTAGGCCATGGGCCTATGATTAGGGCCAGGTAGCTCCAAGGACCACATAGGCTTACGATGATTGGTTTAGGCCACCAGTCCAATTGACTATTCTAGGGACAGTTCTTCCATGGCGGAGACCCCGAGGCCAAACAACAAGGTAGGGGCAGGGATGAGGAGGAGGAGACATAGACAGAGGCAGAGATGGAAGAGGAGGTGGACCACCTCCACACCATCCAGATCAGGGAGATCAGCATCAATAGAGGGATTCCCCTAGGGACCAAAAATCACCTGTGAGGGACCAGTAGCCCCCATAGAGAGATCAACCACTGCCACCACCCTCACTGCCACCTTAGCCCGATTAGAGAGATATTTTGATTCAACAACTTCAAGCTCAGGTGTAAACACTGACAGTGGAGAGGGACCGGGCTAGGCAATAGGTCCAGGCCCTTACAATAGAGTGTGTTCAGGTTGTATAGCAGTGACAGGTGATAGACCTATAGTTGGCACAAGAGGTGGGCAGACAACAATAACTAGAGAGTATGGCAGCTGTGACACAGGGCTCGACAGTACCTGTGTGGATGTACCGCGAGGCCATCAAAGAGGCCGTGTACTATAGGGTCCATTATCGATAGGGAGTGCGTCTGCCAGCTTGGGTGCCAGAGTTTTCCCAATAGACATGGTACAGGAAAGATCAACTTGAGAGGCAGGCAGGTGAGGGGAGTAGCCATCAGGGCTAGCTCACACATTTTTTATTAGTGACACCATTCTTTTTGAGATCCACGGGATCCATTTTTTATAGCCCCATGGGTATTTGTATACATTGATTGATACACATGACATTTGATCTTGATTTTGTACCATGACAATTATATTATTGATATATATATGATATGATTCGATTATGAGATGTGTCCTATTTTATTTATGCATTATGGATGGATGTATTTACTTTTCTATATGCAATGTGATGGCATGATGTGATGCAATGTTGGTATGATTATGCAGTGCTTATGGATGTATGGATGCATTTGTTTTTAGTATCTTTTCTATGCAGTTTTTATGATGCTAATGTATGGATGATATGGATGTGAATATTGTGCTACACAAATGATTTTTTAACATGCTTAGAATAATAGATCTATATTATTCCCCTAATGGATGATGATATATGTTATGTGATGTATGAGATATTATGACATGGTCTCTTATTTTTTCAGTATCTTTTTTTGATATGATGATGTGCATATGGATGATATGATGATGCCTATATGATTATACAAATGGATGATGTGATTATGCATATATGGATGACATGATGATGCATATGATGATGCTTTTATGATTATGCAATGGATGCAAATGTATGGTTTATGATATGCTTAGAATAACCAATCTATACTATGCAATGATGAAATGCAATGTATGTGAGATGATCAATGTTTCTTATATGATATGATATGCAACATACTGATAGTTTGTGGATGCAGGATGGATGCACTAGTGATGTTCTTGATTAATGGTCGTGGTACCATGTTAGAGCAGAGAGAAGAAAGAAGAAATGAGATGAAGACAAGAGGATCCAACAAGTCTAAGATCTACAAGACTTTATTAGAGATGATGATGATGATGATGCTTTGCTTATCAGGAAATGGGATCTTAAAAGGGCTACTTACCTAATGTTTCATAGCACACATAGGAACGATGCATCAAGGTATAAAGAACCAAGATGGTGTTTCACCTAGTGTGATGGAATTTTCAACTCAACAATCAGATAGGAGTACTCCTGTTCACACCTAACATATGGAACCTTATTCAAAATGCAGTTCAGATATTCCAAACATCTTGGACCAAAAAATAGAAAGGAAATCCTTCCTATGTGGTCAATAAGACACCTAAAACACCCTCCCTACAAACCAAACAAAGTAGGCATGACCAAGGTTATATTACAAGAATATCCAACAAGCATAGTAGACAAAATATAATGATCATTGCCCCATTCCTTTCTCTCTAAATCCTTTTATTTGGACATCAACAAGAGGTCATTGGAATGAGTGCAATAAGATAAGTCACAAGACAAAGACCAAGTAAACAAACAAGCTAATGTTCTTTATACCTCTAGCCAAGACTAAACTATGGTGATGCCTAATGTTCATGTCCATTGTAGGAAGGATGCATCCTAGGAAATGATTTTATCAAATGATTTGGGATTTGAATGGATGATGGGCTATTAATACCAAGAGTTGACCAACTTGTCTACCTACTGACCTAGACTTGAGACTTTGATGTTTGAGTTTTCACTTTTAACCTGCTAGACTTGTTTCCGACTGTTTCACCAAAGGTTGAAGTTGATGATTGTTTATTATGAGTGAAAGTTTATTGTAGGTGAAAGCGAGATGGGGGAGATGGATTTTTTCAAATATTTGGATGTTTTTGAAATGTTTTGAGGCTATTTTTGGTATTTTCAATATGTTTTACAAGTGTTTTGATTTTCTAATTTTCTAATGTTTTTGGTGTTTTCTGAGATTTTGACCAAGAGACTAACCTAAAGACCTGTCCTAGGGGCCTCGGGGGTTGATCAAAGATTAGCCTTTCCTACATTATACACACAAAGACCATGTAGTTTGATTGTCATAGACTCGATTATTAATGAGATATGAACAAATGGATTGCCAATTTATTATGATAGACTCCTAAAGGACTAACCTAAGTGTCTAGAGGAATGATCAAATATCAACCTTGCCTACGTTCAAAGCTCAGAGACCCATATTTTGACAAGACGACCCTATTTTTGACTTTTCGACTGACCTTTTTGACTTGCTTAAATTGTATTTTTATATGTTTTGAATGTTTTTGGATTTTTCAATTTTAGGAAAGACATTCAGAATATACATGAATTTGATCTGATGAGAACATTCCCCTAGCATGATGCAATAGAATACTTCGATATAGGTATGACAAACATACCTTAAGAATGAGCTGAGTAGTTCTAGGAGGGATCATGATATGAACATAGAACCAAGCTATGATGCAGAAACAAATGGGTGATGGATGAATGGTATGGAAGAATGATGGATGGATGATGCCGAATAAGCCATAGGGATCATGGTGGATGGAGAGTTATTATTTACACAAGGTGCTTGTTTGCCAGGTTTTCACCAAGGTACTTTCCCAAAGCGCCACCAAAGTGATTTTCACTAGAGGATGAATTTTCTCTTTATTGTTTTTAATCCTTTTTCTAATTTTTTTGGATTTTTTTAGTTTTTTTGGTTTTATACCTTGAAAGATTAGGAATAATTTTTTTTTGAGATGGGAGCTATTCATGGGCTCCTACAGAGGCTTGCCTTCGGGCATTGATAACTGACATGCCCCTGACTTGTAACTTGTTGTGATGATGAAGGGCCCTAACCAATTGGGTTCAAACTTGCCCTTGCTATCTGGATTTGGAACATTCTTCTAATTCTCCTTCAACACAAGTTCTTCGACTTGGAAAGTATGACTCTTGATCTTCTTGTTGTAGCTCTTCTTGAGATAATTCTGGTAGACTTGCAAATGGTTTAAGGCATCCATGTGCCGCTCATCCAATAGTTCTAGTTCGTTCAATCGTGATACCCGATATTCTTCATATGTGATGAGATTTTGCAATGATATCCTCAAGGATGGGAGCTCAACCTCAATGGGGAGAATGGGGTTGCACCTGTTGGTGTTTGCATACTTGTTCAGTATGCCCATAAGGAAAGATTCAATTGGAGGTACCCATCACGACCAACTTCATTGATTGTTTTCTTGAGGATTTTCAAGATGGTCTTATTGGTAGGTTTTGCTTGGCTGTTTCCTTAGGGGTAGTATGAAGTGGAGAAGCGATGTTGGATATTGAACTTTTGGTACAGGTCTCAAACATCCTAGTTTTTGAAAGGTGTCATGTTATTTGAGATAATGGCTTGAGGGACACCGTAGTGGAAAATTAGGTAGTTTAGGATGAACTTGGATATCTACTTTCCTGTGATATAGGTCATGGGAATGGCCTCTACCCACTTCATGAAATATTTTGTGGCGGTGATGATGAACTTATGTCCACTGGATGAGGTTGGGTTGGTTTTTTTGATGAGATCAAGCCCCCATTATGAAAAGGCTAAGGTGTAATGATTGGGTGGAGCTCCTGAGCTAGTGCATGGATGAGATCCCCATGATGCTAACACAAAAAACACCTTCAGACATAGTCGTGAGTTTTCCTTTCCATTGTAAGCCAATAGTACCTAGTCCTCAGCATTTTCTTAGCCAAGGTCATACCACTCGAATGTGAACCAAAAATTTTGTTATGTACCTCAGTTAAAGCAGTCAAAGCTTCCTTAGCATTTAGGCATCATAAAAGGGTTCCTTCAATGCTCCTACGGTATAGGGTATCTCCTAAGATGACAAAACATGATGACTTTTTAAGACAAAGGCTCTTTTAAAATGTGAATGGTGGATCTAGACCTACACAAACATGAAAAGACAACACAATGTTAGTCAATTATACAAATCAAAACCATGATTCCCCATGCAATTCATTCAAATTTCAAGAACAAGAAACAAAGGAAATAAACCAAATGAAAGGTATCTAATCTTGCTCAAAACACTCAAACCCTCAATCCCATGGGGGAATTGGTGATATTTTGATGTGGAAAATAGCCCTTTCCCAATTCCTTGCAAGCTTTGAAGATGATCAATGGTTCTCCTTGATAAAATTTGCAATAACCTAGCTATGGTGATGAAAAAACTATGAAACCTTGATGAAATTGGATGAATTTGCTCAAAACCTGTAGATAATGACTTTACATAAGTTGTGGATCCAAAATTAGTAGAAGAGATCTCCATTTATAGGAATGAATGTGGGACTAAAGATCAACCAATTATAACAGAATTCCACTTGCCATCATGCTATTGAAGAGAGGTGGAGCACATTTTGATGAATGTGCAAATAAATGCTATTAGGTGGAAATTTTAAATTTGAAAGATGGCTTGTAGAGAGAGATTTGGAAGAGGAGTTATTGCCACTTGGCTCAAGAAAAAGGACTTGTAAGAGAAATAAATGCCAAGTTGGAGGATGAGACATTTGGGAGGGAGAGAATTCAAATTTGAAGAATATTCCAACTTGATGCCTTTTTTGAATGAAAGTAGAAGATTTTATAAATCAATTAAATTGATTTACTTGTGCAAGCTGCAAAATCTAGAGGATTTGATGGATTAGAGTTAGGATTAATCATGATTTGATTAACTTAGATGAAGATTTAGCTGATTTGACATTTTGTCTTAGATTTTTGGATTTAAATAAGTCAAAATGAGAGGAATAATGAATATTAGCTTTAATTAAATAGAGTTGGATTTATTTAATTAAAAGGGGATGGTGTTAGATTTAAATCAAATAAAGATTAATTTATTCAATTTAAAGGAGACGACTTTAGAACTTAATTAAATAAAATGAATTATTTAATTAAAAGAGATATTAGGATTAATTAAACAAAATGATTTATTTAATTAATAGAAGATAATGATTTAATCATATAAAATTGATTTATTTAATTAAAAGATGAAATATGATGAATTTAATCAAATAAAGATTATTTGATTAAATGGTTAGCAACAGAGTGATTCAGGGTGAACTAGTGTTAGAAAATTAGGATTAGGTGCACAAGATCAATCAGTATAATTTACATGTCTAAAAAAACCAAAATGATAAAATGTTTATGACATATAGAAGAATGAAGGAACATATAGAAGAATGCACAAAAGAGAGAGAATACATCAAATGAAATGTTATGGGGGATCACATTACACACATGCAATTATATAAAGAAAACATGAAAAAACAAAAGAATAGTAAGGCACAAGTGAGTCAACATAAAACAGGTCATCCACCTCCGAATCTTGGTCGATATAAGCGAAAGGTGGGAAACTAGTCAAAGGGAAAACATTAGGTGCCAAACTATGACATGCACCAAGTTCAACAATCTTAGAAGAAGAAAATAATGTATTCAACTCATCATGCACTTATTCATTAATCTTTGCAATATCAATGCCATCATCTAAGTTAATCACAATAGGAGGTTGAATAACAATGTTTGTGCGATTTTCTTGTTTATGTTGTGGTGAGGGTTGAGATTCATCATGCATTGCTTCAGGTAGGTTTGGATTTTGATTTTCTATGTTGTTTTTTTCTTGAGTTTGTGATCTATGAGCAATAGCATGACGTCTACGTCTATGCTCTCTAGCACTTCAATTTCTTTTTAGTTTATTGTCAATTTGTTTTTGTGTAAGAGTGGGTTTGTCAATCATAGGTTCCTTCTCTTCCTTGGGAGGAATAGAAGAAACAATAGGAGGTTACTCAACTGCTTTCTCTTTGAGTTTGTAAACTTGTTTGATTCTAGGAGGGACAACATGATTGCTTGTGTTATCTCATGGTCTCTTGTAGGAAATTGCAGGAGGTCTATCTATAGGTTGTTCTTGTATGTTCAAAAGTATTTTTGGCTCAATCATTGTTTCGTCAAGGATAGTTGGTTCAGTCATAGGTTGAGGCATATTGCGAAGGGATAATTCTGCTATTTTCTTTGCCTTTAATTTTTTTTATGATTTAAAAAATAAATCTTCACGAGTACTAATAGGTTCCATAGGCTCGGGCCAAAAGTAATCTAGTGAAAAACTCCCTTTTTTCGAGGCAAGATTAAATCCGCTATGATGCACAGTAAAAATATCATTGCCAAATGGAAAATTTAGACGTTTATGCACAACCGAAGGGACGACATTCATGGAGTGCAGCCATGGATAGCCTAGCATTAAAGGGAGATCTATTTTCTATATTTGAAAACTAGACATCATGATGTATTTGGTTTTAATTTCATAAACTAATTTTTGAAAAAATCCCATTAGTTATATTACCAAAGTCAGTTATTTCTCTAGGCATTTCCTTAGTCTTTAAATTGTAAGTCCAAGCCTAAGGATTGGGTTACCAAGCCTTTCACAAGCCTAAAACCAAATCAAAATGGGTTGGTATTTCTAATTTTTTTAGAGCGGGTACCCGTTTTAAAATGGGTACCCATTTTATTTTGGAATGAGTACCTATTTTAAAATGGGTACCTATTCTATTTTTAGAATAGGTACCCATTTAGGAATGAGATCGCGATCTAAGGCTTAGGATCCTATTCCTAAATACAAACCTATTTTTTTAAATAGGTAATTGTTCCTTTCGACATTATTTCGGCCAAAAATTCCCCTCTTTGTGGACCCAACTTCTTACACTTACCTGAGTGGGAGATTGTGCAAAAAATAATTTATGATTTTTTTGTAGGAATTTTTAGATGGAAATTTCATTATGGAGAATAGAGGTGGAGAAATTTTTTAAAAATAATTTTGATAAGTGGAAGTTGAAGATGGAGGATCTATTAATAGATCAAAATCTTTGGGATGCTATTGATGAGAAAGTTTTAAGGCCCACAAATCCTACTTTGCTTACTCAATATAATATTATGGACTATAAATCCAAGGGTTTGATTAGATCGTGCTTGTAAGAATCTATTTTTTAAAATGTCCATGAAGAGACCTTTGCATAGAAACTATGGAAGAAACTTGGTGAGATTTATCAAGAGAAATATTTAGTGAATAATATTTTCTCGAGGAAGAAATTATATTCCTTGAGAATGAAGAGGGTGGGTGAATTATAGACCACTTAGAAGCATTCAATATGTTGGTGGCTTAACTAGGATTAGTTGGCATCAAAATAGACAAGGAGGAGAAATGTCAAATATTTCTTTGTTCTTTGTGTAATTCATGAAATTTCCTTGTTATGATTATTGGGAGTACTTATTTTATCTTGAATATTGAATATGTGGTGGGTTCCTTGATTTATAAAGAGATGAGGAAGGTATCCATTTGTGCTAAGGAGGGCCTAAATTTTTTTGAAATATCTAAGAAAAAATGAAAGAAGAATGAGAAGCATACTAATCCAAGTCCAAGGGGAGATCCAAATCCATTAAAAATTATAAATTTATTTGGTGGAACTATGATAATCCTAGACTCTTTTGTAAGGAGTACAAAGAAGAAAAGAATAAGAAAACGAATAATTTTGATTATGATTCTGAATTTGAGAAGGAAGATGGTGATGCATTCATTATAAATTTGGAAAATCATGCATGTAATGATGCATGGTTAATTGACTTAGTTGCATCTTTCCATATGGCCTCTAATAGATATTGGTTTTTTGAATATGAAGAATTTGATGGAGGTAAGGTGTACATGGGTGACAATTCTTGTTTAAATATTATTGGTTGTGGTAATTTTTTAGAATCTAGTTTCCTTATAGTAGAATAAATAGAAATAATGTTGTGTTGGATATCCATGGATTAGCACGTAATTTTTTATATATGAGAAAACTAATAGATGCATGTGTGCATGTAGTTTTTTTTATGAAAGATGAAAGATGGTTAGAGGTACTATGGTTATTTCTAGGAGAGTCATATGTGACACATTCTATAAGCTTGATGCATGCATTGTTGAGTGCAATAGTACTTATATGAAAGGAAAGTTTGTGGCTAATTCATTGGAAGAGGTGAGGGTTTCATATTTAGTATATGGTCATGCTTCTAGGTAGCCAAGAGTGCTCTTTCTTCTGAATAAAGGTTACTTACAAAGAAGACTGTTATTGCACAAAAGACTAGGCCACATTGGAGAAAAAGGCCTAAGGTCCTCAAAATATTTTTTTTTGAAGGGTTATTTGATTGTATTATTGAACTTCATTTCTGTGAGCATTGAATTTATTGAAAACAAAACAATGTTTAGTTTTACTTGATTTCTCATAAATATTATGGTGTATTGGATCTTATTCATTTTGATATGTTTTGTCCATTATATGTTCCTTTAATTAGAAACCACATATTAAGTTTCATTTATTGATGATTATAGTAGGAGTACATGGTTATATTTTTTAAAGAGAAAATATAACATTTTCAATTGATTTAAAGAATTTAAAGAAATCCAGTTAAGTTGCAGCTTGAAAAAAAAAATGTTTGAGGTTTGATAATAGTGGTGATTTTTTATCTAATGATTTTGATAGATTTTATAAATATTATGGTATTCATAGATAAAAGAAAACTCTATATTCTCCATAGTAGAATAGAGTTGCAAGAATAATGAACATGACATTGATAGAGAAGGCTAGGAGTATGCTAAGTGGTGTTGATCTACAACAAAGGTATTGGGTTGAATTTTTTGCCATTATTTACATGATAATCAAATATTACATCATATATAATGGATGTACTTGATAATCCATCCTATTTAACTATAATAACCCATATGCAACAAAGGAAAGATAATTAAAAATAATTCATAATTTGCATTGGAAGCTATTACTCTTCATCCAATACTATTAATGGTAACATCAATAAAAGTGGTGAGAGAAAATGCATAGCTAGATGACAATAAATATTAAAAATATACCATGGAGACATATAATTACTTGAAGATGCACTTTTACAAACCCTTGATAATCTTCACAAGATATATACCTTTTTTTTTAGTTTAGAACAACAATATTTGATGCCCTAGAAAAGGTTGTAGAATTTTCTAAACAAAAAATATGGCCTAATGACCAGCCCTAAATGAATGATAAAAAATGTATTTTATATATTTTGAGGGTTGGTGATGCCCTTGATGTCATTGTCATTAATGAACTCATGTAAGAAATTGTCCCTTTGAGATGGGTGGTGGTACCTAGAAGTGTGAGGAAATCCTTCTCTTCATGATTGATATTATTCTCAATATTAACATTAATGCCTCTTTTCTCCAATAGTTGTTTAAGTAAAAATAAAAAATCTTATATAATAAATATTAGAGTTAGTATAAATTAAAATATATGATGTTATCAAAATAGATGCAAATAACTAATGTGAACTCCAACATGTGATAATTTGGCAAGAATTCTAAAAGAAATAATTAAGACAATACATTGGATACCACATCCAAATAATTCAAGAAAATTAATATCAAAATCATTTATATAGTATGTCAAATATTAATTAACATCAAAGTTTTCAATACTTATTTGAATTAGTGAACTTGGAATGGTCATTACCACTCTAAGAATATTTTGGTGGTCTTGGCCCTCATAGCTGTGAAATAACTAGGAGGAACCAATTCTTATTTAGAACTAACACACATGCTTCCCAAGCGTTAATCCTAGCTAGGATAATCTTGTGTGTATATTGTACCTTGAGTTGGAGACATGAATTGTGTGCCCCTTCTCCCATGCCCATATCCCACGAAACCACATTCTTCTTCTTCTTCCTTGAGTAATCTGCATGGCCCCTTTCCAAGTCTCACATAAATTCTTGGGTGGTTTCTAAACCATCATACCCATTCACAATGGTTTTTTTTGAATAATTATTTAAATAAATATATTTATTCCTCCCTTTTACAAATTTTATTTTATCTAATATTTATTAATCTACATTTTAACCAAAAGATCATAATATCCTTCATTTGTCTTTCCCTTTTAATTCTAAAGGGATATTTTATAACTCCCTTTTCTTGAGGAAAGAGTCACATAACATTAATGGTGTCTATGATTGAAGTTTGTAAGGTGGAGAAGAGCCAACAAAATCTACTAGAATGATAGCTAAGAGATGGTGTGAGGATCATAGGGACTTGAAAATTTAACCAGTACATTAATGGCTACATGGCTGCCTTCCCCTTTCTAATCACTAGAAGTACATGTGAATCCATGTCTTTAAGATGAATTTTGGGTGGAAAAAATTATGATTGGATAGTTGTAGGGTCTCATCAAATCAATAATGTAAATCTAGATCATGTAGGGATGTAGGTGGCAATGAATAGTCAAAATGCAGAAGTTTTGATGTTTAAAGGATTGAGGGTAAATAATATCTCATAAGCAATACTAATATAAGAGGTTGAAGATACCAAGGAAAATGTACCTATATAAAGGGATGGGTGAAACTTTGGCTCCAAATGTTGGCTTAGTGTAAAGTATTACGGACTCAAGGTTTCAATGGAAACCATGTAACTTGTAAAATAAAGTTCAATTATTTGACAAAAGTAAGGGTGTTTGATGAGAAAGAGATGTCGGGAAAAAGAAATTTTAAATTCTAATGTGGAAACAAAGAAAGAAAGGAATAGGTGAAGGGTGTTCCAATATGAGAAAGTCTGACAAAGAAAAAGGAGAAAGGAAAAGTTGGGAAAAAAATGACACTAGGAAGGGGAACTCTAAGACTTTGACACACGCACAAACCTTAGAAATTTGAACAACAGTATCTCTACACTTCAAACTTTTAGGGTCCTTTCAACTTTTAATGCATGACTAGGCACATGAGGAATGACAAGGGGAAACACCTAGAAAAAATTAACAAATAGAGAACCATATAAAGATTTCAAAAATTGGTTATATGCGATGGAAAAATGAGGCCTAAGTGCACAAGGGAGTTGGGACTCAAGTGAATTTCACAGTATAAGATTTAGTTCCAAAATATTCCATTATGATTAACTTTATAATTACTATTCTAAAATTATTTTTTGTTTATGCATTTTTCGATTTAAGGGTAAACAAATATTACTTTTAAAATTCAGATCATGTATAAACATAAAGAGAACAAATACTTATGCCTTTTCTATAGGATTCGAAGGTTTCTTTCTCTTATTAATTATCTATTTTTAAACTATTTGAACTTCCTGATTCTAATTCTACTTATAATCTGTTGTTTTATATATATATATATATATGTGTGTGTTTTTTTTTTTTAAAATAAACTAAACTATCATTCAATCACTACAAAAGGTACAAGAAAAAAAGTCTTCAGTTTTGAATCTGTCACTTATAGAATAGGTAAACACTTGTGCTCGAGATGTGGAGGATGCAGAGCATAAATCTCGTTTACAAAAGTTTTCGCATTATGAACTTTGTAAAGCGTTCCATGGAACAAGAAGAAAATATGAAATATCAAAATGCGATGGATCTGAGTGGTTGCAAACGACAGCAAAATTACGGTTCTGCGGTAACCGCCAGGCTTATCCAGGCGCAGAAAATATCTGTGTCAAGAATAAATACCTCTGAAAAGTATTAACAATGCCAGAATGTTAATAATGATATGCCTATTTAATGCTAATCGTTGTTTAAAGAGAACCTAAGAAATCAAGTAAAATAATTTTCCAAAGCATGACAAGTATATACATTTGTTGAGAGTAAGCAGATGCAGCATTTTTTTTGGCTGAGGTTTGTGGAAGAGCAGTAGCAGAGCAATTCTCCTTTGGCAGGATATGTGTTTCAGAAATGCCTCTGCAAATATTTTCCTGCCAAAGAAGAACTGCCTGTCACTGCTCTTCACTCTCTGTTTATCAATGCGAGCGAACATGGCTTGACTAGTGGTTGGAAGAGAGGCAGTTTATATCGACATGGCGAGTCGCATATTCAAAGAAAAATACCGGATCGAATGTGTAGAGAGTATATGGTGGGTGCTTCTGTAATGAATTCAATGATATTGTCCAAATTCATGAGATATAAGGGAATATTTATTTTGCATTTTCCGCTCTCCGCGTCCTCTGTTTGCTTGTGCTTTAGATCTGTGGTTCCCGTGAAACGCATGGAGACTGCTTCTCTTTCCGTACAGTTGAAGGAATCCACCGGTAATGATTTGCGAGTGTTTGCAGAGCTTTTTCCCTCCATTCTTTCCTGGAATAAAGTAAACACTTTAAAATTGGTACCGAGTAATATACTTCGAATATCTTTTGGTACCCAGTAATATACTGCAAATATCTTCATTTGCCGTTTGATACATCATTTTGTGAAGACATGAATTTAACAATTTAACAGTTAACAATTTTTATTTAATATTGAACAAAAAATTTCTCCTTTAACATTTGCAATCACTTGGTAATGGCATTCATGCCTTTCAAAATCATTTTTATGTTATAGTATAACTTTATATTAATTACTTTAATTGGTTTGATATTTTCATATAAAAATAATAATTTTCACATTATACCATTGAATCAATTTACATTTTGTTTAAGTTTCAATTTTATTAAAAACATAAAATCAATTGAGAGGATTGATTAAGATAAAAGGTGGAAAGCTTGTTCTCTTCCTTCCTTGTATAGCAAGTTTCTGTGATGTCTCAAAACCACCCCTATAAAAATGTTTTACACCCATGAACATGATTGGATGAATTGTATGCTTGTGCTATTGATTTTACCTTGTTCTTCTTTGCTTTCTCTATCTTTTATAATATTTGAGATTAAGAATTTTGAAAGTACCTTAACAAGATTGTTGTTATGTCACAAAGGGACATGTTCACCTAGGCTAGTTCCTAGAAACGTGTGTAAAAGATCAACATAACATGCAACAAGTTAAAGCATTCTTTGAAGTGTGAATGATATTCTAGTAAATGTTTGGATATTTTAAGAGAACATTAGATGATAAATGTTTGCCATTAAATGCAATGACATTGCAATAAATTGCACAAAAGGTGTGTTTAGTTGACTCATCTTACGAAAGGTATAGTTGAGAGTTGGCCAAATTTTAAATTTCAAGGGTTACATCCATGATCATAGTGCTGACCTTGTGCTCATAAAAATGACTTGGGACACAAAAGAGCTTAGATTAAGATAGGCAATCAATAAATAAGGATAACTAGAATTATAACTGTAAATTGAAAGAATATATTGAAATGTGTGCATGTATGAATAAAATAGATGATAATGTGTGAAATAAGTACAAGTGAATAAATATTTATAATATCAAAAAAGTAAATCCAATTTTCTATATATAATAACCAATATAACTAATTATCACACCTTGTGCAATGGGTACACCGAAGAGGTGTGAAAAGTCAATTAGGAAAAAAATGATTTATTTTTTGCACACATTTGTGTAGTAAATAAGATCGATTGATAGATTATTTAGAAAATAATTTTAATATTATTAATAATTTATTTTTATATTATTATATTTATTAATTTATTTTTTATAATTTATATAAAAATTATAATTTATAATTTATAATTTATAATTTATATTATTAATTAAATATTAATTAATGCAATATAATTAAATCAAAGATTCTATTCATCTAATCCGAAGCACTCCTATTCTCATTGCTAGATTCCTATTTGCATAGCTTACTTTATTAATTCCTTAATGTTCTTGAGGATCACCGTGGGTTTTACCTACTTCCTGATTAAATGGAACTTTCCTCTGTTCGAATAGTCGACTGCAATTTTGGATTCTCGCTCGACAACCCTTCTTGATGACTATTTTAGTTAATAAGTAAATATTAGTAATATAGAAGCCTTATGCCATCCGATGCGATTAGATTGCAGCCTCTAAAGCAAAGTCCTATAATTAATTATGTCTACTTCTTTAAATTTTCAAGAAAAAAATATGAGATATATGAATGCCCAATTCTTTTATTTTTTGGTCCAAACTTATTTTGAGTCATATTTACGCCCATCAACATTAATCACAATACGCGCATCTCTGAAGAATAGAGCTAAATCTCTCCTGCTGGACACCAGTTCGCCATTGTGGAAAATAGAGATTTCTATTACAACGCTGTAGGATGAGCACTGTACAATTTTATCAAATGGAAATTGAGGTTCCAGAAGAAGCAAGGGGATTGGTCATTGGAGAAAGAGGGAAAACGATACAAACATTTCAACAATATGCAGGCATCTCTTTAGCCAGGCTTCTACCCTTTGGAAAATTTCAAATTCGCGCCGATTCAAGAGAAGCTGTGCTGAGAATCGTTATTTCCATTAAAAATCTGATAAGCCGTGCTGTTATGAGCAAATACATGGGATACTTCTATAAATTTTAACACACTTGTTTTTGTAAACCTGTTGAGAAACTCCTGAGAACAATAGGCAACATTTGTGTTTCAAGAGTGGGGAAGAGACGACATTAGATTCATCTTCTTCTGATGATAATCTGGTGGCTGCATTTTCCAGCAAGATGTCATTTTACATAGATTTTTTCCCACATTGGGACATTTCAGCTTATAAATCAGATGTGTTATCGTGCTTTGAGGATCACAAGGAGACACAACCTCCTATGAAGGCGGAGATAAGTAGGGTTCGGAAGGAGCCGAGGAGACAGGGCTTCGTCAGCTTCTGTAGAAGGGGTCAAGATGCAATTGATTTCAGGCTGGGGGTTATGTCGCACAACAGAGAGATGAAGACACAACAAGATATGGTAAAATGGGTGGAAGAGGCATGGGCGAATCGAACCCCCGATCAACGACATGTATGCGTATCACAAATGTCATTCATCCTCAAAACCAGAGCGGAAACCAATAGTGGCGGGGAAAACAACAAAGAGCGGCGGAAAAAAAGCTAAAAAAGTGACGCAAAATGATGCACGATTGAGATTGGTTTAACCCCCTTGCAGGGTGTCTCGGGGCTTGTGAACCATTGATAGGGAAAGTACAAGCCCCGTTGATAGGGAAAGTGAGCTCAAATAGGACAGCCTTCAGCTTAAATATACAAATTTTGACATTAAAAAAATAGTTAAAATTAAAAATTCAGTTTCCATAACTAAATGTGAGGATATTGGAAGCATATTACGATGCCACATTGTTGTTGTAGATTCCATGAAAACACCTATTGCAACAGTACGAAAAAGAGTGACAATTTAATGCAACAATAGGTTCCATAAGAAAGGTCATATTCTTCCTATTTCAATCAAAGACTTTGGGTATCGTTGAATGGAGAAACGATGTATCCATCATTGTTTTGTAGCTCACACTCTCACACTTTCTGTACTATAATTATTCCACTCACCCATTCGATAAACATCACCTCTTTTCCAAGCCTGGTAAATCAAATCACTCGTTTAGTGAGAGAAAAAGTGGACGTACTTTTCCTTTGGTAGAAATATATCCGCGATCGACAGGTTAATTGCTTTTCAACTAGAAAGTATGTGTTTAAGTAGCAGGCACTTGTTCTTTGGCACGGATATATTTGTGGACGACTTAGTTCATTAGATCTCTTGGCCTACTGTCAACAAATGTCTATGACTTAGATATTCTTTTGCTTTGCTAAATGCTTTTAGTTTTTTTTTAATGCTACGGTTTCTATTTATAATAATACAATAGCATTATTAATGGTAATTGAAATGAACTATAATCATTAGTGGAATAAACTATTTTGTCCGCTGGTTATTACTTTATCAACATTTGTTTGTGGATCCCATAGTGCCTTTTTTGAGGGTCCATTCCTTGTAATAATACATAAATATGCGGCATAAAATCAAGGAGAAACCCTTTTTAGGTCGGACAATGTAATGCCCAAATTTAACACTGAGTGAAGAATGTAGGAACAATTTTTTTTAAAACAATGATCAACAAAGCACTCTTAATGAAACATGAGGAAAGGTCAGCTTCTTGATGACACTTTAACACTATGATTCGTATAGGTATATGTCCTAAACACTCACATGAAGGGAACACAAAAGTATTTCCCATAGTAAGGGTAAGGTCTCATGGAGTGGGGCTTCCTAAAAAATTGAAGTGGGTGCTGCTGAGAATTTTTACGAATATTTTAAAGCTGGTGGTCCCATGAATTTCATTTTGCAATTCAGCTTTAAAATTTGAGCTCCAAAATTTAAGGAATGAATTGGAGTACTTTGATAAAAAATAATTAATAAATAAAAATTCTCTCACTTCTTATATTTTATAGGAATAAAAAATTTTAGGTGATAGACAAGAGGCAAAAAAAAATCCTAAGTTGTAGGGGCAATTTCTAGCTCCACCTCAATTTCACCCGCTGAGAATAATACTCCTAAAAAGTAGGGGCTGTTATTTTTTAGTAAAAGATTCCAATTAATCCTGTAGCATATTTTTTTTCTTCATGAGACCACCATCTCCATGAAAATAGATGCCCAAGCCCCCCATGGGACCATACTGTAAGCGGGGTTTAGTCATATTTATTATAGTATTTTTTTGGTCTATTATAATTATTACTATCATATTATAATGTTAGGAAAGATTCCTCTATCAAAGATACGTCATGTTGACCAAGATATTCTTGAACATGATTTTGGGGTTAAACTATTTCACGTGAATGGGGTTAAATTTCAAATAGATTGCATAATAATACACATGGTGGAATTCTTATTTGAAACTTCAACTCTCTTGCCACTTCTCATATTAAATATTGACTAGAGGAAAAATCAGCGCTTCTTTAACTATTAGATGCTCATTCATTTAGATGTCTTAAAAAAAGAGGTAAAAACAAAACTGGGCTAAGTTATAATATGATTAGAGGATACCAAAACCAAATCCAAAATACCTTTTTAACGCCATCCTCAAGTGCCCTAACCCTAGGCACTTGCGTTGGGGTCTCAAAATTAGCTTAAACACACATATTTCCTATTTTACATTTGGTCACGCCCACAAAAGGATATAAAAGTCACAGCAGAACTAAACCTGGGAATTGGACATTCCAACAGGTGACTAACATCTTCTCATGGTCGTTCATTTACTTTGTCAAACCGGGGAACGTATACTTGAAATGGAGCAGCACGGTATGTGCACTAAGAACTAGTTTCCAGTCACCATCTATAGAAAACAAATGCTTAAAAGAAATGCAACACAAAGCTTTTTAATTCAAACACAACTCAGCTAAAACATAAATCATAGCAGCTATTATTAAAAGACAAACTGTGAACTGGCCTTATACTGTAGGAACAGACACAGGGATGGATTCCCGATGCTACAGGAACAATACAAGGCTGAGTTTGCGTTGAAATCTATAGAAATAGATTCTAACTAGTAATCAACATGAAATGAACAGTTAACTACAACAACTTGCTACAGAATACTCACTAAGTGGCCCCCCTTAGCAAGCATCAACTAGATTACACAAGAAGTTGACTCAAAGCTTCATCGAATTTTATTCATACTTAGAACCAAGATACATCGATTACTCTATTTGGAAATAAAACTTAACATAGAACTCTATTGCTTGTTCAACTTAATTTTAACACATACTGTTTCATCATCATTCACTCACGCAGGAGGAACGGTTATTTAAATGAAAAAGGCAACTAACTAACTAATAAAGGAAGTCATGATCATTAATACATTTTGAATCCGTGGAACAGATATTCATAAATGAAAGTCTATCTGCTCAACGCAACCCAGAGAGAATATAGCATTACACACTCCCTAGATCAAAGGACTGTTTAAGCTCCTTCCTAAAGATTCGGTCAAAGAGTTATTACTAGAACAACTTCTTCAACAGAGCCGAGATTCTTTGCGCTTGATCAACTCCTGCTCCCTCCAACAACCTGCAATAAGTGACAGAGGCGAAGGAAAGCATACACACAAGTGACACGACATCCATTCATTAGTCACACGTTAATCCTATTCCATTATCCAAAATCATAAGCATACATCAGCCATGCGGGAGGTCAAAAAGGTAATTAATAGAGTTGTCAAGCTAAAGGAATATGGAATTCGTTGCTATAGGATACCACCCGAAAAGTCTTTAATCAACAGGTTTAAACAACTATTAATAACAAAAGTAAGAGTATCAAAAGTTTCAAACTATGAGCATATTTAAGGCTCATCATTCTGCCCCCTACTTATTTTAATGCTGGTCCTCCAGCATTGACTTTCCTTGTTATTTCCCTAAAATTTGTTGGAGCAACATGACCCTGCAACGAAGTTCCAAACTTGAAGTAAAAACCTAGGGTAAACTGCCATCTTTTCAAATCTGCGGTTTTCTATTTCTTCATTGATTTCCTTGGCTTGGTAGGGATAGAGTGGCCACATTAAAACTGGGGGTTGGAAGGTCAGTGGCATCCATAATTCAAATCTGCTTTGCAAACCCAATTGCATGTACCTTTTTGTTCTCCTGAGTGCTGCTGCGAAGTTTAAAGGGCTGTGAGGCTCTGTCTTTCTTAGACCAACCGTCAATCTCTCCCACCTTGTCTCAATCCTGGAAGAGGCAAGTTTCCAAAATATATATTTCTGCTCTTTGAACTCACCGTATACCTGTTGTCTGATGTCAAAAATTTTCTCTCTTTCCTTAGCGTGATTCGATCCATAAGTAACTTCAAACCAGGTTCTTAAAACTGTATGTGGGTCTGAACTATCAGCTCTTAGAATAATAGGTTCATCTCTTTCTGCTTCTTCATATGTTTCCAATTGTCTCCCATAATTGACCTCATTTGCAGCCCAAGACATAAGTTCTCTTAGATGGATATCACCTATATAAAGGAGTGGGTTCCACTTAGTTTCTACATGAATTAAATAACCATGTAAATAAAGTTCACACATGGAGTTTTTCAACCAATTAGAGGCCACTTCATAAGCATCATAGAATTCCTTGGCTATTTCAATATCAGGATCCAAATTTCTAAAGATCCTCATTAGTTTGAACCAAAGAAACTGTTCCTTGAGGCACATTGCATATACTTTGGGTGGCGGCCTACACTCCATTATCTTTCTAGTTATTTTCATCATTTCATCCATTTTCTTCTGCATATCTTGAATTTCTTGCTTTTTCCTTTCAATTTCCTTTTGCAACTTTTTCTTTTCCTCTTTCCATAAACTTTGATGGACTTCAGTTTTGGCGAAATGGCGAAAACATAAAGTCTGGAATGACACAGGATTCCTCTTAATTCTCAGAAATTCCAAGTATGCAATCAATAGAGTCCTTTTGTACACAACTAAATTTGTGCAAACTTTAGTGGGTAATGTCTTATCATAGGGTATTTCAGGTAGTTCAAGCACACCTTCTTCTTGCTATAGGACAAAACCCTCTTGCTGCAAGATGAAGCCTTGTTGCTGCATGGGAGAAGATTGTTCTTAGTTAGAAGTTTTCTCAGCCACACAAGCCAGGTCGTCCAGACTCAGCATTTTCCCCTTATCAACATTACTGGGTTGTGCTGCCTCAAGAACAATAGAGGAGCTTTGTGGAGATTTTACAGACATACCCAAGGAGTTATCATGACCTGATTTAGCAGAGTCCTCCAATATTATGATAGTTTCTATTTGAATGGAGGTTGTAGCAGGCTTAGACTGTTTTCTCAATGAACTCCTTCTTGGTAGTTTTTCAGAAGGAGCAGTAGCAAAGGATGATTCCTTAACACTCCTCTTCTTAGCTAGTCTTGAAGATTCAGACTTGTCAGGGGAAGAAGATATTGAAATTGGAGTATTAACGGGTATTGCTGCAAGAGAGACAGAAACAGGCGAAGACTTTGCAAGAGAGGATGAGGAAAAAAGTTTTTGTCTTTGAGTATGTGGGTCCGACTCAAGAGTCTGCCCTACCCCAGATGACTCACCTACAATTGTCTTTCCTTTTTCTCACCTAGCGGCAGGCCTTGTTTGCACACTGGTAGAGGACATTGGTATAGAAGCTACAGGACTGGGCGCTGCAGGAGCAGCAGATTCTTGCTCTGTTTCTGTACTTGTAGACTCAATTCTCATTGTCTTTCTTCTAGACTGTGCAGGTAGTGCCCTAGGGGGTTCAGGCAGTTGAAGACCTTTTTGGGCAACAAACTCATGCTAGGAAAGAGGTGAAACATCCCTTAAAGATCACTCAGTCAAAAGTTTTATTAGGGCATGATGTGTGACAAAGTTTCCTTTACCCTTTTGGGTTTCGTGTGCACTACTTTGCAAAAGGTTTAACAAGAAATTCAGAACATTCACTACTAGTCCATGTCTCATATGACTTAACAATTTGAAATGATATGAATGTAGGTAAGAGAAGCGCCCTTCACAAGTTAAATACTTGATAATAAAGATGGCATATTCAGAGTATGGATAAGGCAGGGACATTCTTTTGCACCCTTGCTTTGAGATTTCCAAAGGCCCATCAGATGGTAGGGTAAACTCTGCCCTAACAGAGACAAAATCCCTTCCAATAGGAAAATTTTCACCAACTACCGGTAATCTAGTAACTTCTGCAATTCTTTCCTCTGTCACAGCCACTGCCAAACCCCATACTGTAGCCTCATTTTCTAAAAATGTTCTTAAGAATTCGCTTGCAGCCTCTTCATCAAAAGAATCAATTCTCAAGAAATAATTTAACCATCCATAATTGGCAGATGCTTGCATTAACTGAGGATCCTGTATCAACGCCTCATGAGCCATAGGCTCGTGCCTCACTAGTTGGCCACCCAAGATAAAAATTCCTTAAAACAAAAACTCAGACTGGTGTTGAAATCTTGAAAAAGACTCTTCTTACTTACTGCACTTCCTTTTCCTTACCAAAAATAACAACTAGACATTTGCATAAAATAATTTTAATAACTACTTAAACTAAGTAGCTAGCTTGTTCTTAGGATATGGTTGCACAATCGTACTTTAGAAAGTACAAGAACATAACTATTTTGGCAAACATGAATTTCGCACAGGAAAATTTCAAATTAGAATACTCCCGTCCCCTACTTAGCATTCGGGTATGTGCAGGATCATGATGGACCAAAAAGTGGCAATATGATGGGTATATGGCTGATGACTATTTTTTTACCCAAAATTGATGAAATGAAAAAAGTTTTTAAAGGAGATTCTTAGCTTTCCATCAATATAAATTATGCTTTACTTTGAATTTAATAAGTAATTATTATTCATTTTCTATTGAAATTACGACTAAAGTCCTGATTGATAGGCTGATTGAAAAACATCTATAACTTTCAAACGGTATCACATTTTCTGAATCCAAAACATGTGTCACATTCTATGCTTTGCATACTATAGGATTAAAAAGAAAAATTGAATTTCATGAATTTTTGACCAAGTTAAGGTGGTCGGACATACGATTTTTTATATTTTTTAAAAATTTGTAATAAAAATTCATAATTTAAATTTATTTGGTAAAAATTACAAAAAAATATGCATAAGATCGGGCATGAGTCTTCTACTTATATCTAAAATATTTTTAAAAAATATTATCATTTTATTATGGTTAGGGTGGTCAGACAGACACCTACTTCTTATTTTTTCCCTGAAATTTAAGTACCATTGCATTGAAATTTTAAATTTTCACCAAATAGATTTAAAAAAAGAAAAAATAAACCTAGTAGTTTAGAAACTAAATTCAATTTGCTACAAATTCTATTCTTACATATTATTTAAATAATATAGATAACTTATTCAAATTTTTAAGTCAAGTTGCCTAACTCTGATTTTTCTAAAAATTTTGCCACTTAAGGACCTATTTTTTCCATGATGATCTTGCACATACCCATTCAACATGTGTCCTCACATGTGCAGGGTGGTAAAATTAAAGCATTCAATTATGACTGATGTATACATTACAATTAATGAATAAATGGAAATAATAAATTATGCGATAATGAAAAGATTTCGCATACCTTGAATTCAGTTCTCAGGCATGCCGTAAAAGACAACATCATATCATGAAATGATAGCTGGAAGATTGAATGCATAAATGAGGCAGAGTGGCAATATGGCTGACATGGCAGATAAAGGAATGAATGATGTGATAGATGAAAAAAATGGAGAAAAGTGGTTTTCTTTTAAAAAAGAAAACTTTATTATGGGCGGTCAACACAATACTTAAAGAGAAGCTGCAGGAAAAAGGCCTAAGCCTTTTGCTGCAGGAAGACCAGTCAAAACAAACTTTTTCAGGAACTCTTCCTTTGATGTCAGCTTATGATATAACCACAGTCGGTGTCCATTAACTAGCAATTTGAAACGGACTGGATCAATTGTGGCCAGCTGTACTGAACCGTTGTCAAACACATTCTCAACTTCATAGGGACTGAGCCAGCGGGTTGTGAGCTTACCTTGGTTTTCTTGATATCTGGAATCATATAACAGAGCCTAATCACCAACAAAGAATTACTTGGTTTTAATGTGTTGATTGTGCCATTTCTTCCTTTGCTATTGGACAGCTTCTGTATGCTGCAGGGTAGCTTTGCTCATTTCATCCAAGGCATTCAGCTGCAGGAGATGTTCGTTCTGTGCTTCAGAAATGTCTATATTGAGTTTGAGAGATGTCCTCAGAGTTTTATGTTCAAATTCAATGGGCAACATGGCTGTTTTCCCATAAAGCAGTTCAAAAGGTGTAAACCCAGTTGTTATTTTCCATGCAGTTCTGTAGGCCCAGACAACTTCAGGAAGTCTACTGCTCTAATCTTTCCTATGGAGCTGCACTGTCTTTGTTAGGATTGCCTCAATTTCCCTATTTGTAACCTTCGCTTGACCATTGGCTTGAGGGTGATAGGGGCTGGACTTCCTATGCTTGATTTTATAGTCATTCATTAGTGCAGTGATAAAATTGGATGTGAACTAAGCTCCCTGATCAATTACAAGCTCTCTGGAAACTCCAAATCTAGTGAAAATTTGCTCATACAAAAATTTAGCAACCTTGTTATCACGAGCATGAGTCATTTCCTTTACTTCAACCCACTTTGTTACATAATCCATGCAAACCAGAATGTATGACTTGCCATTTGATGGTGGATCAATTGGTCCAACAAAATCCATTCCCCATTTATCAAAGGGGGTGACTATAACCCGTGGATACAATGGCATTTCATCTGACCTGGTTGGTCTTCCCATACATTGGCATCTGTCACATTTCCTTGTATAAGCTACAACATCCTTATGTAATGTTGGCCAATAATATCTTGTTGTAAGAACCTTCATTGATGTTCTCTTGGCTGCAAAATGTCCCCCACATGGTTCATCATGGCAAGTATGCAAGATATCATAAGTCTCATCTTCTCCTATACATCTTCGCATTACTTGATTAGGTTCTGTGTAAAACAGACAATTTATAATCTATGAAAAGTTAAAACTTTTCTCAATTAACAGTTTCTTTTCTTTTAGGGAGAAGTGAGCTGGTATTCTGCTTGCTGCTAGATAATTGGCAATGTCTGCATACCATAGAGTGTGTGCAGCAATGGAAAATAGGTGGTCATCAGGGAACCTATCATCAATGACTTCTTGTTCAGCAGGTGCAGTTGTTTGAAGCCTTGATAAAAAATTAGCCACAACATTAGCTCTTCATAGTTTATCAATGATTGTAATGTCGAATTCTTGCAACAACATGAGAAATCTTGCCAACCTACCAGAGATGGCAGGCTTGTTCATCAGATACCTGATTGCTGCGTGGTCGGTGTGAACAAATATCTGATAACCTGTGATATAATGCCTAAATTTATTCAAAACATACACTACTGCTAGCAACTCCTTTTCTGTAATAGTGTAGTTTAGCTCAGGACCTTGAAGGTTTTTGCTGATAAAATAGATAGCATGCTCAATTGAATTTTCTTTTTGGGCTAAGGCTGCCCCTATGCCAAAGTCAGAAGCATCAGCATGTATGTGAAGAGGCAGAGTCCATTTTGGACCTTGAAGAATAGGGGTTTTAGTAAGCAATTCCTTTAGCTGCAAGAAAGATTTTTCACAGGCCTCTGTCTAATTGAATGCAAAATCCTTAGATAATAAGGCATATAGTGGACTGACAATTTTATTGAAATCTTTTATAAACCTTCTATAATACTCTGCATGGCCCAGGAAGCTTCTGACATCCTTTTGTTTTGTAGGAGTTTGTAAATTCAGAATAACTTCAATTTTAGCAGGGTCAACCTGAATTCCATCCTTTGAGAGATGATGGCCTAGAACAATACCTTCTTGCATCATCATAAAGCACTTTTCACTGTTCAGAGACAAATTTTGCTCTCTACACCTTTCCAATAATTTTTCTAAATTCACCAGTGCTTCTTCAAATATAACCCCATAGGTAGTGAAGTCATCCATATAAATTTCCGTATAGTCATGAGATATATCAGCAAAAATACTAATTACTGCTCTCTAAAATGTTGCTGGCGCATTGCATAGACCAAAAGGCAAGACTAAGTAAGCAAATGTTCCCCATGGACAGGTAAAAGTGGTCTTATCTTGATCTTCAGGGGCAATTTTTATCTGATTGCACCCACTGTAGCCATCCAAGAAGGAGAAATAACTTTTACCAGACAATTAGTCTAGCACTTGGTCTACAAATGGCAGTGGAAAGTGATATTTTTTAGTGGCAATGTTCAACTCTCTGTAATCTACACACACTCTCCATTTTCCACCTTTTTTAGGGACAATAACTAATGAAGAGACCCACTGACTGTCAGAGATTGGGTAGATAAAACTAGCATCAAACAACTTTTGAAGCTCATTCTTAACTATTTCTCTGAGTGATGGTTTTATTCTTCTTTGGGGATGCCTAACTGGTAAACAGACTTCTTTGATATAGATCATATGAGTACAAATTTGAGGATCTATTCCTTTCATGTCCCCATATTCCCATGCAAAAGCTTTATGTTGATCTTGCAGCATTTTGAGTAGGACAACCTGTTGAGATTGTGACAACTTGCTATTGATATTTAAACAGTGACCTGGAGACAATTCTATTTTCTTAGTAAGATCACTCATAGAATCTACAGGTGATGTTTGTACCTCTTGTGGAAGCAAGTTATGAAAAATTACAAGACATTTAGGCAGCGAACTCTCAGAATTTAGTTGCTGCAGGAAACATTGTAGATGACTGCTATTTGGATCAGATGAACTACCTATATCAGAGTTAAACTGCAAAATTTGAAAAAGAAAGGCATCCTCATTCTGAAGTTGTGAGAATGGATCAATTTGGAGCATCATTAATTGAACCAACGAATTGGCTTCTTCAGTTTCTTCCCCCACATCTAGCCAAACAAGTTGGGACAAATCTAGTTGAGGTCTAGCAGGCGGATACAAAGCCAATTTTTTTGTGGACTGTCCATCAGAAATAGTCATATCTCTAGAATGACATCCTATAAAAGCATCATCAGTTGCTAACCATGGTCTACCTAGGATAACAGGGTATCCTCCTAAAGTTTCTTTAGTAGATAATATTGTAAAATCAGCTGGATACTTCCAAGATTCAAGAGTGACAATTACATCTTCCACCATTCTATCAGGTGTGACTGTGGAGCTATCAGCAAGCTGCAGGACTGTAGGTGTAGACTGAATGTTTAGGATGTTCAAGTAGTCCATAGTATGCTTGGTCATGACATTGATGGCAGCACCAAGGTCAATCAAAACATTTTTTACAATTTGGCCATTTATATGTATTTGCACTACAGGACTTCCAGGGTCAGTGTACTTTGGAATGACTATATTTCCCAACATTATATCAGCCAATTTCCCTAAAACATGAATTGTTTTGGGATCCTTTTTCTTCCATCCAGGTTTCTTCAAACATGCCTCTTTAATGGCTTTTCCATAAATTGGAACATCTTTAAAGGCCTGAAATAAAGGAATTTAAATTTGTACATTCTTTAACTGATCCAGAATGTCAAAAGTGGGTTCTTCCATGGATTTAGGTGTGGTACTTTGTAACCTCTGAGGAAAAGGTGGTTTGTCTTGACTTTGCAAAACAGGCTCTTTAGAAATCGTATCAGTTATAG
The DNA here is from genome assembly GCA_007258455.2 of Sequoia sempervirens. Lineage (NCBI taxonomy): Eukaryota > Viridiplantae > Streptophyta > Pinopsida > Cupressales > Cupressaceae > Sequoia > Sequoia sempervirens. Next base: position 513,023,132 of record VDFB02000015.1, read on the forward strand.
GCATATGCTCAGTAGGATCAGTAGGTGCAGTAGGTTCTTCAAGGGAAGAATTTGGTATCTTAGTAATTAGAGGTGGTTTTGGAGCAGGAAGAGTGGTTCCAAACCTCAAATGGATATCATGAATGTTTAAGGCATAAGCTAGATATTGGTTGGCTTCAACAAAATACATGGGCTGCTGTGGTTACTGTTGTTGCTTAATATTGGGATTTGGGAATGGCTGAGCAGGCATAGGCGTTTGTTTTGGAGGGTCAGTATTTGTGGCAATTGTTGTAGGAGGTGGCATGAGAGCCTAAGGTTGTGGCTGGGGAAGTAGCAGGAACCCAGGGGACTGGTTCTGCCATTACTGAGAACCTCTCCATTGAGGATTCTGCTGCCAATTACCTTGGGGTGGGGTCCATTGTCCTTGTAGCTGCTGCCAACCTCCTTGAGGAGATTGCCATTGAGGGGCCTGATAGTTAGGCCAAGGTGGTTGAGATGTATTCCAAGGTGGTGGTGGTCCATATGTAGGTTTCCATTGGTTATTATAGATAGAATAAGGATTACCAAAAGTCAAAGGGTCTTGAGGCATACCTTGTCTTTGAGCCCATGGTCTCCTTTGTGCAACAAAGAACACTTGATCATCATCACCTTCTACTGGCTTAAAGTCAGTAGGTAATTGCTTAGCTTCTAGATTAGCCACCATCTTGCATCTGCAGTCACGTTTCTTCTGTCTACAATGTGGATAGAACTCGACCAAGATTGCTTCAGCTTCCTCATATTTTTTCTGAGCTTGCATAGTGTCCAGTTGTGTAGCCATATTGTTAATGATATCCTGCTTGAAATCAGACAGCAAATTTGTAATCTCCATCCGGGAAACTCCACTGGAAGAAGACTTTCCCATTGTAGCTTGATAACCTCTACCCTTCTTCACATTTGCTCGGGAGTAATTGAGACATATCTTCATGAGATCACCCCAAGATGCTTGAGTGATATCACCGCCTCCCATCAGGTCCAAGGCATCTATGCAGGTATCATTGATTCCCCTTAGAAAAAAGTAATTTCTGAGATTCTTCATTAAGAGTATGGTCTGAATTCTTTTTCAGAGAAAATAGGAATCTCGATATATAATCCTCCAGACTTTCATCTTCCTTTTGTTGAATTCAAAATATGTCATAACCTTTACTACCACTCTTACAGTATTCCTTGTATTTCTCAAGAAGTTTTGTTTGCATGGCTGGCCAACTATCGACAACACCCCTTCCCAGACTCATGAACCATCTGAGAGCTCCCTCCTTTAAGGTAGTAGGAAACAATTTTAGTTTGTGAGCATCTGAAGTGTAGTCATAACTGCGACAGAGGATATCAAACTCGAACAAGAAGGTCTCTGGGTCTTCTGTGACTAAGCCATAGAACTTGGGAAGTAATGAAGAAGGAATGTTCTTAAGGTTGTAATTGTTTTGCTTAGGAGTAATGGGGAATTCAAAAGCAGGAGGTTGATTCAGTGGATTACGTGCCATGTTCACCTAACCAAGTATAGGAGCAAATGGATTTTCTTTAGGTTCTTCATCAAATGGGCCGAATAGCAAGTTAGCACACAGATCTTTAGCAAATGGGTCAATATCTAAGTCTCCTTCATCCTCAAATAGGCTATAAGATAGTTCAGTTTTCTTGGCAATGAATGGCAGGTTGGGGAGAAATCTTCCCTGAGCATCTCTCCTTCTATGCATGCAATAAAAATGAATGGTATTTTAAAAGATTTTGAAAAACTTACTAAACTACTGCTAACGATGACTATAGCAGGTTCTTAGATTGACACCATCCCCAGCAATGGTGCCAAAAATGGTCACACCCACAAAAGGATATAAAAGTCACAGCAGAACTAAACTTGGGAATTGGACATTCCAACAAGCGACTAACATCTTCTCATGGTCATTCATTTACTTTGTCAAACCAGGGAACGTATACTTGAAATGGAGGAGCATGGTATGTGCACTAAGAACTAGTTTCCAGTCACCATCTATAGAAAACAAATGCTTAAAAGAAATGCAACACAAAACTTTTTAACTCAAACACAACTCAGCTAAAACATAAATCATAGCAGCTATTATTAAAAGACAAACTGTGAACTAGCCTTATGCTGCAGGAACAGACACAGGGATGGATTCCCGATGCTAAAGGAACAATACAAGGCTGAGTTTGTGTTGAAATCTACAGAAATAGATTCTAACTAGTAATCAACATGAAATGAACAGTTAACTACAACAACTTGCTACAAAATACTCACTAAGTGGGCCCCCTTAGCAAGCATCAACTAGATTACACAAGAAGTTGACTCAAAGCTTCATCAAATTTTATTCATACTCAGAACTAGGATACATCGATTACTCTGTTTGGAAATAAAACTTAACACAAAACTCTATTGCTTGTTCAACTTAATTTTAACACATATTGTTTCATCATCATTCACTCACGTAGGAGGAAGGGTTATTTAAATGAAAAAGGAAACTAACTAACTAACAAAGGAAGTTGTGATCATAAATACATTCTGAATCCGCGGAACAGATATTCATAAATGAAAGTCTATCTACTTGACGCGACCCAGAGAGAATATAGCATTACACACTCCCTAGATCAAAGGACCGTTTAAGCTCCTTCCCAAAGATTCCGTCAAAGAGTTATTACTGGAACAACTTCTTCAACAAAGCCAAGATTCTTTGCGCTTGATCAGCTCCTGCTCCCTCCAACAACCTGCAATAAGTGACAGAGGCGAAGGAAAGCATACACACAAGTTGCACGACATCCATTCATTAATCACACGTTAATCCTATTCCATTATCCAAAATCATAAGCATACATCAGCCATGTGGGAGGTCAGAAAGGTAATTAATAAAGTTTTCAAGCTATAGGAATATGGAATTCGTTGCTACAGGATACCACCCAAAAAGTATTTAATCAACAGGTTTAAACAAATATTAATAACAAAAGTAAGAGTATCAAAAATTTCAAACTATGACCATATTTAAGGCTCATCAACATTTCCTAAAAATAGCTTTCAAAGTTGCCTACGGGTTACACTTTCTTACATCACATTCAAGGCACAAAATAACACTTCAACAACTTCACTATATAAATTAACTTTAAACATTCACACTATTTGACTCACACAAAACATATTGTTTATCTCAATATTCACATAACACAACACACATCACACTTCTTCACACCATAACATAATAGCTAAAGCAAAATAATAAAGTTATGTAAACAATATTTTGTAAAGAATAAAGTTACATACCTTTATTAAATCTTAGTGCACATTTCTTGCGTGAACTCAACCTACTCCTGATCAAAGTGATGATAGTTCTCATTGGTAAAATGTAGCCCACTTTCAAATCAAGTTAGGCCTCCTTGTACCTGCTAACTTAAATAACAATGTTTAGGAATTGCAATGCCTCATAATTTATAACAATATGAACACCATCATGGATGCATGAGGGTTACAACAATGTAGTAACTAGTATGTAATACAGGATCACAATGAACTAACAACTTGTAATCATCACATAGTCTAAGTGGATGGTTGTACATCACACTACTTTGGCCAAAGTGTTTCATACAGTATTTCTACTGAGGGTCATCTATCAAATACACTATTCAGGGTCGATTTGACTTAGGGCTATCTTACACTATGCATAGGTTTTTCCTCCAATTGATATTTTGTACCCCAGACATTGTACAACATGCTAAACTACTAGAATTGAATCAACATAACAAGTATTTCACAAGTTCCCTCCCATACTAGAATCTTTATCCTAGGAGTATCACAAGCTCTTCTGAGTTAACCTAATAACTTAGCTGTTGATCTTTACTTGACTCATGCCTTCATTTCAAACCTAGTATATAGTAACTAATACAACTAGTATTCTCCTTATATGGATATCATACAAGCAATGCAAAATACAACTAGAATGCATCTTTTATCTTTAATCATTTCACTTCCTATACACAAACAATAAATACAATTCAAGAAGTGTTAAAGGATAACCATAGAAATAGATAGTAGAGGAACATCCCATGCCTATGATTTTCTTTTCCACAAAATGTTGAAAACACAACCTTCTCTTTTGACCAATCCAATAACTTCCAACACCATAGATAACTGACAACTCGCTCTCAGATTTCACTCTTCCTCACTCAGAAAATGGATATTCAGAACTAGTAATAACACAAAAGTATTTAACTAGTAGGTGTATGATTTGGTATAATATGCCTTCTCAAATGGATACTCAGAAATGGTGGAAGTTGTTATTTACTTACAACTGGAAAATGTATGATGCTCAGATATCTCAATATGAAAGAGGGAATTGCGATTTCAATCTAGGATCATAGTAAAATGCGTATAATAAGAATGATAGAATATGAATGAGTAAATGCATATGAATGAGGTAGGTTGGGTGACTATTTATAGAGCCTAGCCTCCCTTTTTTTTTGGCATGTGGTTTTCCACCACAACTATTAGACAGTTTCAAACTGGAGGTGGCGCTAGTTCCCTGCCATACTCAACACATAAAATGGTGAATTGTCCTCCAACAATTGACAACATTTTGAAGACTAATTCCAAGCACATGGAAAAATTGTTTCAATCGACACCTACATGATTATTCCTAGATGTGGCACCAATTTCATATTATGGCGGGTAAAGATGATCATAGAGAAAAAAGTCATTTGTTAAATTATGTACACATCGCCTATTTCCCAAGCTGAGTCAGCAATGTTGAATTCCTGTGTTGGTTTCATTCTTGATTGAATATTGACTCAGTCATTCGTATTAAACACCTTTGGTGGTTTTACTCATATGCGCATCTACAGGTGATGCAATTTCACTCATTGACGTCTCAAATTTAACTACAAACATTTTGCTATATAAACCATAGTCGATGGAAATATTTCGCATGCTTCATAATTTAAGAGATATACACTTTATCAATTAAGAATATTTTATTTCAAAGATAAATGATAAATATTCAACCAATTGAGAAATAACTTGATTTTCCAAATTTGTATGATTTAATATTTAATCAATTAGGAAATAATTCGATTTCCAAAGTTGAGAGATTAATATTAAATCAATATGGGAAATAATTTGATTTCCAAATATGAGTATATAAGAAATATATATATTATATTATATATATTTATAGTACCTAAATATGAGTATATAAGAAATATATATATTAATTTTATTTTCAAATATGAGTATATAAGAAATAATTTCTCTCTCTCTCTCTCTCTATGTGTCATTCTTCCTTTGTGCTCATTGTTCTATGAGTCATCTACGGAATGATGATGGTTCTGATCTCGATTATATCACTACGACAACAAAAAAAACTAACCCCAAATCCATGGATCTCTTATGTGTTATCTTAGGATTGCATATGGGGGGCAACCCTCCTTTCCATGACGTAGCTCTATCTCAAAAATATATGTTTTACTAGGGATTTTTGAAAAAATATCTCATGTATTGGCATTTATTATGTTCTACTTTAAAGTTATTTCTCACAACATGCTGTTTAGAAATTTATTTAAAGTGGGGGCATACACGTCCTTGCTCATTGTTTGCTTAAAAGTGTTGTCTTCTTACTTCACGTGATTTGTCTTCTTGATGGTGTCATTAGGTTTGATGTCCTTTAAGATTGCAACCTTTCTGAGCATACGACATTCCTCTTAGTAGTGATTCTATAGATTGCATGCCCTAAGTTATGAATATTTTATCCTTGACTAGTCCTCTTTTAGAGACATTAGGCATGATGTTCCCTAAGGTGAGAGCTTTCATGAACTAAGCAAAACCCCTCTAAATATCCTATCATATTGTATCTAAAATGGATACGAAGCATAACACAACTTGCTTGCTAGTGGAGCCTTTATGTTTTTCATGGCCACCAAGCATAACACAACTTGCTTGCCAGTGGAGCCTTTATGTTTTTCAACACCACCAAACATAATACAACTTGCTTGCCAATGGAGCCTTTTTCATGAGTACCTAGCATAACACAACTTGCTAGCATTGTGACCATTTTTGTGGCACCTTATCAAAGTTATCAGGAGGTATAACTTTGGTATGGTAATACAATGGGAGCCTGTAGACCTGGCATGACTTTCCAATTATCCACCTTTTTGGGACTCACCTAGTGGACAACAAATTTCACTAGCCCATGTGAGTACATTTTGTTTGCATAGTAGACAACAGGTTTCCAATTGTGATTTTTTTTGGAAAAACAACTAAGGCTTGATCCATACTGATTAGACAAACAATTGAGTCTTTTTCCACTCCCCTCTCTCTCTTCTCATTAATTTTGGCATTGTATGCTTGTGTATCTTGTCTTGCTGCTACATATTTAACAAAGATATGTGTCTCTTTGTTCCTTTGTTGGTTTTCCGTGAGATATTAGATCTTGGGGGATTGATCATCCTCCTTGACCTTTGTTGTCTTATCTTTCCAATAGTTGTACAATTAGACCTCTCTTGATGCAGGTTTGACTACTTTAATGTGAGTTTGACTCAAGGATCATCCTCTCACTAAAGAGGGGGCTAAATGTAGTGTTGAAAAATGTACTCCTTTACATTTTCACACTATGTTTGGGTCCCTTAATTTGATTATACTTAATAAATCCTATAATTATCCCAATTATGCATCTAAAATCCTAATTAATTGTAATTTCTAAAAGGGGAATCTTGATTTAATTAATGCAATAATCATTTTTATAACCCTGAAATAAATAGGTCCTCACAATTTAGGTTAAGACCCATTTTCCCTTGGGAAAATGGATCCCCTTTAGTTTCTTAATTCAAAATTTAAATATACTTTTGACAGCCTTTTTATGATTTTAAATTCAAATTCAAATGTCAGCTTGTAATGTTTAATTTTTGGGAAATTAAAAAATTTCCTATAAAAGCAAGGTCTTATCATTTCAAATCCTAGAAAAATTCATGAGAGCAAAGGGGATAGAAAATGTTATTGTCAAAGGTGTTCAAGAACATATTTATCAAGTATTTGTTGTAGCATTCAAGATATCAAGCATCATGTAAAATTTATCAAGTATCGTGCATGTTTTTGGAGCTAACATTGTGATGTAGGTTTCAAGCATCAAGATCACATCACTAATCAAGACATTTCATGCAAGATCAAGGCCTTGGAGAGATCTAGTAAGTTTTAGTCCTTCAAGGGTTTCAAATCAAGTGTTTTGTGAGTTGCAACATAGTACTTGTGTTCATTTGTCATTCCTTTCATGTTTCATTTCAATTCAAGGTTTAATTACCAAAATGGGGTTTTACCAAGGAAAACCCCCATTCACCAAAAAAAAATATTTTTTACCTCTTGTTTGTTTTGTAGATCTTAGGTTAAAGAAGGATTGAAGATATATCGAAGGAGAAAAATTGCAAGAGTTGTAAAAGTTGTGATCATTATCATCTAGCCACAAAAACTCACTTTCAGAATTTATTTCCAAATTTTTGATTGTGAAAACTAGAGGAATCAAGAGTGCAGACCAAGGACTAGAGGACTCTGAAAGAAAAATTTCAACCCCAGTAGCAAGACCCATTCGCCCTTGGGCGAATGAGGCCTAGGAGGACACTCAACACAAACTTTTTGTGATAGGTGCTTAAAATCAAGCCCTTCTCAGATCTGCAATTGCTTTATGGATTCTATCAAATTAAGGTTTAATTTAGGGGTTTCATATTTTACATTGCATCATTGCATTCATTTAGTATTTTTCATTCATCTCCCAAAAGTGTATTTCAGGTTGACTTACCTCATCCTTAGTCATAAGGAAAACAACAAGATCTCCACCAAGGTTGACTCACCTAAGGGTTGAAAGTCAATTTTTCAATAGGGGATCTCCTTTTCCTAATGAACTAAGGGAAATAGGTTGCATCATACCCCCATTCCATATTTTGATGAACTCGTTTTCCTATGTTTCAACTCATAATGGTGAGAGTTGGCCAAAATTTAAATTTTGAGGGTCAATTACATAAATAATAGGGATAAATGTCATGCCCCATAGGATTGACTTATGGAAATGATCAAGATATTAGGGTATGAATTAAATATATGTGTGTGGGTCCTTATAATAGGATGCATGTGTGGAATAAGTGTATCTATAAGGAAACACTAAGGGTTAATATAACAAGAGATGGGGGAAAGTGGAATGTATGGCGATATGATCAATTATATGTAAAAAAAAAATAAGATTTGGTAAATGAGCCAATCTTGGAAAAAGAGTACACCATGTGTTGATATGCAATTGATGTAGTGAGGGTAATGTGTAAAATGGACAACCAATTGTCACATGAATATTACACAAAAAAAGAGAAGAGTGTTTCAAATAATTAACACTATGTTCATCTATAAATATATTTTTACAATATATATCTTGATTACCCATCCATAGGGAGTGACAACATAGATGTATAAAGACTCTCTATAAAATTAATCTAATTGAGTGGTAAGTTATCGTCATAAAATAGATTAATTTATTACTTCATACATGACTTTATTTTAAAATAAATACATTCATTAATTATCACTCAATTCATGATTTGTCAATATCCAGTTTCAATGCTAATCTATGGTAGTGTCTAGTGCCAACTCTTTATCATCAAATTTATTGCATATCTATTTAATCAATAGAATGTAGTCTAATTACCTAGTATATTTTCAAAGAAAAAATGTTATGAATCATATGATACCTTGCAATGAAATTTTTTAAACTTCCATTGCACCATTAAATTAATTAAATGATAATTGCTAGCATTTTGACACATAGCCAAGTCAACAGTTACTAGGTTTTTCCAACACATTACCAAATATGTGTTGATTATATAATGTAAAACCATCCAAGATTTTTATGGCTAGGATAAAATTTAACCTATTGGTACCTAGATTTATAGTGTCAATTTTCTTTATCCATGGTGTCTTTGTGCATTTGACCTTATTTTCCCATCACATATAATCAGTATGAAAAATACATCTTTGTTATTCAATTTTTCACAAGTGTTGTTCCTCTTCATCCTCCATCTCACTATACCTTTATTGAATATTCAACAATCCCAAAAAATTATAAGTACAAAAATATTTCGATCAATTCCACCTTTTTTGCTAGATTGTAGAATTCTCTTGGAATACTAAACATTTCCTATTCATCAAATTATATATTTTCCTAATCTCCTTTCCAAAATAAAATCCTTGCAAGGGATTATTGTCTCCCCTTCCTTCTTTCCTTTTTCCTTCAATTCTTTCATGGGATTTTGATCATCATCCAATTTTTTTTTGAAAGAGGAACAAACGGGTTTTATAGGGACCCGAAACAACAAAGTTTACAAAGAAAAGATAAGACCGTCAAAGTCATCATTAACAAAAATACTGTGAAGAAAACAACAAAATGACAAAGCCACAGCCATCAAAAAATCCAGCAAGAGCCATAGAAAAGACCCAAAAAGATCAGACAAAATGCCAGCAGCAGCTAAACTTGGGACTTTAATTTTTTCGCAGTCTCAACTTCCAAGTCGTTCATTTCCTTAACCCCCCTCTTTAAGATTTGGACCATCTGGGTAGAAGGAGATGCTTTCCTCTTAAGGTTGGCACGGGTCCTTTTCGATATACCTTGGTCCTCATTCTTGCTTTTATCATTGTCCTCTTCTAGATCAACAACCAGCAAGCCCTGTTGCAATTTCTCCAACTCTTCAGACATTGCATTGATGATTATGGCATTGTGCCTAGCCATTTTATGGTTTTGTTCCACTACAGTTTTCATGTTATTTCTTATTTTGACAATCTCAGCTTCTAGAGTCTTGTACTTGTCCTCAATGTCATCTTCTCCCATTCCAATATTTTTCTTTTTTTGTTTTGCTTCTTCATTGCTAAGAGTGGAGAGCTTCAATTCCAATTCCACTAGCTTGCTATTAAGAACCCCATTTCTGTGATTAAGATCATTAATTTCTTGATAGGCCCATTTCAAAACCCTGAAAATGTCACCAACACCACTTCTAACGGAGGCAAGAATATCTCCAGATTGAACCTAGTCTAAAATGAGGTTAACATCATCCGGATTGGGGGAGCTAGGAAATCTGGTATCATCAACTCTGAAAGAGGCAGGAGGGGTAGACACAGAGTTTCTGCTAGCTTCAGGACCTTCTCAGTTTTGTCCTCCAGAGAGTCCACAGAGTAGGAAACCAACTTATTGGTTGGAGCCCTTGAGAGTGGGATTCTTTAAGGGAATCGGGTAGTCAGGGTGGATCTCAAGGTTAGCTTTAGCAAGTTGGGGTTTACTAAGCTAGTTTTTCTTACTAGACAACACAAGGGGTGGGTGGGCTTCAACAATTCTCTCTTGGTTAGGTTGATTCTCCGAACCACCACTGTCCATTTCATAGTCCTCAGACGCTGTTGAGGCAACCGGTTTGGATAATGCTAATAGGCTTTGATAGTGTTTATATATTAACCTAATAAGACTAGGATGAAGAATAGGTTATCTCTTGGGATTTTTCTTGTGGTCCTCAAGGCTATTACTCAACGAACAGAACAAATAATGAGGCAGAGAAATCCGTACCTTATGGAAAAAGTGGTTAAGGATAGAAAAATGATGACCATAAACTCTGGTGAATCTCCCGTCCAGAGTAATATACTCCATTATGACACAAAGTACCTTTCTCCACAATGCCTTGATGGTGTCAATTTCAATGTAGCTATTGAAAATTTTGACCAGTTTCAATCTCTCTTTTTCCTTCTTAGGAAAATTTAATTACTGCCTCGTCAGAAAACCTTCTATTGCGATAAAACTTCACACCCTCAGTGGACATTCCAGTCACCTCTCTTATAATTCAATCATCCAGCTTCACCTTTCTCCCAAAGAGGATTATTTCTCCATTGTTCCAGATCTTCTCAAAATAGTCTGTAGCCATAGTATCAGGCCCGTGAAGTTTTCTAGAAATGGAACCAGACCACCTCTCAAAACCTGTTTCCAGACCTTATCATTCCTTGTGTGCACCTCATAGCTATTTGGCTCAAGTCTTTTCCTGTCCCCCCCCATTTTCGTTTGCACCTCACTATAGACTCTACTAGCATCGAAACCATGTTGCAATTTTACGCAACCATTCCAATGAACCCACAAAGCGTGCTGCTTTTTCTTCCCAACTAAGCAATATGACACGACCCCATCAAATCTCTTGATTTCAATGTACTTAGCCCTTTTCCTTTTAATCATTAAATATATTTTCCTCTTTCCCATGCGTAACATCATAATCTAATAAGGCCCTAACTTCAACTCCCAAATCCCTAAAATTTTTCCACGTGTCCATTCCTTGCCTTTTTACCTCCTCATTCGCAAAGTAATTTGCCACACTGTTAGCTTCCCTATAGACGTGTGAAACTTGAACTTTATCAAACTTGTCTAAAATAGATTTTTCTTCATCAATCCAATTATTTATAGTCTAGGAGGGGGGTCCTACCTAGGAGACAATCAATGATGTTTTTAGAGTCCCCTTCAAGCCATAAGTATTTAATATTCAAATTATGAGCTAACTTTAAAACTTGAAAAACTCCTATAGCCTCTGCCACATGGTTGGTTTGATGACCTAGGGAAATGACAACAACCGCTATAAAGTTACCATTTGAGTCCCTTAACACACCTCCACTTCCGGCCATCCTCGGTTTTCCCTTCATAGCGCCATCAAAGTTGGCCTTAGACGAACCATTTGGAGGAAAGGTCCAACACACACCCTCCCTACTTTTCTCAGCTAGCTTGGATGCCATAGAAATATCCATTTTAATAGTTCAATCATTTGCTATCATTAGATCATAGGGAGTACACACCACAACTTCAAGGTTAAGAGAATTTTGGGGAATAACATTGAAGTTTTCCTTTATAAGCCTAATTTTTTTTGCAAAAACATTAACCTTCGACATCTCCTTATCCCTAAAAAGTTTGTTATTACGTTCTTTGCACACTCCCCAAACAACAAAAGGGAAAATAAAAACCCATAACCTCCTAATGAAGGGATTTTGAGATGGAGCTATCCATTGTGAAAATAAATTTTCATTGGATAGGGGAAACACCCAAGAGATATTCTAGAGGGCTAATAATTTTCCCCAGATTAAAGAAACAAATGAGCAGTGGAGAAACAAATGGTTAGCTTACTCCACCTCACACTTACATAGGTAACATCTATTGGGGATTTGAAATCCCTATTTACAAAGATTATCCACCATAAGCACCTTATTTTGAAGCAGAATCTAGAAGAAGATGTTGACTTTTGGAGTCAAGTGTTTAATCAACATTTTAAACCAGAAGGGAGGGGGAGCTTGAGAAATGAACAACAAAGAGACATCCAATGAAACAGAGTAGTTACCCGAAGGGATGTCCATCTAGACAAGATTATCATCCGACTGAACCTGTCCCAAACTAACTGCCCTTAATGAAGATTGAAGCTGAGCCAACTCCTGACTAACCATGCACAGGTCCACCCACTCACCTTCATATCAATAATCTTTGACAAGCTCCCTAAAAGCAGCTTTGCATAACTCAGTCCATCTTTTGAATCTTTCAATTTTGATGATGGACTCTCTAAAAAGCCATCTATCCTCCCATAATCTGGCTTGATTTCTGCTTCTAATATGCCATCCTATCCCCAATTCCAAGATCTTTCTACCAGCAATCATATCATTCTAGCAAGCTGAACCACGAGGTAGAAAAGGAGAATCCAACAATGCTTTGAGGGACACACAATTGGTCATATATTTACTTCTTAAAATATATTTCCATTCTCCAACAAACAAGAAGGATCTCCATATTTGTTTGACTAGAAGAGTCTTACTAACCATTTTGATTTTTCTAAGACCTAAATCCCCCAAGGTTTTCAGTCTACATACCAAATCCCACCCTATAAGAGGCATCCTCTTTCTTTCCTCCATACTAGACCAAAGGAATTTTTTGTGGATCTTTTCAATGGCCTCAACATATTTAGCAAGAATTTTGAAGAGGCTTAAAGCATAAACTGAGAGATTTTCAAGAGAAGCTTTAAGAAGTTGAATACTTCCAGCTTGGTTCAAAAGAGCTCCTTTCCATCTAGCCAACTTCTTTCTGAACCTGTCAACCATCGAGCACCAAAAATAATCCGGAGGTTTAGGACATAGCGGTAGCCCAAGATAAGAAGAGGGTAAGGATTCCACTCTGCAACCAAGGATTCTTGCAATCTTGACCTATCTATCCTCAGGGGTATTGAAGAAGAAAAGGGAGCTCTTATGTCTATTGACCATCTGCCCAGTCACCTTCTCACATACATCCAAAATTTTTTTTAAAGTCTTAGCCACATTCACCGTAGATTTTCCCATCAACATAGTGTCATCAACAAACTGTTGGTGAGAACAAATCAAATTAGTAGATGAAGGACTAAGACCAACAAAAGACCTCTGTTCAATCAAACTTTTGAGATTCTTTCCTAGGCTCTCAGCCATAATAGTAAATAGAATAGGAGAAATGGGATCACCCTGTCTTAGGCTTCTTGAATTTTGAAAGAATCTGGATGGAGATCCATTCACAATAATAGAGGTGGTGACCGTAGTAACCAATTGATTCACCAACTGAATGACTTTGCTGCTAAAACCAAACACCCTAAGAATTTTGAATAGAAACTCTCAGTCATCACAGTCATAAGCTTTGGATATATCCAGCTTAAGAAGAAAGTCTTCAATTTTAGATTCCACAAGTGAATGAATATTCTTATGGACAGTGACTATAGAGTCTAAGATTTCCCTTCCAGGTACAAAACCATTCAGTTGAGGGGAAATCAACGAAGAAAGAATAGTAAGGATCCTTGAAGTCAAAACCTTTGATATGATTTTATAGAAAGAGTTGCAAAGACTAATGGGTCTGAATGCCTCAAACTCCATAGCTCTAGGTTTATTGGGAATAAGGACCACAAAAGTAGTATTTAATCCTTTAAGGAGTCTTCTGGATCCAAAGAATTCCTTAACAACATTCACAACATCTTTTTCAACAATACCCCAAAACAATTGAAAAAAGAACATAGGAAACCTAGAAAGTTATCCAGAAAGTTATCTCCCTTTTAGTCCTCATATACACTTTTACATTTCTTCCAGGTTGCTTCCCACACTCGTTGAAAGCTCCCAAGACACCATTAATGCTTTATTTAAGCCTACAACCACCATAGAAGGATTTTCCTACCTAAACACCATTGTGCAATCTCAGAAGCACATATTCACATACAAATTTGATGGAGAATAAGGGTAAGAATGCTACCCTTATACAATTTTTGAGCTCAAGATGCTAATGGTCTTCACACCTAATCTAAACCGTCCAGCTCATAGACTTTGAGAATTTTTCATTATTTAAAGAGGAACGTAAGAAACGAAATAAAACTACTCATGACCAAAGCTTTCAAGCATCAAAAGTATATACATTTGTTGAGAGATAGCAGATGCAGGATTCATTTGGCTGAGACTTGTGGAAGAACAGTAGCAGGACAATTCTCCTTTGGCAGGATATGTGTTTCAGAAATGCCTCGGCAAATATATTCCCGCCAAAGGAGAAATGCCTGCCACTGGTCTTCGCTCTCTGTGCTAAATGTGGCGAACCTGCCTTAACCAGTGCTTGGAAGGTGGTTAGTTTATATCGATAGGGCGAGTGGCATATTCAAAGAAAATATCCGGATCGTATGTGAGGCAGTTTAGATCATGGGTGCTTCTTTAATCAATTCAATGATATTGTCTTAAATCCATGAGATATAAGGGAATAATTCTTTTGCATGTTCCACTCTCCGCGTCCCCTCTTCATTGAAGGGGCGCTTCTGCTTTACATCTGTGATTCCCTTGAAACGCATGGAGTCCGCTTCTTTTTACCGTACAGTTGAAGGAATCCACCAGATATGATTAGCGCATCTTTTTAAAGGTTTCTTCGCTCCACTAGGAAAACAAATATCTGGTGCAAAAGTACGAAAAAGAGTGACAATTTAATGCACAAATGCCCCCTGCAATGTTCAGAGGATTCGGAGTATGGATAAGATCCAACGGAAGCTTCAATGAGAAATGCCATATTCATCCTATTTCTTAGATTTCGGGCATCGTTGAATGGAGAAAAGATGTACCCATCACTGTTTCACAGCTCACACTCACGTATTCTGAGTAATTAGGATTCGGATTTTTCAGTGAATATGCCACTCGCCCATTCGATAAAAATCATCTCTTTTCCAAGCCTGGTAAAGCAGTGTCACTCATAATTAACAGAAAAATGGACGCACTATTTCTTTGGTAGAAATAAATCTGTGATCGACACGTTATATGCTTTTCAACAAGAAAGTATGTGTTTAGCGTGCAGTAGCTGGCGCTTGTCCTTTGGGAATAATATATTTGTGAATAAAGATCCTGTTTAAAAACTGATGGAAGATGATGTTGGTAAATGTATCCATTCCAAAATTGACTGAGATAAAGAATAAATCCTTGATATATCCCTTACGAGTGAAGAATTTGATGCAGCATTATAGTATATGCCTAATGGAAAAATTCTTGGTTAGCTGGGTTTCGCCTAAATGTTTTAAGGCCTTATGGCCTTGCATTAGAATGGATTTCCTTTCCATGTACTTGGAAGTATATGAAAAAGGTTCACTTGGGCTCAACATCAACAAGCGTTTCATTAAGCTTCCATATAAAGGAAAAGTGCTGATATAATTTTTGGGTGGAGGTCTATTATTCTATGGAATATTATGGTTAAATCAATAGCAAGCCATATCAGGTTTATCATTCAAGAAATTGTCTAATTAGAACAAGTTAGGTTATTTTGAGGAGGAAAATGTATTTTATATAAATATATATATAATTTTGGAAGTAAGTTTAATGGGTTCAACAACTTGTTTAAAAATATTCTTTTAGTTAAATTAGATTTTGATAAAGCTTATGATAGAACAAGATGAACATTTAATTATAAAATATTAAAGTTATTTGATTTTAAGAAATCAAATATTTCTCACATTTTTTTTTTCAAAGATACTAATGTTAAATCTATCTTAATGGATCCTTGTGTTTTACACTTCCACTCCAAAGATTCTTCCACTAGGGCTACCCACTAGAACCTTATATTTATGTTCTCATAGCTAATAACCTTCGCCATCTCCTTAAACATGTTAAACAATAGGGTATAATCAAATGCATTTCATTGCTAGTAATGTTGCTGCTCTAGACTCACATTTTATTGATGATAGTATGCTAGTATTAAAAAAGAGAGGAATATATATCTAATACCATTAATATACTAAATGACTATTGTGTTGCTTTGGGTTCACATTTGACCATGAGCAAAACTAAGTATTTCATGGCTTCCCCTAGCACTTTGCCTAGGTATATACCCTCATAATGGAAATGGTTCAAGAATTAAATTATTTCTAGATATCTAGGCATACCCTTCATTCTAGGTGTTTCCTTACAATATATGTGGAAATTATTTCTTGATAATCTATTAAATAATTTGTTATCATGTTCAAATAGATTCCTTTCATTGACAAGAAAGATTAAAGTGGCCAACAAGATTCTCTTAGGTAGTTAGGTTTACATTTAATCTCATTAGCTACCTTTTAAAACATGCTACATCTAACTTACAAAACTCATCAAGAAATTCTTTTTGGATTTAAATGAGGAAAAAAAAGTGACATTGATGGATCCTTGATTAATTTGTAATCAACACAAAGCAAATGGTGGTCTTGGCATTATAATTGATTTGAATACTAAAAAAATATGTATTGTTGCTAAATGGATTGTTATATTTCTTCATGGTTCAACTCCATGGAAGGATATTATTAGGTCCCATGTTCAAACAATCATTATTTCCAATTCATGAGTTTCTATATGGTGGAATGAAAAAACTATTTTGGCTCCTTGCTTCAAGATTCAAGCCCCCTCTTGAGTGAAGAGTATTTAGAAAGCATGACATATTATTGCATCTCTCTTAACAATTATTTCTTTCCTCACATATTTATTTTGGTGGAATAGATTGGCTCAACTTGATATTAAATTAATTTCCCTTAGATTTTTTTTTTAATAAAAAGGTGTTATGTAAAGTATTGTTGATTTATGGGATCTACTCATTTAATGTCATGGAAGAAATATCATCACCTTGAATTTGAGTTTAAATTTTCAAATCAATAGCAACATAGTATACATTTGATGTAATCTCTTGTCCCCAATAGTTCCAACTTAAAATGTCAAATAGTACAAGATTTATTCTTAAAAGATTGGTGATGTTATATTGGAAGCAATATAATTCAAGTTTCCTAGTGAGAGATATTTATTAAATTCTTCTTCTCTTATTTAATATTGATGAGACGCTAAACTTGAAGAGGAAATTCCCATTCTCCTCCATGAAATAGTGTAGACTCAATAATACAACATGGAATTCAAGGGTTGCTAGACAAGCTCAATTTCTAACCTAGAAACTCTTCCATCCCCTCTTTCCTATTCAAAATCCCCTTTGTTTCAATCCAAAGAATATAGGAAATTTCCCATTCTATAAAAAGAAAGAGACAAACAAACAATTTTTTTTGTTCTATGGGATTCCTAGAGCTTATGATAATGGATCATCCACTTTGCTCTAGTAATATTATCTATATGGCTGTCATGGAAATATATCAGTTAAGGAATCAAAACCTCTCAAAATGTTATTGTTGAATCCTATCATTAAAAATATTTTATTGTTTTGGAAACAAAGGCGTGCTACCATTTATTTAAATATTTTTCCCAATTAGATTTTCTAATTGGATCAAGAAATTTAGACCTTTTATCTCATATTCTTTTCTAGTTTACAAATCTAGAAAAGAATCTACATGATCTAATTTTTAATATAGAGCTCAAATAATAGATGGATGGCATATTAGTGCATGTGAGAACTTTGGCCAATTATCACAATCACTTGACTAAATCCATTGATGAAATCCTCAATATTTTTGATATCTTCTCTAATTCCAAGATTTTGAAAATAATTTTTATGTAATAAATCTCTTACCAAATCTAAAATTCAAGGATGCATCTAATTGTATAGGTGGGAGTGGTTTATGATATTTATTTTGAATAATTTTATTTATTCTATGTTCCCCCTACTAGTCCATGATTATTTTGATACTTTCAAGGATCTTGTGTAGGTTTTTTTGGCTCATGCTCATAATTCCTTGCGACACTATTTATCTCTTCTTCCATCAGACCTTTATCACTATCTTTTTTGTTCTGTCTAGAGCTCTTCATTTGAGTATCTACTATCCTCTTTCATAGTTTTATTGAATGAATGTTAGTATAGTTGCTAGGTTTAGTTTCCATTAATTATTGTTGATATTTTACTGTAATTTGTAGCACATTTTGTTGTTCCTTTGTATTTTTATTTATTTTTATATTTTTTAACTAATATTTTATTCCCATAGATAATTATTTGTGAATTAGAAGAAGAATGGATCTTTTAAAAATTTAAAGTTATGGAAATTATGATATATAATTTATACAAATTTCTTAGTAGTGTATTGAAAGTACGTAAAATGTTTCAATGAGATGTTGTCTTTTATAATTCAATGATTTCTTAAATTGAATAAAATAGTGCTTTAATTCTTCTAAAAAATATCACTCAACTAAATCTTCTTTAATTAAACAAAATTATTGATAGATATATGCAAACATGGAATTCTTGTTAAAGCTTAAAAAAAATCAAGATAAATACCTTAATTAAATATATTTTTTGGATTTAGACATTAGTTAACATTGAATACAAAAAATGAGAGAGATAAAGTAGAATGTTTTAAAAAAATTTAGAACTGGAAGAGAGCTGGAAAGCCAAGATGAGACTGAATGGGAGGAGGTTATTTCACATTCAAGGTCAAAGAAGGAAAAAAAAAAGAGGATGGAAACCTCAAGTGGAATGATCACTAGAACTAGGGCCAAGATGGACTGTGGGAATACTAAGCCTGGCCAGGGAAGGAAATCAGAAAAATGGCAAAGGGAACAAGGCAGCCTTCAGGATATAGTGGATGGGATCCAAATGACCATCCTGGAGATACTTCAATCCTCAGGTAAGAAATGAAAATCATGTCATGGAATATAAGAGGGCTAAATAGCCGTCATAAAAATGATGTTTTGCAAAATTTTGTTAGGGACCACAAACCTAATATTCTTCTTGTTCAAGAAACAAAAATGCCTAAAGATAAAGTAGAATGTTTTAAAAAATTTCAGAACTGTGTGGCTCACGGAAATAGTTCTGCGGGTGCTTCAGAGGGAATTGTTACTTTTTGGAACAAGTTGTTTATTAAAGGTGAGCCCTTAATGGAGAATGGTAATTTAGTTGCCACCAGATTTACCCACATAAGAGACAATTTTTGTTGGATTCAATCCAATATATATGCCTCAAATTGTAAGAATGCTAGAAATTCCTTTTGGTGTGAGTTGTCTGGTTTTTGAAAATGTTTTGCTAATGAGCACTGGGTGGTCATGGGAGACTTCAATACTCCTCTCCTGAATGATGAAAAATTTGGAGGTTCTCAAATTAACTGGGATAGTATTTCAGGTCTCTCCGACTTCATTAACAGTAATGCCTTGATAGACCTTGACCTGCAAGGTGCTTCTTATACCTGGACTAATAGGAGGTTAGGACCTGATTTGATCCAAGTGAGACTCGATAGGGCCCTTGTTTCTAGTCAATTGTTTATAGACTATTTTTGTGCTTTGAGAGCTTTATCAAGGGTAGGATCTGATCATTTTCCCATTTGTCTAATGGTGGATCCTACTAAGGTGAAAAAGAACTCCCCTTTCAGATTCAATTTTTTTTGGCTATCTCATCCTCGAATCTTTGAGGAAATCAGTAGATGGTGGAATATTGATATTATTGGCACAACTATGTTCAGGATTGCTAAAAAATTAAAGGAAGTGAAAATTAATTTGAGGAGATGGAAAAAGGATGCCTTTGGGAATATCTTTGGAACTAAGACATAAATTTAGGGTAAAATTCAAGAGATCCTGGCTAATATCCAGAAATGGGGGTACATTGATAATTACAGAGAAAAGGAAAATGAACTTCTCATTCAATTGCATGACATCATTGCTAAAGAGGAATTTTTTGGCGGCAAAGATCTAGGGTGTCTTGGTTGACTGAGGGAGATAGGAACACCATATTTTTTCATCTGTCTACTTCGAAACATAGGGCTGCTAACAGAATCACTTCATATATGTTAATGGGATGAGGTTTGAGGAGGAAGATGATATCAAGAAACAGGCTGTCCTTTTTTTTTAGCAACCTTCTTTCTTGTAATGGAGAGATTGTTCCTGAAGCTCAAGAATCCTTGATTGAGGCTATACCCTAGGTGATTGGTCACAATGAAAATTCTATGATCACTGCTATTCCTTCCAAGGCTGAAATTAGGAAAGCTATTTTCTCTTTTGATGGCAACAAAGCTCCTGGACCAGATGGTTTTCCCTTATTCTTCTTCCAAGTGTTTTGGGAAATTGTTGAGGTGGATGTTGAGAATGTTGTCAAGGAATTCTTTGGATCAAGATGTCTATTGAAAGAACTTAATGCTACTTTTGTGGTCCTTATTCCAAAAAAACCTGGGGCTTCAGAGTTTCAAGCTTTTTGGCCAATCAGCCTGTGCAATTCTATCTATAAAATTATTTCAAAGGTTTTAACTACAATAATGCTTTCTATGCTTCCTCAAATGATTGCTCCATAGCAGAATGGTTTTGTGCCAGGTAGGTACATTCTAGACTCTATTATCACTGTTCATGAGAATTTACATTCTTTAATGGTATCGAAGACTGAAGGGTTCATTCTTAAATTGGACATTTCTAAAGCCTATGATCGGGTTGAGTGGAATTTTTTATTTAAAATCCTGTTCATGTTTGGTTTTAATAACATAGTCATTCAACTAGTGAACTAGCTAGTTTCGACAGTTACTTCTTCTGTCATTGTGAATGGGTCACCTTTGAGGTTTTTTTAGACTTCCAGAGGCCTCAAACAGGGAGATCCTATCTCTCCTATTCTGTTTACAATTTTGGCTGAGAGTTTGGGAAGAAATATTAAAAAGCTTATTGATCAAAGATCCCTTGCTGGCTTAAGACCTTCCTCCTCTCTTTTAACCTATTCCCACCAACAATTTGTTGATGACACCATTCTCATGGGAAGATCTACTGTGGCTGAAGCTAATCTACTTTCAAAAGAATTCTGAATCTTTATGAATCTGCTTCCACGCAAGTTGTTAATAGGGCTAAGAGTTCAATTTTCTTCCTCAATACTCCGGAGCATAGACAAGTTAAACTTGCTTAGATTCTTGGTTGCCGGATTGATCCTCTTTCGTCAACCTATCTTGGTTTTCCTCTTTGCATCAAACCCTTGGACTCATTCTGGATCTCTTTGGTTAAAAAATTCAATAAGAAGCTATCGGGGTGGAAAGGAGCTCTACTCAGTCAAGCTAAAAAAATCCAGCTCCTAAAGGCTTCTTTGCAAAATCTTCCTGTGTATGCTCTTAATTTATTTAAAATTCTTGCTAAGTATGCTGAGGCCATTGAAAAAATTCAGAAAAGGTTTCTCTGGTCTGGTGTGGAGGATAAGAAGAGAATGCCACTCGTTGGATGGGATCTGGTCTGTAGACCTAAATCGAGAGGGGGCCTGGGCTTAAGGAAAATTAAAGTGCTGAATTTGTCCCTTCTTGCTAAACAGCTTTGGAGAACTCTTACTTTGAGAGGGGAATGGCGAGATACCTTAAAAGCCAAATATTTTAGCAACTGTGAGTCTCTTAATGAGGTTATAAATTCTTCTCTCTTACCTCATGGGTCTGTTTGTTGGAATGATATGAGCAGAGGTAGAAAGTTGCTGGAAATGGGAGCTAGCTGGTTGGTTGGAAAAGGAAATTATGTTAGGTTTTGGAAAGACAGATGGATTTTTAAAGATCCGTTAATAAAAAATGATAAATTCAGTAAATGGATGAATGATTGTAAAAGGGAATTCGGGGTCTTGGTTAAAGATTACTGGAGGAATGGGGGTTGGGTTGATTTGAAGACCATCAGTCAGGATCTTAGCCCTGTTCAGTCGGCCTTTAGGGCCCTAAGACTAGCTCAACACCAGGTGGATGATCTTTCTGTTTGGTTAGACAATCCATCTGGCATTTTTTCAGTTTCTTCTGCTACTTCTATGCTGGCTAATCCGTTGGAGCCTCCGCCCTTATGGGCTAAGGCTTGGATTAATCACCTAATTCCTAAAATCAATATTTTCTATTGGATAATGCTACAGAATAAGATTCTCACTTTGGACAATCTTGGAAAAAGAGGAATTCAATTACCTAACAGGTGCTACATGTGCAGGAACGATGCTGAGACTGTTAATCATCTTTTTCTTCATTGCCCTTTTGTTTCGAACATATGGGGTAAAATTTTTGAGCTTCTTGATTTGGTTTGGGTTTCCCCTGCTTCTCTCGAAGACTTTTTCTTGCAATGGAAAGCTCCTTCAAAAAATCCTTTTGTGCGAAAGCTCTGGTCTTTTGTTCTACCTTTTGTGTCATGGAATATTTGGAAGGAAAGAAACAACAGAGTGTTTAGGGGAAAAGAGAAGTTGGAGGGGGACTTGCATGAAAAAATCATTAGGGCTATAATGGAAAATTTATCTTTAATCCCAAGAAAAATGGTTGATAAAGCTAATTGGTCTCCTTTCGATATTGCTACGGCAGAAAAGTGGAATTCCAAATTAGTAGTGTTAAATGTCCCCATGCCTGATGTTTGTGGGAGGGAGAACGCTAGTTGGTCTTTGCCACCTTTGGGTTGGTTGAAAGCCAATTTTGATGGTACTGCTAAAGGCAACCCAGGGAAAGCTGGCAGTGGGTGTGTTTTAAGGGACAACACGAGGGATTTTATTGCGGCTTTTGCTGTGGACATTGACACCCAAACTAATCATGTTGCGGAAGCTGTAGGGGCTTATCATGCGGTTAAATTAGCTTTCAAGATGAACACGAAATGTCTTTGGTTGGAGGGTGATTCAATGAATATAATAAATTGCATTCTTGGGCTTACCCCTCCCTCGTGGACCATTAAAAAGTGGATCAAAGATACACTAATCTTATTAAGGAAATTCGATAAAGGGAAAGTGTCCCACGCCTACAGAGAAGCCAATAAGGTGGCTGATTACTTCGCCAATGAAGGGGTTAAGAAGAGCGGGGAAAACACATGGAGGAAGAATGACTACCTCCATTCTGAGGTGAAAGTGTTAATTTATTATGATTCAATGCATGGAAGAGAAGCTTGTCTTCATCATGATGAAGAGGATAAAGATTAGGTACGTCGATTTCATTAGATTTGATGGGACCGGTGTCATTTTTTTTTCAAGAAGAGTCTTTGGCATGCTTTCTGCGTGTTTCATAAAATATACTCAAACGAGACCCAAAGCAACTATAGGGTGTGGTATAATAGAGCTTTGAAGATGGGGGGAGAGAGAAAACGTGTGGAGCCGAGCAGCTTTCAAGAGCATAGAAAGAATGCTAAAGCCTAGGAAAGAATTGAAAAGGGAGGTTTAGTCCCATTTTTGGAAAAGCTCCATGGTACCGACGAGGGGATGCTGGACTATTTTGCCAAAAATTGGAAAAATGGTGAGATTGTGTTGTTTGGTAGGAATGTTAAGCTGAATGAGGAAATAATCGGTGAGATTACTGGTGTTTCGACTGAGGGTGTGAAATTTTATTGGGACCGTCGGTTCTCTGATGAAGCGGTCATAAGATTTCCTAAAAAAGACAAGGATAAGGCTAAGTTGGTTAAGGTTTCCAATAGCTACTTTGATGTGGAGTCCATTAAATCAATTTGGAGGAAATTTTTTAGAGTAATAATGGAGTATATCACGGTTGACGGGTGCTTCACCAGGGCGTATGGTTATCACTTTGCCATTCTAAACCATTTTCGTCAGAAGGTTTGTATCTCTTTTCCTTTTTACTTATTCTCTTCTTTGAAGAATTGCCTTGATGAAGTTGAAAGAAACCCTAGGAGGACTTCTATTATTCACCCTGGTCTTGTCATGCTCATCTATGAGCATTATCAAAATTTACCTGCTTTGCCTAAAATTGTTGATATTGGGGATTTGGATGATGAGGATACTAAAAGTAGCAGGGAGAACGACCCCCTGGCCCCTCCTGCTTGTGCCCCTGTTGGTCCTAATACCATTGCTCCCCAGTCCCTGTCTTGTTGGAATGCCCTTATGGATTATGTTCCGCCTTCATGTCCTAATATGCAGCCTTTGCATGATTTCCCTATCCTGGGTTTTTCCTCACCGCCCTGTCTTAATCCCCAGCTGTCTCCTAGCTGCCCCACCCCGGGTTTGGTCTCTAGTTTTAAAGGTACCTCAGTTACAAAATTAGTCTCGTATTCTGGGAATTCTATGGAAATTATTTCTGATAAACCTTAAAGAGTCGGCCCCTAGTGCCCCTACGTCTGGAAGATTTGGGAATGCCCTAATGATTCCCCTAATCAGGATGAAATTAATTCTGCCCTGAATAAGCTCAAGCCTGAGGACATTGTGAGTGTGGCAAAAAAAAGTACGGATGGCCTTTTCACTATTCTCAAGTGGACCCAGAAGGATGGCTATGATTTGAAAGGCCGCAATAGAGATCTCAGCAACAAAGTCATGGATTTGGAGCAGAAGATTAGCTAGATTTGTAATGAGAATGAGGGACAGGAAACCCCCTTACCAAGGAAAAGACAACATTCGTAAGAGGAAAGATTGACCAGGCTTGAGTGTAATATGTCCAAGATAGGGCAAAATATTAGGGCAACTGTGGCGAATAATCACAAAATTGCCAGGCATAACACCATTATCATCAATGCTATGGTGGAAAAGCTCAAAAAAAATCAAAAGGGATCATTGGTCGTGGATTTGGATGCGGACAGAGGTTGCAGCAGATCTCCTGTTGAAGGGATTTCGACTCACACCTGGGCTAATACGAAGAGGAAGACCCCGATTTCTTCACAAACAGTTCAAATCCTCAAGCAGGGGTTACAGGATATGAACGATGTTGAAAAGGAGGCTGAGGAGTTGATGAACACCTTGGAGTAGTACGGTGGTGTTTGTTTCTGGTTTTTTGGCGGTCCTTATTTTGGACCCTGTTGTCTCTTTGTGCTGTCGTTTCCTTTTTGGGACAGCTGTCTGTTTGTTTGGACTTGATTTGCTCTATCTTTTGTTGTTTTAACTTTGCGGTTTCAGGTCCCTATAAAACCTGTTTTTTCCTTTTCAAAAACATTGAATACAAAAAAATATTGAAAATTATTTACACTCAATAAATTTTTCAATCATATAGTTTAAAGATAGACTTAGAAACTTTCAACATTTTTTTGGTATGTATGAGAATCATAGCTTTGAAAGGAATATGGAGTTGCATAAAAAAAAATTGAATGCATTTATAAAAAATATTATATAGTTGTATTATCTATTTGAGAAATGTATACATAATATAACACTTGATTTTTTCAAGATATGTCATCTATCCACAATTTCACAGACTATTAAAATGATAAGATATATAATGCATGATTATGAAAAGAAAACTTGTTTTATGATAAATATGAGACAGTTTTAAAAAAATTATTTAATTTTTTTAATAAACATTCTACTTGTTACTAGGCATGTATACTAGGGCTATATCTCAATTTAATATTGTTTTTAATTCATTGTAGAATATTTTCATGGAAAATCTACCTATAATTATATTTAATAATCTTGATTTCCTTCACAATTAAATGTAAGACATGTTTTTAGTAAGATGTTTTCAATCATGAAATCTTATATAGAAGATATTTTGGTTTAGAGCGTAGATTCCTAATGAAGCATGTAGATTTCTATTAGTACTACAACTTATTGTTTTTAATATATACATTTGATTTGGTGATTTATAGGTTGAAATTCTTATTGATGAGTTTTCTAGGATATATTTATGTCACTTTATGGTTGTGTCATTTTTGTACTCTTCTTCTCTATTATATTATTTTTCTTTTCATAGCACTCTCTATATGTTAAAAATTTGCTAAAATTTAGTTAGATTAGAATGTTTTGTTGAACATCTGGAATACTGAGAGGGGGGGTGAATCAGTATTCCATAAACCAATAATAAAATCCACTTAAGAATTATCACAATTTTGATTGAATTAGCAAGAGAGAACATAGAAACAAGTCAATGCAATCATACACATGAATACCAGGATTTTTACATGGAAAACCCTAAAATCTTCAGGTTTCAGTTTCAGTTCCAAAAGAATACACCTTAAATCTTCAGGTTTCAGTTTCAGTTCCAAAAGAATGAATTGATAGAATACACCTTAAATCTTCAGGTTTCAGTTCCATTGAAGCTCAGAATATAAAGTACTACCTCACACAACAGTCGCTCAACAAATTTGTACTAATCACTACTGATAAAGCATTTAGGCTTTGTTCTTCTCCTCTATTCACATTCACTTCTCCTTCTCGATCTCTTCCCTTTCTCTCACACACCACTCACACTCCTCTTTTTACTATCTTATATATATACAAGTATATCTTATTCATCAATTAGGTTGGCATAATTGGATGAACACAAAATAATCAAAACCTTCTTTCTCGGCACCATATCATATTTGAATGTTTTATCCATATAGTGCATTATGCCAAGTTGGCTATAAGTCTTCGTAATATATTGCATTTGTTAAGTCGACCAAGACTAAAATGGAATTGTCCAAGCCAACAAATAATCCTCAAAGCAAAGACCTTTCAGATATAAGAACACATTATTTTCCCATTATACTACTAGTAAAGAGACTATCAACAAAACCGTAGTATAAGAATGTTCACTTTAGTAGAATGTAGAGTCTCCCACATAGTATACCACACACAAAACAATAGTAGGATATAGAGTTAAACTCTGTTAGAGATAAATTTTTGTTTACATCAAAAGATGTCTCAAGGTCTAGGAAATAATAGTCTAAATGAGTTAATAAAACATGGTTAAGAGATTAGAGTCATATCAAATCTTGTGGTGAGTTCCAAACTCAAATACCAACACACTAATCCATCATAAAGGAGTATTACCGACAAAGAAAAACTTCTAGTAAACTAGGAAAACTTTCCATATAGTTATCACCATGTAGTTATTACCATGTTGACATCAATGAGAACATAAGAACAACAAACACAACCATCCATACTTTATGCTCATGTTGCAAATCTTCCAACAATCTCCCCCTTTGGAATTAATGGCAACATGCATGACAATTTTTTTTTCAAGTATACCGCGATTGAATGTTCTAACTACTCCCCTCTCAAAACTGTTCTTCACAAAAAAAAATTCCTTTGATTCTTTATCTCTTTATCTCTGCCCCTTTGACATCAATGACAAAGGAACGGGTTCGATATAAATGTACATGTGCATCAAAAAGTAACTAGAATGATTATGAACACTTCAAATTAACTTGAAGGAGAATCTCCGAGACTCTCCAGGATAGCCTTCCATGACACTTTACCTTCTTCCCATGAAACTTTTGCACTGACAAGAGTCTTGTAAAATAGCTCAAGTTTAGTTAGAGACTCTATACCAAACAAAAGTATGTCTAAGTTTAATCATGTCTCTAAGTGACACAAACTTCTTGATAACATTTGTCCTTCAATCCTACAAAGAGAAGAATTTGTCTTGAAGTTGCACAATGTAGGACCACCTTTGATTATCTTTATCTTCTTCTAACCTATATGTATCTTCCTAAGTAATCAATTGAGACTCACTCATCCTCATCTCATTTCTCATATCCAGTGTACTCCCAGACCAATATAGAAAAAAGGAAAGTAGTTCTTGTTCCTCCTTTTCACAACTTTGTACACTCTTCAATTCCTTCATTACTTGATCATGTTCATTCACACATTTTCCTTCCATATCTTTCAAATTTTCTTCATTAGACTTGATTCTAGCAGACATTTTAAGTTTGGAGATGTAGACCTTCAAAGAATTAATCATGCCACAAAGATTCTCCATGAAAGAAATAGATGAATCAAAATTAGCATCAGGAATAACCTTATGCAAATCTTCCAAATCTCTCTGAATATTTATTCTTTCATGCTCATGTTCAAGCTTACTTTCTTTTGCACCCTCTTATTTAACTACACTCTTCCTTTTCTTCCTTGTTCCAGTCATGCTACTAGAGGTAATTTCTTCATTGAGATTCATATTTATCAATTTTAGCCTCTGACACTTCATAATCCAATTCAAATATCCAAAATAACCTTGATTCAACTACTTCCGTGTGACAAAAATCTGTACACAAGAAAAATTATGCTTTCGGAGTATCTTTCCACAACACTTACTGGAATCCTAGACCTTTTGTTCATCCTTATCTGAAATATTCCAAAGAATGCAGCAAGGGAAGACTCTTGTGCATCCAAAATACCAAGTTTTATCATGAAATTCCTGATTTGATAGGCAATAGGCTCTGAATTTTACCATTCTAACCTTCCTATTATTGACAACTCTTTTGAAAAGTAAAAGAGTAGACAAACAACCAAATTTCCATACTGAAAAATATTCTTTTTTCTCTTCTTGATCTCCTTTAAATTCTTCAAAGATGTATGCAAAGTAGTTCACACACTTGTCATATTCCATACCTCTTATTACCATATCAACAACAATATGCACCACAACAGTAGAAATTGTAGAGTCATTGTTAGGGATACAAACTTTATGACCAATGACCATAGCAACATACCTTATTACTAGACCAACAATCGATCTCAAACCAATCTCTTTTTCTTTAGAACTCATACCTGTAACCTTAATTATTTCTTTCTCATTCATAGCCTTCAGTTTAGGAACCGGTTCAGAGGGACATAAACCTGTTACATCTCTAATTGCTTCTCTGGTGACCAAATGTGCCTCATCAATCCACAAAGATTCATCATGGATTCTTCTCAATACCATTCGAATATACTTCTCAAATGCAAACAAAGGAACTTTCCTCCAAACATCCAACTTTTTCTCAACTAATACTCTATAGGAATCATGGATCTCTTTCAATTCATTTTCCCAAAGAATGTTCATCTAAAGTGATGACATTTCTTCAATCATACTATAAACAAATGCATAGATATCTTTTGTAGGAAGCACTCTCAAAGGGATGCAAGAGAAAGCACCAATAGACTCTTTCGACACATTCCTCATATATCTCTTCAACCTCTGAAAATGTCAACCAAGAAATGTATAGATTTCCAGCTTTCGGAGCTCACTTCGAATTTGATTGTTATTTTCTTCAAATTTTGAAACTCTAAATTCCCTTCTAAACTTCCTTTGCATGCTTCTCCAAAAATACATATAGGATTTTAAAATTATATGAGCTTATTCCTTTCATTCTAAATGATTTTGCAATAAATGTTTCAACTTGCAGATAGATTGCCTCGAAAACTATGTACATCTCCATTCTTTCAAATTCTGCATAATTCATTCTTCACACATGCGACTCATAAAATACTTTAATATTGTTACCACATTAAATATACTTTTGTCATGATATGACACAAGTACCAATGAGGGAGTTTATTAGATTTTCTGATGATTGCTCACCCTTAGACATTGCTTTTATTTAGAAATTGACAGGAGTATCTGCACCGAAGGTCAACACAGATAAGACTGATGATTCCTTTCTCCAAATCCTTTCCATTTCCTTTCTTGCTTCTTTTGGATCAAAAAATTTAATCATTCTTCTTCACCAAATAGATGTTCTTCTTTCTTTCGCTGTTACTATCATGGTGTTCTAGTTTTCTGCACTTACAACAAGCAACATTCTTCTTTCCATTTTCCCTTTTATCTAGCAAACTATCTTTATATCCATCCTTCTTGCTCTTAGAATCATTCATATTACTTTCGCAGTCCTTTGCCTTATGACCAAATTTCTTGCAGGAATAACAAACACCATTGAAGTATAAATACCTTTTTGCATCATGTCGTTTGATAGGAATTTTTTCGGAATTGCTTCTTCTCTCCTTGATTTGTCTATTTTTGTACCGCGTCTTCTTACCAGTGAATTGCTTCACTTTATAACTTTGACCATCTTCAAACCCTCAACCTCTCTTATCCATTTCTAGTCTTTACGAGGTAATCAATTCATCAAGCATCGTCGAGCTTATCTTAAATTTTTCTTAAATTTTTTTCCCTTCCCAGATTAGATCTTAGGATTTCTACTTCTAATTCAAGCTTTGTGCATTCATTCAGCTTCTTTTGAATTTCAATTTCCTAACATTCTTCAATTCTTTTCTTCTCATCCAATTGTTCCAGTAGGCTAGTGATGATTTCTTCTCCTTTAGTCAACATATCGCATGCTTCCATACTTATACTTCGTAGTTTTTCAATTTACTCATTTGATTTTATCAACTTATACTTCATAACTTCCATTTCTTCTGAAAATTTAGTAGAGACTACTTTTGAAGGAAAAAATTTCTCATGTTCAAATTTTGGGACCTTCCTCGAGCTGTTAGGCTTCTTCCAAGGAACCACGCTCTGATACCAATTGTTAAACATCTACAATACTGAGAGGGGGGGGTGAATCATTATTCCATAAACCTATAATAAAATCCACTTAAACATTATCATAATTTTGACTGAATCAACAAGAGAGAACATAGAAACAAGTCAATGCAATCATACACATGAATACTAGGATTTTTACATGGAAAACCCAAAATGGGAAAAACCACAGTGAGGGTTAACTCACAATATTTATCTAGATACAAAATATTATGAGGCTCATTGATAGGACTCACTGTCCTTAAAAGTCTCACAACCTGAGTACAAAAGATGGATCATTGCCAAGATACAATGATAGTGGCTCACTACCGAAAGAATGAACTGATAGAATACACCTTCAATGTTCAGGGTTCAATTCCATTGAAGCTCAAAATATAAAGTACTACCTCACACAATAGTCTCTCAACAAATTTATACTGATCACTACTAATAAAGCATTTAGGCTCTGATCTTCTCCTCTATTCACATTCACTTCTCCTTCTCACTCTCTTCCCTTTTTCTCACACACCACTAACACTCCTCATTCTTCTATCTTATATATACAAATATATCTTATTCATCCATTAGGTTGGCCTAATTGAATGAACAAAAAAAATCAAAACCTTCTTCATTAGCACCATATAAGATTTGAACATTTTATCCATGCAGTGCATTATGCCAAGTTGGCCATTAGTCTTCATAATATATTGCATTCGTTGAGTCAGCCAAGACTAAAACACAATTCTCCAAACCAAAAAATAATCCTCAAAGAAAACACCTTCTAGATCTGAGAACACATTAATTTCCCATCATATTACCAGTAAAGAGACTATCAACAAAACACCAGTATAAGAATGTTCACTTTAGTAGAATGCAGTCTCCCACATAGTATACCGCATAGAGAAAAATAGTAGGATACAAAGTTAAACTTCGTCAGAGATAACTTTCTATTTGCAATAAAAGATGTCTCAAGATACAGGAAATAGTAGTCTGAATGAGTGAATAAAACATGGTTAAGAGATTAGAGTCATATCGGATCTTGCGGTGAGTTCTAGACTCAAATACCAACACACTGATCCATCACAAAGGAGTATTACCAACAGAGAGCAACTTCCGGTAAACCAGGAAAACTTCCCATATAGTTATCACCATGTAGTTATTACCATGTTGACATTAGTGACAACATAGGAATAATGAGCACAACCATCCATACTTCATGCTCATGTTGCAAAGCTTCCAACATGTTGGTATGATCCCCTAATAATATTGTTGAGGAATTATTACTTATTTTCTTTCCATTTACATGCCTGCATTCTTGGTGGCAATGAAGGAGGCTATATCAAGCACCATTAAATAAGGAAAAAATGTTGAAACTCATATTTATCTCTTGGAGAAAACTTGCTTTGCAATCCATTTTTT
This sequence comes from Sequoia sempervirens, assembly GCA_007258455.2. Taxonomy (NCBI): domain Eukaryota; kingdom Viridiplantae; phylum Streptophyta; class Pinopsida; order Cupressales; family Cupressaceae; genus Sequoia; species Sequoia sempervirens. The sequence goes on from VDFB02000015.1 coordinate 513,055,091, forward strand.
CCATTTGAGAGGGGTTTTGGAAATATACATGATATTTGTAGTTTTACCAACTCTTGGAACTTATTGTCTAGCTTGGTTGATATTTTTACAATTTAGTACATTGTACTTTATTGTTGCATGGAATAGATAAGGATTCTACAGTCTTCTTAATAGATTTTTTCCTCTTTTTAGTGTATATATAGGTCACATATTATGGTTTAGTCATTATCATATAATTTTATACTACTATTCTATATTTGTCATTTTTTGTAATGATGTGAGAGTGCAATATTATAAAGGATGCATGTATTATAAACCACTACACTAAGATTTCATGTATTTTGGGAGGTGTTTTGAGTCATCATGCTTAAGAATATTTTAATTGTGAGCCATTATATAATTTCTTAATTAATTTATGGATCAATCATTATATTAGTTGGATTATTCCTTAATATTATTAATTTCAATTAAAATAATTATTCTAAAATACAAAGGGATATATTTGTAACACCCAAAATGAGCTACTATAAAATAAACCTAGTTTTTTGGACTTCATAATTTCAATTAGTTTATCTACAATGGAAAATATGAACTAAATTGACAACATTACTTTCCTTTGTTCATTCAAAATATTACTCTAATTCAATGAAAGCTCATGTGGGAGCCCTTGTAGACCATCCAACTTACTACAAGATTTCATGGCCCATAATTTCCAATAAAATCATCCTCACACATAAGGATAGAGCATGAATTTCAACCACTATGTTGAAATAGGATACACATATGACAATTATATATGACCCAACACTTTGTTGACATGGTAACAACTAAATAATGACACAACAACAAATAAAAAATACTGAATTTATCTTGTTATCTAGTTCAAAGACTATAGGATGCTCTAGCATATGCTTGATTGCATTATCAATGTAATCCTAAATACTTTTATGTCTAATGCCACTTTGGAAGTAAGGGAGATCGACACATTGATTATTAAGACAACATTATTCATCAACTTAGTAACTTAACAAGAAAAAGAAGAGGACATATCATGACTAGCATAAATTATTGCAACCAATAACACTATATATATAGAACCTTAGCTAAAATGTTAATATAAAATGCATGGATTTTATTAGAAAAAATGTCTCAACATTGCAATTTTATAATATATTAATTTATTAAGCATGGGGATTGCAAGAGGGTGTACCCCCTTGTGGGGTTTGGTGGAGATGACCCCCTTGGTGAGGGGTCTGAGGGTTGCATGCTCCAATGGAGGTTTGGGGGAAAAACCCCCCGAAAGCCACATTTTATGTATAATTTTTTATTGTAAATCTAGACCATTCACAATTAGGTCTCATATATGATTGTAGATATTTTTTAGGCTTATTTTTCGCTAGAAGGAAACCCTATTTTATGAGGGAATTGTATTACAATTGTGAATTGTAATGTATTTTAAGAGTCTAATAGTTTTTTTGTTACCTCTAGATCTTTGGTTGGTGATACTCATGTGAGAAGATTGCTCTATGTGTATATTATATTTATTTCAGGTTTCCAAATAATATATTGGGTGACTTTTGGAGTGTGAGGGTTTTCTCTCAAAAGGGTTTCCCCATATAAATAACTGTGCTGTGGTATGCATGATCTATTTTTATTTATTTCTATTTAATTTTTACAACTATTATAAAGATCTAAATTTTTTTGCATTGCCCTCCTCTTAATGTTAGTGTAGGAAGTTTTTTAGCTACCTTATCTTTCTTACAAGTGGTATTAGAGCCATATCAACTTTGGCTTTAGTCATGGGTTCTTGGTTTTTTTGAACTAATCTATATTTGAGTGGGATATTGTGCAAAATTACTATATGATCTTATTGTAGGAATTTTTACATAGAAATTTCATTAGGGAGAATAGAGGTGGAGACATTTTTTGGCAATAATTTTGATAAGTGAAAGTTGAAGATGGAGGATATGTTGATAGATCAAGATCTTTGGTATGCTATTGATGAGAAATTTTTAAGGCCCATAAATCGTACATTAGCTACTTAATATGACATTATGGACTATAAAGACAGGGGTTCAATTAGATTGTTCTTGTAATAATATATTTTAAACAATGTCCATGAAGAGACCTCTGCATATAGAAACTATGGAAGAAACTTCATGATATGTATCAAGAGAAATATTTAGAGAATAATATTTTCTTGAGGAAGAAATTGTATTCATTAAGAATGGAAGAGTGTGGATGCATTATCGGTCCAACCTAGAAGCATTCAATATTTTGGCGCCTTAATTGGCATTAGTTTGTGTGAAAATAGATGAGGAGGAAAAATTCCAAATATTTCTTTGTTCTTTGCCTCATTTATTGGATTCTCTTGTTATGACTATTGGGAGTACACATTTTTTTATAGGACCAAGTTTTGGATATGGGAAGAAGCCTCTAGTGGGGAGGGGAAAAGTTCCCTAAATGTGATTAAGCTATGATTTTTTAAAAACTATTTATCATGAGGTGGTGATATTGCTAACAACCCAAGATCTTTCTGGGAATAGGGATGAGAGACAATAGGTGTGTGGAAATTTTGAGGTGTGGTATGTTTTTGTGACATTTGGTTTGTTGTCAGGGAAAAAGAAAAGAAGGTTGGGTTCTACCTTGCACCTTTCTCTGTAAGATGCACATGAGCCAAAGGAAGAGAAGGGCAATGTGATGATGGGTGTGTTAAGGAATGACATGTGGCGTAGAAGATAACTAGGTTTTCTAGCAAAAGTTGTTGCTTCCAAGGCCCGTGCTTGGAGTGAATGAGAAATATTTTGGGGAAAAGGTTTCTTAGCATTCAGGAGGACATAGATCTTGGTTGTATTGTAGGAATATTTGATAAATTCCAAATCTATTTTCAAGAAGATGTCGATGGAGTTACCTATAACTTCTAGAATTTTGGGTTCCCTATATTCAAGAGGGAGGTTATGCACCTGGATCTAGAAGGGAATGTATTGGATGAAGGCTGAGGTAGGGTTGAAGTGGTGGGTCTAGAGTTGAAGGTATAGGCCTTTCCCATTAAACAAGTAGATTTTTTCTTTAAGAACTTTATCATGATTTTCTCTAAAGTTTTAAAAGACAACAATGTAACCACTTTCCTCATGTATATTGAAAAATTCTCAAGCCTTCAACCATTGTTCATGGGCCCATTATTCTAAAGTATTAATGGGAGGGAAGTCATTGAAGATATTACCTTTAAGCACATGAATTTTGAGAATACACATGGAAGGAAGCAACAAGTCTTCAAAGATGTGCACTTTATATTTTGACTGAGCAGACAAATATGGAAGTGAAACCTGATGATGATGCTTCAGGAACTAGGTTGTTTTGGGGAACTTGATTCTCTATTCAAGAGGTAGGAAGCATGTAATATGATCATGGGTTCTATTTTTTTCCCTTTTGCTAGGTTTTTACTGAAGCTTTTAGATCCCAATGACATAGTGTTAGCGAAAGTGGCAACATTATTTTGATGTGCTCATTGATATAAAGTTGGAGCAGTAGAGAATTGGTGTGGTAGGGGGGCATGTGGGAAATGTAAAGGAGGCCCACTAGGCCATAAGAAAACTATAGACTACCCATGAGTGGATTTTTCCTTTCTCCCTCTCAAAGGATATTGCAAACTGCCACCACAGATTCCTCCTTGGAAAGGCCACTCAAGATCTTTATGTCTTCAGTTTTGAGAATATTTCAGATCTTTTCAGGCCCAAGAAGCTCCGTATAATCCTAGAATGGATGGTATTTGTCGATTACTAGGTTGAAATTTAAAAAAATGCTTGTTATACACCTACTCCTACTCTCACACCATCCTGAAATCCTCACTTTTTCTAGATAATTAAACACATTACACATGTACTTATTGATGAAAATAATGTCACAATCCCCTTAGGTTATTTATTTTATTTTATTTCATACACAATAGGAAGGTGTAGACATCACTGACATAATTATCTTATGATTTATCTAAATTTGTGTTTGCTAAAGATTCATCCTTGGTTTGTAATACCGAATCATGAAAAACATGTAATCTACCCATTCTAACAAGAATGGAGGGTGTTTAAATGATGGATTTTTTTATCCTTCACCAATGTAGATTAGTGCCTACTTCATTGCAAAAAGATTATGAACAACAAAGAGGAAATATTTTCCATCAATCAAGTATCATTTTAGAACTATATTTCATTTACATGATAATCAAAGATTACATCATATGTAATGGAAATACTTAATAATCCATCTCATAACTATAATAACCCATATGCAACAAAGGAAAAAGGATTTTTTAATGCATTATAAGCTATTACTCTTCATCTAATACCTATTAATGAAAATCACATCGATAAATATGGTGAGGGAAAATACAAAGCTATGGTTATAAATTTTACAAATCTACCATGGAGACATCATTACTAGGAGATGCACTTTTACAAACCCTTCCTAATCTTTATAAGATATATGATTTTTCTTGTAGTTTAGACCAACAATATTTGATGCCCTATAATAAGTTGTAGAATTTTCTAAACAAGAAATATAACTCAATGACCAACCCTTTGAGTGATAAAAAATAGATTTTATTATTAAGGGGGAAAATAGGGTAGACCCAAGTGCATGAACAAGAGGATCTACCACTAATTTTTCTAAGACCCTAAACACTCAACTATGTGCAAAATAGGATGCAAATAACAATAAAAAAATGATCCTAACTATTATGGAAACTATGGGGGATGTTTTTATGGCATAAAAAGTCGTGTACCTAGCCGGAATGTTGCTATTTTTGAGCTAAAGAGGACTCATTCGACTTCAATGGCAAATGGGTCCTTTTAGAGTTTCAAAAAACTGAGTTCAAGATCTTCTTCCTTGATGTCTATACTCTCAAATTCCCTATTATTAGCTTCTGGAAGTATGTATGTAATTCTATAGAGCTCTTCCTATGATCTTGCACTTTGAATGACAACTTTTGCAACTTTGCAACTTTAACAATCTTGCTCCAAATCTTGCTCAACTTGATCTTCAACCTATAAATATGCAATCACACACTCAAGGGTAGAAAAAAATGTTTTTTTTTAGTGAATGGGGGTTTTCCTCAGTCAAACCCCTTGTAGGTAATCAAACCAAATGATGAAATAAATGAAATGAAGCATGAATGGGAAATAATGTAAATTTGATGTCACCTTGGATGTTGTCTTGGAAAGAAAATATGCAAACTAACATGTAGTGGCCATGAAGAATATATATCTTGGATGTGAAATGATTCTTATAAATAGGTTCGTAATGCAACATTAGCTATCTTAGATCAGCCACTTGCATGAATGCATTAAACCCTTGACATGATGAATTGATCTTGAATTGTTGCAATAAACTCTTGAAATCTACCTTGAAATTCCTTGTGAAAGCTCTTGCAATGATTTTGTGAACTCCAATTTTCTATAGTGCTTGAGTTCTTGAAAGTCTAGGATGACACTAGGTGAATTAACCCCTTATTTATACTAAATTAGGAGATTAACCCAAAAATTCAAAGAATTAAGGCCAACACTAGATCTGGAAAGAAACATTATTAAATTCCCACTAGAATGAAATTCAAAAAAGGTGGTCTCATTAAGGGAGGACCCATTTTCCACCTAGGGAGAATTAGTCTTGGCTTAGTTTACCAGGACCCAACTCCGGGGGATTGAAAGAGAGCTAAAAACCCATTCTGGATCAACTAAGAAAGGGGGGTGCTATTAAGGGAGGACCCATTCACCATCCAAATTGAATGGGTCCTAGCATACTTTACCAGGACAAAAATTTTTTGGGCAACAAAATTTTTGTTAATTAAATTGTAAGTGTCGGGATAGATCTTCGAGAGGTGTCAAAATTAAGGCTTAACTTTGAAAAAGGGGGTTAATTACCCCAATTATCCACAATTAATTAATGACTACCTAGATAAATGTGAAAGTGTTTTATAACACTTTACAACACTTAAACAAGGTACACATTATGTATATTTTATTAGAAAGGGGCCCATTAGGCTTAATTTAGAATATACATCCTAGAAAAGTGTGAAAGTTTGTTACAACACTTTATAAAACCTCTATAGAGGATCAATTAAGGCATGTTTTAGTCAAATAAAGGTCCTGGAATAGTGTGAATGTGTATAACACATTACAACACCACTCCAAGACATCATTAATTTAGTTTTAATGTTAATTATCAAACCAAGTAAGGAAAAAGGCTATTTTTTCCGTTACTACATTTTTCCCCCACTTTAGTGAGAGGATGACCCCATGTCAAACTCACACTAAAGTAGACATACAATACACTTAAGTATGCAACAATAAAAAAGATAAATGATCATACCCTGTCAAAGGACAAGAAAAATAAACAAAAAACAAAGGATCAAGCACAACCGTTTCAACGCAATGTGAGATGGTGTTGTTTGTCTATAACACATGCTGCTCATTATGGGGTAGTGGAACCTTAGTCTATCCACTAGGTGAGTTGTCCCAAAATATGTGTGCTCACTCAGGGGTAGTGGAACCTCAGTCTTTCCACTAGGTGAGTTGTCCCAAAGAAGTGGTTTAGTGAGAAAGTAATGCTAGTGTGTCAGCTTCCCATGGTATAATGAGAAATTCATGCCAGTTTATTGGCTTCCCATCATACCAACTCTACCAAAGCTATCCTCCTGATAAATTTAATAAGGCACCACAATGTAATGCTTTTGTAAATGCTTTTGTCATGTAAAAATTTTGTTAAATGAGATTTTTCTTTGTTCATGGAAAGGTCTTCTTCTTAGGGAGCACTGTGCCTAATGTCTCTAAGAGAGGACAAGTCAAAAGTGTTAGATATTCCCCCATGGGATGCCTCATTTGCATCATGCCATGACAGTAGATCATGCACTCTTGGATGAAATCAAAGCCAATGACACCACCAAGAAGAAGACACATCACAAGAAAAATGAAAAATCACACCATGAAATTTTCCCAAAAGATGTCATATATGTATGCCCTGCTACACCATCACTATGAGAAATTGCTTTAAAGTAGCCAATGTTTTTATCCTAAGACATGAGAGCTTTCCTTGGAAAAACCTATGCCAAGTCATATGTTTCTGAAATAAGTTGCATCATGAAATAGGAAGGAAGGGTTGCCCCCACAAACACATAAGGGATCTATAGATTTGGGGTTAGTATGTTTGTGCTACAATGTTATCATAGAGCATGGAACTATCATCATTCCCCAAATACTCACAGATCTGGAAGAATGACACAAAGAAAGAAAAAAAAAGTGAAAATACTTTTGGGTCAACATGGAAGAGACCTAAATGTCTCGACACCTTGCGTCATCCCCAAAAGGAAAACAAAAGACAAATGAAAAAGATAAAGGAAAATATTTTGGGTCAACATGGAAGAGACATGAATGTCTCAACACCTTGCGTCATCCCCAAAAGGAAAATACAAGACAAATAAAAAATGATTACAACATAGAGAAGAATGAAGGTACATATAGAGGAATGCACAAAAGATAGAGGATACAACAAACAAAACATCATGGGGGATCACATTATGCACATGTAATAATAAAGAAAAATGAAAAAGAAAAAGACTAGTAAGGCACAGGCGGGTCAACCTAAATTAGGTCATCCACCTCCTAATCTCGGTTGGTAAAAACAAAATGCGAGAAACTAGCCAAAGGAACAATGATAAATGGATTAATAGGACAAGGCTATCAAATTCTTGCCTCCACTTTGTGTAAGACAAGAATGATCTGAGATAAGTGAGGGAAATTAGCTTTTTGCATTAGAGAAAATGATTTGCAATAATTGTAAAACATGTAATATTGAGAATGTTTTAAGATTCTACAACTATTACATGACAAGGAGCATAAGGGTATGTTATTCAATCATTATATGGCAATCGTTGCCATCAAAGTGAAAATTTCTCAATACCAATTTGAATGTGCGACACTCATCATACTTACTATGTCCAAGAGTTTTGTGGTATCAACAATGTAGAACATTTTCATCTTTAGGATATAGTCTTATCTTTTCTTTCATTGGTGGTAATGTTATAGGTTCTTTATTTAGAAGCAATTGTAGTTTACTTTCACTTTCAGGTGGCGGACAAAGGAACTTTAGTTTCTTTAGCTTGTAAGGCCTATTATGCTTGCTAGATTCACCAACTTCTCTAGATGGGATTAGGGTAGGAGGTCCTGATATGATCTTGTCTTTGTTATCATTATCCTTAGGAGGTGTGGGTTGCTCTTGGACATGTAGTTCAAGAGGAGGATCTAGGAAAATCCTACCATCACTATGAAGCATTAGGAATTCTTTAGGAGCACTTATGTTGAAAGGGGGATCTTGATATCCTAACCCTTTGGTTTCTTCAGTTGGTATTTTCTCTAGGAATTGATGGATTTTATGTTCACTTGTTGTATCACATTCTTGTTTGTGTAATATTATGAATCCTTTTCCAAATGTCTCTTCAAGGTTGCTTGATGTTTTGGTCACTTTGTTGACATAGGATGGTTGAATGTTTACTTGTTTATTGGAGCTAGGTTCATCTATGGTAGGGAACTTAGGTTCAACTTGTGATTCAATTTTAAGATGTAAAAGATCAAACATCTTGAGTTGTGTGGGTTGTTTAATTGAAGGATAAAAGGATGCATTGGACTCAAGGTTGTTAAGGAAATCATTTATGAATTCATTATTGTTGGCATCATCTTCTCCAATGAGGTAAACATCATGAGGAGGACATGCATTAGGAATTGTGTGAGCATGAGTAAGTTCAATTTCATTAGGGTGATTACCAAAAACACAATTTGAAACATCAACCAAAGAGAACAAGGACTTCCATACATTGCGTAAAAAGTTTTCCATTTCTAGAAATTTAGAACTAAAAATGGTAATTTACTGATTACATAATGCAATAAGCTGAAAATGAAATGTTTTGATGCAATTTTGAACTTTTAACAATGCACTAAAATGAAGCAATTTAATCTAAATGCAATGAAATTGATGAAAAACAAATCAGGAAACTAAAAAAAAAAGGTAAAAACACTAAATAGAAGCTAAAAACTAAGATTTTAATGTCCTGAAAATGCAGAGCAATAGTTAACAGGGACTCATTCACCAGTAAGGGAAAATGGGTCTTGGTTAGATGTTTATGGGATTTTTCTATGGGTTTCAGAGTGAATTTTGATGCTTTTTTCAGTTGCTAGAAGCTTCAAATCAAACCTAATCAGGGACTCATTTTCAAGTAAAGGTGAATGGGTTCTAGTTAGGTATTTTTAAACTATTTTTTAATGATTTTCAAGTTCTTAGTTATATCTTTTAGTTCCAGGTTTGAGACAGTGAGATTCAACTTTAGATTTTCCAAAAATTCAATGTAAAAATGCAATGAAAAGATGAATGCAAGGCCTAATTTAAAATACAATTTTATTATTATTTTCAAATGCAATTGTATGAGATCTAAATGGGATGCAAAATGATTGATTTATTTTTGTATTTTTTAGATTGAGAGAGAGATGCAAAATAATGCAAATCTAAACCCTAGATATGATATGCAAGATTTTAATGTAAAATAAGCAACCCTAAATGAGATCTTAATTCAATGCAAGATCTAACTTAAGATTCACTAAAGACTCTAAAAATAAGAGAATTACACTTTTCAATATGTCAGGTTCACCAAAGATGTTAAGGGGAAAAATAGGGTAGACCCAAGTGCATGAATAAGAGGATCTACCACTAATTTTTGTAAGACCCTAAACATTCAATTATGTCTAAAATAAGATGCAAATAACAATAAAAAATTGACCCTAATTGTTATGGAAACTATGGGGGATGTTTTTAGGGCATAAAAAGCTATGTACCTGGACAAAATGTTGCTATTTTTGAGCTATAGAGGACTCATTCGCCTTTAGTGGCGAATGTGTCCTTTTAGGGTTTTGAAAAACTGATTTCAAAATCCTATTCCTTGATGTCTTCACTCTCAAGTTACTTGTTATCAACTTCTAGAAGTATGTATGCAATTTTGTAGAGCTCTTCCTGTGGTTTTGCACTTTGAATGACAATTTTTGCAACTTTGCAACTTTGACAATCTTGCTCCAAATATTGCTCAACTTGATCTTCAACCTATAAATCTATAATCACACACTGAAGGGCAGAAAAACTTATTGTTTGTTAGTGAATGGGAGTTTTCCTCAGTCAAACCCCTTGTAGGTAATCAAAACAAGTGATGAAATGAAGCATGAATGTGAAATAATGTAAATGATGTCACCTTGGATGTTGTCTTGGAATGCAAATCTACAAACTAACATGTAGTGGCCATGAAGAATGTAGATCTAGGATGTGAAATGATGCTTGTAAATAGATCCTCAATGCAACATTAGCTATCTTAGCTCAACCACATGTATGAATGCATCAAACACTTGACATGATGAATTGATCTTGAATTGCTACAATAAACTCTTGAAATCTTCCTTGAAATGCCTTATGAATGCTCTTGTGAACTCCAATTTACTATAGTGCTTGAGTTCCTTAAATTATAGGATGAAAGTAGCTGAATTAACCCCTTATTTATACTAAATTAAGAGATTAACCCTAAAATTCAAAGAATTAAGGCCAACACCTGATCTCGAAAGAAAAATTATTAAATTCTTATCAAAATGAAATTCAAAAAGGGTGGTATCATTAAGGGAGAACCCATTCACCACCTAAGACGAATGGGTTCTGGCTTAGTTTACCAAGACCTAACCTTGGTGGATTGAAAGAGGGCTAAAAACCCATTTCGGATCAACTGAGAAAGGGGGGTCCTGTTAAGGGAGGACCCATTCACCATCTAGGGTGAATGGGTCCTGACACACTTTACCAGGGCCAAAAAATTCCCAATGAAATATTTTCTTAATTAAATTATAAGTGTCAAGATAGATCTTCAGGAGGTGTCAAAATTAAGGCTTAAATTTGAAAAAGGGGTCTAATTACTCTAATTACCCATAATTAATTTAATTAATTAATGAAACCTAGATAAATGTAAAAGTGTTTTATAATAGTTTACAACACTTTAAAAGGGTACACATTATGTATATTTTATTAGAAATGGTCCCATTAGGCTTAATTAAGCAAATACATCCTAGAAAAGTGTGAAAGTGTGTAACAACACTTTACAACACCTTTGCAAAGGATCAATTAAGGCATTTTTTAGTCAAATAAAAGTCCTAGAATAGTGTTAATGTGTACAACACATTACAAAACCACTCCAAGGCATCAATAATTCAATTTTAATGTCAATTATCAAACCAAGTAAGGAAAAAGGCTACTTTTTCTGTCACTACATTTATATATCTTTGGGGGTTGGTAATGCCCTTAACGTCATTATCATTAATGACCTCATGTAGGAAATTGGCCCTTTGAGATGTGTGGAGGTACCTAGAAGTGTGAGGAAATCCTTCTCTTTATGATTGATATTATTCTCAACATTAACATTGATGCCACTTTTCTTTGATAGTTTTTTAAGTGACAACAAAAAATTTAATATAATAAATATTAGAGTTAATATAATTTAAAATATGCAATGTTATCAAAATAGATGTAAATAACTAATGTAAACTGTAACATGAGATAATTTGGCAAGAATTCTAAATTAAATAATTAATACAGTACATTGGATAACAAATCAACACAATTAAAGAAAATTAATATCAAAATCATTTATATAGTATTTTCAATATTAATTAATATCGAGGTTTCTAATACAATAATACTTATTTGGATTAGTGCACTTGGAATGGCCATTGTCACTCTAAGAATATTTTGATGGTCCTGGCCCTCATAGTTGTGAAACATCTAGGAGGAATCAATTCTTATTTAGAACTAACACCCACGCTTCCAAAGCATTAAACTTAGCTAGGATAATCTTGTGTGTACATTGTGTCCTGATTTGGATACACATTGTGTGCCCCTTCTCTCATGACCATAGCCCATCAGTCCACATTATTCTTCTTCCTCCAATAATCTCCATGCCCCCTTTCCAAGTCTCACATCAATGTTTTATATAAGCCTTAAGGTGTGGCTTCCAAGCCACCATACCCTTTGACAAAGCCCATTTTTAATAATTATTTAATAAGGATATTTATTCCTCCCTTTTATAAATATTTCTATATATAATATTTATTAATCTCTATTTTAACCAAAGATCATAATATCCTTTATTTTCTATCTCTCTTTTAATGTTAAAGATCCCACAATATCACATAACATTAATACTGTCTTTCAATTTAAGTATGTAAGGTGGAGAAGAGCCCACAAAATCTACTATAATGATAGCTAAGATATGGTGTGAGGATCACAAGGACTTGAAACTTTAACCACTACATTAATGGCTACATGGATGCCTTCCCCTTTATCATCACTGGAAGTACATGTGAATCCATGTTTTTATGATGAATAGTTTTTTTTGGGTGGAAAAAAATAGGACTGGGTAGTTGTAGGGTCTCATCAAATCGATAATGGCAACCTAGATCACATAGGGATGTAGGGGGAGTGAATAGTTCAAAATGTAAGAGTTTTGATGTTGAAGTTGAGGGTAAAGAATATATCATAAGAAATACTACTATTAGAGATTGAAGATACCAAGGAAAAGATACCTATATAAAGGGATGGGTGAAACTTTGTCTCCAAATAATGGCTTAGTGTAAAGTATTAGGGACTCAAGGTTTTAATGAAAACTAAAATGTAAGTGAAATAAAGTTCAATAATGGTGTTGAATGAGAAAGATATGTTAGGAAAAAGAACTTTTAAATTCTTATGTGGAAACAAAATGAAAGAAGGGAATAGGTGAAGGGTGTTCCAATATGAGAAAGTCCATTAAAGAAAAAGGAAGAAGGCAAAGTTGGGCAGAAAATGATACTAGGAAGAGAAACTTTGAGACTTTGACACAAGCACAATCCTTAGAAATTTGAACAACAATACCTTCACACTTCAAAATTTTAGGGTCCTTGCAACTTTTAATGCATGAGTAGGCACATAGGAATGAGAAGGGACAACACCTAGGAAAAATTAACAAATAGAGAACCATACGAAGATTTCTCAAATTGGTTATATGCGATAGAAAAATGAGGCCTAAGTGCACAAAGGAGTTGGGACTCAAGTGAATTTTGTACTATTAGATTTAGTTCCAACATATTCCATTATAATTAACTTTATCATTACTATTTTAAAATTATTTTTTATCAATCTATTTTTTTTATAAGAGTAAACAAACATTACTTTTAAAACTCAAACCATATACAAACTTAAGGGGAACAAATGTTTGTCTTGTCTATAAAGTTTGAATGTTTCTTTCTCTTTTATTAATTATCTATTTTTAAGCCATTTAAATTTCTTGATTCTCTAAAATTCATATGATATAAATCATTTCAATAAAAAAAATCTACTTTATAATCTATTGTTATTTTAATATTTTTTTACCTCTATGTAAAAATAAACTAAAGTATCATTCAATCACTACAAAATAGTAGAACAAAAGTCTTTTGTAATCAGTCACTTATAGATTAGGTACATATATACTTCAAATATCTTTTGGTACCCAGTAATATACTGCAAATATCTTCATTTGTCGTTTGATACATCATTTTGTGAAGACATGAATTTAACAATTTAACAATTTTTTTTAATTATTGAACAAAAAATTACTCAACATTTGCAATCACTTGGTAATGGCATTTACGCCTTTAAAATCATTCATTTTTTATGTTATAGTATAACTTTATATTAATGAATTTATTTGGCTTGATATTTTCATAGTAATTTATAACATTAAAATTTTCGCATCAATTTTATGCATTTTGTTCAAGTTTCAATTTTATTAAAAACATAAAATCGATAAAAACTGATTAAAATAAAATGTGGGAAGTTTATTCCCTTCCTTCTTTGCATAGCAAGTTCTAACAATGTTCCTCAATTCATCTTTACAAAAATGTCTCCCATGAAAATGATTGGACAAATTGTATGTTTTTGCTATTGATTTCACCTTATTCTTCATTGCTTTCTCTATCTTTCCTAATAATTGAGATTAATAGTTATGAAAATATCTTTGTAAGATTGTTGTTATATCACAAGGGGTCATGTTCATCTGTGTTAATTCCTAAAAAATGTGTGTATAAGATCAAACACAACATGCACCAAATTAGAATGTTCTTTAAAATGTGAATGATATTCTGCTAAATGTTTGGATATTTTAAGATAACATTAGATGATAAATGAATGTCTTTAAATACAATAACATTGCAATAAATTGTACAAAATTTGTGTTTAGTTGACCCATCTTATGAAAAGAATAGTTTGGAGTCAACCAAATTTTAAATTTCAAGGGTTACATCCATGATCGTAGTCTTGACCTTGTACTCAAGAAAACGATTCGGGACATAACATAACTTACATTAAGATAGGTAATCAATATATAAGTATAATTCAAATAATAGATGTAGTTAATGCGTAAATTGAAAGAGTATATTGAAATGTGTGCATGTATGAATAAGATAAGTAATAATGCATGAGAATGAGTATAAATAAATAAATATTTATAATATAGACAAGGAAGTTGAATTTTACAAAACATTTTCTTATTTATCAATATATAAATATATTAAACTAAGCTCTCAAAATAAATATAAAATTAAATAATGAGCAATATAAATATACAAATTTTAACATAACAAAACTAAATAATTATCTATATAATAGAGAAAACCTTTAACATTTTTTTTAATAATTATTTTAAATTCAGAATTCGGTTTCCATAACTAAATGTGAGGATATTGCAAGCATATTACGATGCCACATTGTTGCTGTAGACTCCAAGGAAACACCTGTTGCAACAGTACGAAAAAGAGTGACAATTTCATCAAAGATTTTGGGTATCGTTGAATGGAGAAACGATGTATCCATCCATGTTTTGCAGCTCACACTCACACATCCTGAGTAATAAGGATTCGGATTTTTCTCAGAATATGCCACTCACCCATTCGATGAACATCACCACTTTTCCAAGCCTGGCAAATCAGCATCACTCATTCAGTGAGAGAAAAAGTGGACGCACTTTTCCTTCGGTAAAACCATATCCGTGATAGGCACATTATATTCTTTTCAACAAGTATGTTCTTTGACAACGAATATATTTGTGGACGAAATAGTTCATCAATCCCTTGGCCTGCTGTCAACAAATGTCTATGACTTAGTTATTCGATTGCTTTGCTAAATGCTTGCAGTTTTTAAATGCTACGGTTTGCATTTATAATAGTACAATAGCATTCTCAATGGGAATTGATGTGCACTATGATTTTTGGTGGATTAAATTATTTTGTCCGCTGTGGTTATTACTTTATCAACCTTTGGTTTTGGATCCCATAGTGCCTGTTTGATGATGTATTCCTTTAATAATATATATGTGGCATAAAATCAAGGAGAGACCCTTTTCTAGGTCAGACATTGTAATGCCCAAATTTAACACTTGAGTGAAGAATGGAGGAACAATTTTTTTTAAACAATGATCAACAAAGCACTTTTAATCAAACATGAGGAAAGGTTGGCTTATTTCACAAGTGATTCATATAGGTATATGTCCTAAACACTCACATGAAGGAAACACCAGAGTATTTCCCATAGTAAGGGGGGCTTAGTCATATATTTATTACATTATCTTTTTAGTCTATTATAATTATTACTATCATATTATAATGTAAGGAAAGATTCCTCTACCAAAGATACATCATGTAGACCAAGATATTCTTGAACATGATTTTGAGGTTAAACTATTTCACGTGGATGGTGTTAAATTTCAAATAGATTGCATAATACACACTGTTATAATTCTCATTTGAAACTTCAACTCTCTTGCCACTTCTCATAATAAATACTAATTAGAGGAAAAATTAGTCCTTTAACTATTAGATGCTCACTCATTCAGATGACTAAAAAAAAGATAAAAAATAAAAGTGGGCTAAGTTATATATGATTAGAGGATACTAAAACAAAACCCAAATTATCTTTTTAACCCCCTCCTCAAGTGCCCTAACCCTAGGCACTTGGGTTGGGGTCTCAAAATTAGCCTAAACACACATATTTCCTATTGTACATTTCCTAAAATGACTTACAAAGTTGCCCATGGGTTACACTTTCTTACATCACATTCAAGGCACAAAATAACACCTCAACAATTTCAGTATATAAATTAACTTTAAACATTGAAACTATTTGTCTCACACACAACATATTGTTTATCTCAATATTCGCATAACACAACACACATCACATTTCTTCACAACATGAAGTGGGGACAAGAACGGTTTTAAAGGTTCTCTTGTTTCCCAATGGCTCTTGAATATACCTATATAATTAATTTCATTGTCAATACAACATAACATAATAGCTAAAGCAAAAGAATAAAGTTATGTAAACAATTTTTTGTAAAGACTAAAGTTACATACCTCAATTAAATCTTAGTGCATACTACTTGCATGATCTAAACCCACTCCTGATTAGAGTGATGATAGTTCTCATTGGTAAAATGTAACCCTTTCAAATCAAGTTAGGCCTCTGTGTACCTACTATCTTAAATAATAGTGTTTGGCAATTTCGCTCCCTCACAATTTATAACAATATGAACATCATCATCATGGATGTATGAAGGCTACAACAATGTAGTGACATATTTTAGTTCTAATGTTGGACTTTTCTTTGTTTAAGGTGGAAAACGAAATCTTCAAGCCAGGTCAACCAATGTTACAAAAAAAAGGCACCATTAATTCTTCTTTTCAATTCTATTCCTAAACATAATCATTCATAAGGGGAAAGAATAACTATTTTAAACCAATTCTCCCATTGAGCCATTTATAGCCTCTAGTTGATGGTGTTGATTTATGTACCATGATAACATCATATGCATCCAAATGCATGTAACAAGTGTACAAGGCATTCTAACTAAAATTAAGAAGTTTTACTATTACTAAAATGAAGTGGTCATATAATATAAGAATTCTATTGAATGCTTATTATTTTTAAATTAATCTATACTTGAAAGCATTGATTTAGCTCATTTACATGGTTCATGTTCTATCAGACACATGTCCCAAATGATATACATCACATTTAATACTTCATAAGCATACACCAAAAGGCCCAAGTTAGATCAAGCTTGCATAATTCATTGATTTAACTTGATTAATTGATAGTAATGAAGCCCAACAAGGGAAACACACAAGTCATAACATTTGTACGAATGATGGGGCCTCATAGACATGTCTCTTCTTGAGATGAAGACTAATCTAGTGAATCAAAAGCTTGTTATCTCTATCACATAATACTCTTGTGAATTCTAATAGTTGAATTGTATACATTCAATAATGGAAACCAATAGTTAAGGGAAAGAATACCCACAAGGAACAAACCCAATCAATGTCAATGCCATGCCATCAACTATCTTCAAACCTTATTGGTCGAAGAAGCAAGGAATTTAAGGATATTTTGAATCAAGGAAATATTAGGGTCATTAGGTCCCACATGAATATACAACTTAGAGTCCCTAATAATTTATCCCTTATGTCACACTTGTCTTGACCTACAAACAAAATTATCAAGGGTACAACTATCAACAGTTCATAGTTTGCTAGCACTTGGAATTTGAGAACAAATAATACTTCTATCCAAACTAAAGCTACTCAAGCTTAAACCGTAGAATTTCAATTACCTAACAAATTATTAGATGTGATTATTAATTATTGGTTAATATTTGTGATCCTCCTCTTTTTAAGAGGTGTTCTAAATGAAGTCTAACTTTTTTAAATGAGAAAAATCAAACTAGGAAAAAAAGGTTTGAGTTTGAGAGTCAATCGAAGACCTAGGAAATAGGCATTTATGTTGGTGTGAGCTCAAGATCACCAAATGCAAAAATAAACTTCATGAAAGTGAGAGGGACATGAGGCCATTTCACCAAATAAAGAGTGAGAAATACTGAGATGAATAAAACTACATATGATACAATATTTTAAAGCCATGAAATAGGTGATGGGTGGGAAACTTTCCAACATGGGAAAAACTACCCGAGAATAATTAAATGCACAATTAAACTGAATGCAATAGTATGCCTAAGTTAAAACTTAAGACGGTAAATGTAATTTACTCTAACACCCCCCCTTAAGTGCAACATAGGGAGAATGAAAATGCAAATATGAAGATGCAGTATGGGTCCTGGCTACACAACCATATTAGGTACCCATTTACAATGCAAAAAGAAATCTCTCACAACCGGAGAAAAGGAGAAAAACCTTGTGGGAAAAAACCCCTCTCCAAAAGAGAGAAAAGAAAACAAAAATGATGCATGGATGGATGACTCAATCACACCCCCTAAGTACTACATACATCATGTATATACAACAATCAATAGCCCCCCATAAGAGGGAAAGAGAGAGACTATATATCCCCCCCACAATGTGGAACCATCTGCAAAAATGGTAAGTGCCTAAAGACAAAACATGATCCAACATCGAAAAACAACTTGTCTCCTTTTCAAAAGAAAAAAAACCAAACACAAATGCCAGTATACTTCCCATTCTGGATAGGAATCAACAAGTCAAATCCAAATGTAGGATGAAAATATCTCTAAAATTTTCTCATCTATCACCATGACCTGGAAGATGATGCCAAAAACCAATCAGGAACATTCCCAATCACAACTAAAGGTGACAAAAAAGGTACCACTGGAATCTGATCATAAAACTCTCCAGAGATTGAGATGAAGTGACAATAGTTATATTGCAACTATCATCAAATAGGAGGGATATACCCTTAAATGTGTCCTCCAAATATGAAATATGAGATTCTATGAACAATGAACCAATGTCCAACAAATAAGAATCCCAATCAGGAAGAAAATGAGATACTAGTTGTGATGAATCACTGGACATGCTCAATAAATCATCAACACAAAATGAATGGTCCTGTATAATAGGAATGATAGGAGGCTCAATCAATGACTCTACACAATGAATCACTGAAGGTTAAGGTACATCAACTATCCTTCATGGGGAAGAAGGAGAATTTGAAGAACCCCCATCATCCTCATCTAAAGACTCAAAGTATTCCAAAACCTCAAAATCCTACATATTAGCATGATCATAGGGTATCTTGTCTAAAGAATGAAGAGACACAAGACAATTTGAAATAGGATCATCTGGGAATAGCAGAGTATTAGGATCTCCATGTATCTTCCAAATTTTATTCCAAAGAATATATGGACACTCAAAATGATCAATAGCATCCAAAGTGGCATCATTAGTATGCATTGCAATAACTCATAGGAAATGATCCCTTTTGCAATTCCATGCAAATTTTCTTACTATCAGTACTAGGAAGGGGAACAAGATTATACAAATGTGGCAAAAAATAAAGCCATATGAGATGTTTTATGATATCATCTCTCCATTGTTTATAGTTTCCCCTTTCCAACATAATCACAACAGGATGCAATGAAACCCCATAATCAACTATGACAAATCTCCTAAAAATAGGACAATAACCTTCAAAAACAATTAAAAACTCTGAAATATTGCAAATAAAGTGAAACCAATATGGAACTTAAATGGATTAAAAGAACCACCAAAAGGAAAAATGTTAGAGAAATTCCTCAACCACTACAAAGGTGACAAAAATACCTTTCCATTGATATGTGGTTTGCGAAAATCGGCCCCCGTTTGCTAAAGATATGCAAAAATAAGAAAAGACCTATAGAGGCACTTTGGAAGCATGAACAAACACTTGGTTACTCCATGTGACCACCATGAGCATGGGGAAATCTCCACCAATCTCCACAAGTGAGAGACAACAACTTCACAATCTGCAAGACTTGCTAACAAACTGCAATGCTATTTAAATAGAAAAAAGATCCTCCATGATGCCGATGTAGGATAAAGGATTTTGTAGCCAAGTTAGAAAAAGGTGAATTCTTTTCATGCCTAGAAAAGAAAAAAAATAATGGAAACCCTACACCCAAATTGATCTCCAACAACTTGGAAAAAAAAGATTTAATTTGAACATTTGTATCCTTTACCAAAGTGAAATTTGTATCTCTAGAGGAAGAAGCACGCTTGAGCAAGAGATGATAAATCCTTCCAAACACCAAATGTGGCCTCCCAAACTGAATTTAGGCCTCCAAAACAGAAATTGTGTGGCCAAATATTGAGTCTCTGGGTAAGTGCACCAAGATGGTTCCCAAAAAGGGGGCTTAAGTGGCCACTTTTTTTATGAAATCAGGAAATGCTAACCTTGGACGTGAAATTGAGGATAGTTACACTCAAAATTTTGAGATGGAAAAAAAACAAGGATCGAATTGCTCAGAGTCTAGTTTCTAAACTACTAATTTATTTTGAAAATGGTTGAGATTAAGGGGTTCAAAAGAGGGATGTACACAAATTTGTGTTGTTTCTATCAGAAAAACATAACATAGCAACTCTTGTATGACCTGAGCACAGTGACCTTTTTTTAGTATTTTTAAAATCGCTATGGTCATAAGTTAGCTAACAACATCTAGTTGATGCACAATTTTTCTGATAATTTTTTAATGAATATTTGATTTTTAACTAATTTTCTAAGTGGGCACTTCCTGAAAAGTAGAATTTTGGCCGTGCTCCCCCTACAAATTTTGGAAAATAATTGATTTTTGTTTTTTGTTTTTTTTTAGAATGGAGTCTAGTTTCTAAAAATGTAATTTATTTGAAATTTTGATGAACGGTTAATTTATGACAAAAAACACCAAACACTTCTTTTTGGCAAAAAAAAGACATAAAAACAAAATAAATTATGGATGAAAGGTTTAACATTGTCAAAAAGTGAAAAAAATTACATCGTTGGATAGCTAAGAGAGAACCTAACATTACCCATGTTTTCAATTTTTTCAATATTGAACTAGATGCAATCTTGATGGTGAGCATGGACCCAATTATGTGAAAAATTGTAGAATTTGCAAAAACACGTCTCTAGCCTTGTTGGGAATGCCCTCCAAGCCTTTGGGTTGGTATTCCAAGGCAAAAAAATCACCTTTTTCTTTGTTTTTAATGTGAAATAAAGCGAGCACATTATAACACGCTTGTGTTATAGCGCGAGTGCGTTTAAAAAAAAAAAAATTCAAAAGTGGCCAGAAAATTGGTACCCAACTTCATGCACCTGCCCCTCTGTAGAATAATTCCTCCTTCCAGAGAAAATCAATGCCAATAAAGAATTAAATTACTCCCACTGTGGATGCAAATGATAGAGCTCCTAAAATGAAATTTCTACCCACCAAGAAGGAAACAAAAACTCTAAAATATTTTAGGCCTCCCAATAGGAAAATCTTGTTGCCTTCACCTTTGTTAAAAGCCAACCATCTCGCAACCTAGAGATAAGGAAATCAATGCCAGTAGAGATCAAATTTGTTTCACAAAAAAAATGAGGCCATCACACTAGGAAATTTTCACCTCTAGAGGAAGAGTATCGACCCCTCAAAAGTAGGCTAGCATAGATCATATGTTAGAACTAAAGGAGTAGTTCCGCACTTCCAACTCCAAGAATGGGACAACAAAGTGAAAATCACACCGTTCAAAAAAATTCCGCCTCCAATACAAAAGCCCATCTCTTCGATAGAAATAAACACCCCTCGAATGTCGATAAAATTCCACTAGGCATAGTTAGAAAAAAATGCCTCCCCATTTTGTTTTCAATCTACAACAAAAACACATCTCTTCAATGGAGGATCAGGTCTCCACTCAAAATTGCATCCTCCCTCAAGGAAATTTCTGCTTTAGAAAAAATCGGTGCAAGGAGAGGCCAAAGTGTGGCTTCAACAAATAATCTGTGGAAAAGTAAGAACAATTCCTCTAGCAATTGCTGCCTCTAGAGGAAAATCATTTCCAACACAAAGGAAATGAGCCCAACTAGGAGCCTCCAAAGAATACAAAAAATGCGTCTTTGATTGCAATAAGAATGACTTCAAACAAAAAAGTGCTTCTCAAGAAAGAATCACCTGCAAAGAGGATTGTAATTGATAGAAGAAACCTCCTTTAAATCAAACACAGGCTTGAAGATTCAATCGAGGCCACCAAATGTGCCAACAACAACAATATCTCACTTCCTTTAGAAAAATCATGCCAGGAAAAAAGCATGCGAATGCCATGGAATTGGGGGTTCTCAATTTGAAATTTTCCCAGCAAAGAAAAAGCCATAACATTCAAAGAAATAACACCTCAAACCACTGGTTGAAATCACTGCCTCGAATGAAGAAACAAATCAAATTCCTTCACAAATTTGCAACCAACAAACTAGAGAAAATTGGAAGGCAACTTTGAAATTTAAAGAAATTTCAATTTCCAAAAAAGTTAAATCTATCTCACTTAAAACTCTTAGGAAGGAGTTGCAAATAGTAGGCTTTGATACCATGTTGGTGTGAGCCCAAGATCACTAGTTGTAGAAATAACCTTCACGAAAATGAGAGACACACAAGGCCATTTCACCAAATAAGGAGTGAAAAATATTGAGATGAATAAAAATACATATGATATAGGCTTTTAAAGCCATGAAATAGGTGATGGGTGGGAAACTTCCTAGGGAAAAACTACCTAAGAATAATTAAATTCACAATTAATCTAAATGCAATAGTATGCCTAAGTTAAATCTTAAGACGATAAATGTAATTTACGCTAACAATTTACAATACACATTAAGTTCTACTAAACATGCTCAAGTCACCTTCAACACAAATCTTCAATAATATATGGATAATAAGCATGAGAATTCAAGTTTCATGCCAAGGGATCAATCTAAGTCTAAATATTCTATTTCGATAGAGTTTCCTTTTACAACTTTGGTGTTTTCTCCTTCCTTAAAATACATGGTCTCTCAACTAGTTTGAGTGATCTAATACATAAATACGGTTGATAAATTTAGAAGTTAGAGAGTTCATTCCAAAGCTTGCATAAAATTAGATTTGTCTCAACCTTTTATAGATTATATAATTCCTTTTTGTCTTGGTTTATTGATGAATCAACCTATTTTGTACATGAATAAATCAAATAATTATTTTTACTATAAACAAAATGGGCATCTAAGAAGAGATTATCCTATTCAAAATTAATAAACTTTTCCATGCCCTTCATCTTTATTCATAACACTAGTCTAGATGGAAATTCCTCTTTTTGACCCTTGAAATCTTTTGTTTAACATAAAAAATTACTATATTACTCCCATTCATCTACCTCTCCCAATCCCAAACCCACTTCTTCTTTCTCATATCTTCTTGAACCTTCTCTTCAATCACCTTGCCTTGCTCCTTTCCCTTTTTATTCACCTACCTCAAACTCTATTCCTCCCCTTTATCCATCGTTTCATGATCAAGGATTGAAAATAAATCTCAATGTGATAAGTAGAAATTCCAATCATGTGAAAAATATTTCCTTCTTCACTCTTTTCTCTAATTCAAGTCAATACAATCCTTCCTAGTCTCACTCTAAGTCACCTCCTCCTAACATGTCAATGACATTAATTCCTCACAACTCTCAATTTCTTGTTTTATGTATTCAATATGAAGTATTATTTAATGTGGAAGAAGATATTACCCATAATTCTTAATGAAGTGAAAAATTATGTCATGGAATGTTAAGGTCTTATTAATATACATCCATCATTAGAACATCAAACATGTAGTTTTGATTAAGTTAAAGTCAAGAAAGGCCCATACCGATTTACAAAGCAACCATTAATGAAAGAGAGAGGTGACTCACAGAAAGTGAGACGGCCAAAAAAAAGAGCAAGACTCACCAATAATGAGTGTGGAAGAACAACAAACTAACCATTCTTTTGACCAGAGCATGGAACCAGTAACAAATACCAACTGCAAGGAACACAAGAAACAATACATCAAACATGTACTTTATAGACATAGAACATATATGTCATTTTTTCAAGAAGTTAAAGTCAATAATATGATATTAGAATTGGCTCTTCAAATAATATGGAAAGAGGCCAAGTTTGTGCAATCAAATTATCAAGAGGGGAAATGTGGTGTAGTATTAGGTGTTAGACCTTGTATTTCTAATTATATTATTTCATCAAGGGTTGATCCTACATAACATTGTAAATTACAAATTATCTCATGCTAAATTTAATTCTTGATGAAATTATCCCATTCCATTGGATTGTGTTTTGTCTATACCCCGAATAATTCCCAGGAGAAAAATTATTGTGGTAGAGGATGTGTAATTATCTCCATTTGGTCAACTGGATAATAGATGTATAAAAATAGAGTATGACCCCTTATACCATACTTAGTTTAATAACTTCAAATTATCCCATGCTAAATTTAATTCTTGATGAAATTGTTGTATTTTTCTTAGTGTTTTTGACCCTTCTCATGGTTATACGAGATTCTATATGAATTACTAGTACTCTTGGTCTTTTTTTTTTTCAAGTATCTTATCATAAAACTAGTTTTCTTGATCACTTATATATATCTCTTCTTCAATTCCCATTTCCCTTTCTAGCGACAATTTTCTTATTTAGTTGGATATGGTTACCACCCCTTCCAATCACCTCCTTATTCTTTCCTTTTTAGCAATGAATCCAAGCCTTGATCCCTTCCTTCCAATATTAGAAACTCTCATTTTCATGAAAAATATTATGATGAAACCCTCATTTCCATTTTGAATGAACAATCTCATCCAAGCCCTGATGAGAGTAAGATTAAATGGTGGGAACATTCCCTTACCTAATATATGATTTTACTTTACCATTATGGTTTTAAATTTGTACATAAAAGGGAAAAGGTATAATGGAATCTCCAAGGACATCTTGAAAAAAGTAGGAAAATGTAGTAATGGAAAAGTATCCTTTTTCCTTACTTGATTTGGGAATAATTGTCATTGAATTAACCTAATTTTGCCTAGGTTTAATGTTGTAATGTGTTGTGACACATTCACATTGACCTTGGGCCCTATTTTAATAAAATAAACTTAATGTGTACCTTATTTAAGTGTTGTAAAGTTTTGTAACACACTTTCACATTTATCTAGGGTCCTTTTAATTAATTATTGGTAATTGGAGTTAATTAACCCCTTTAATTCAAATATAAGCCTTATTTATAACACCTCCCAAAGATCTATCTCAAAACCTATAATTAAAATTTTATAACATTTAATTGGGAAAAATCAAGGTCTTAGAAATTGGTACTAGGACCCATTCACCCTAGGTGGCAAATGGGTCGTCCCTCTATAGGACCCCCCTTTATCAATAGATTCTACATGGGTTTTTAGTGTTCTTTCATGCCCCACAGGAATGGTCTTGGAAAATAGTGCTAGGTTCCATCATTCGCCCTAGGTGGCGAATGGGTCCTCCCTTAATGAGGACCATCTTTTTGAATTTCATTATGATGAGACTCTAATAATGTTTATCTCTAGATTTGGTGTTAGCTTGAATTGTTTGAATTTTAGGGTTAATCTCCTAATTTAGTATAAATAAGGGGTTAATTCACATAGTTTCATCCTAAGTAATCCTATATTTTCATGAGAACTAAAGAGTGCATTCACAAGAGCATTATAGAGCATCACAAGAGCATTTTCAAAGGCATTTCAAGGTATATTATCAAGATTTTATTGCAACAATTCAATATCATATCATCATGTCAAGGGTTTAGTGCATTCATGCATGTTGTTGAGCTAAGATAGTTGATGTAGCATTGAAGATCTATTGCAAGTATTGTTCACATCTTATTCAAGGATCAAGATTTGTATTACAAGACATCTTACAAGGTATTTACATTGCATTATTTCATGATTCATGTTTCAATTTCATGTTTCAATTTCATTATCTCATCATTTGGTTTAATTACCTACAAGGGGTTTGACCAATGCATACCCCTATTCACTAACAATTAAAAAGTTTTTCTTCCCTTGGGTGCGTGTTTACAAATTTATAGGTTGAAGATCAAGTGGAGAGCAAGTTTAGAGCAAAGTTACAAAAGTTTTCAAGTTGAAAAGTTGACCTTCAAAGTATAAGAACGAAGAATTGAAGCTACAAAATTAAGTACAGGTTTTCGTGAGCTAACAACTCGGAATCTGAGAGTGTAGAAATCAAGGAAAATAACCCAGATCTAAGTTTTAGAAACCCTAACAGGGACCCATTCACCACTAAAGGTGAATGAGTCCTTTGTTCCCTAAAAATGGGCTTCTTGCAACAAGGTATACACCTCTTTGAGCTCTAAAAATTCCCCTCATAGTTGCTATAATAGTTAGGTATCATTTATAATTATTATTTGCATCTTTTGGCTATCATAATTGCATGTGTTTTGTGTGGGAAAACTAAGTGGTTCATCATCTTGTTTATTCATTTTGGTGAACCCTATTTTCCACCTAAACAGAAACTATTGGTTTCCTCCCTTTTTTATTTCATAATCAAAATATGGTGGCTACTTTAAAACACATTTTGAGGAAATGAGAAGTGTATAAAGGTAGAGGGCCCCAAATTAGATCTCATCTTAATTGGATAAAAATGGAGACAAAGGTACTACTTTTTTCCCTTAATTATTGAGATAAAAACACAAAAAATAACTTATAGAAATGATTAATTATTTGTATAACCAACTAAATCCAAACTTTGAAATTATTCTAGGAGTGTTTTACCAATTTTGAAAAATTTATTTGTTAATAATTCCAACAAATATCCTCTTTAAGAATTGATTGAAGATGTTGGAAAATATATTTATTCAAAAGATAAATCAAACAAAATTTAGTTCCCAGATGTTTCCATTAGGATTGAAAATTTTGATGTAGTAGTACATGATATGCATAGTAAAAAATACCTTGGTTAGATATGTTTTTGGCTAGATTTTTTAAGGCCTTATGAACTTAGATTCAAATAGAATTATTTTATTTTAACTTGGAAGCATATGAACAAGGTTATCTTGGGCCTAACATAAACTAGTGTCTATTTAATCTTCTACCTAAATGGAATAATGTTGATACAATTTTTGGGTTAAGCTTCTACCTAAAAGGTTCTCTAGTTTATCAATTTCATCACTTAAAAGATTGTATAACTAGAGAAAACTAAATTTCAAGAAATATTATTCATTATGAATGATCCTTTTTTGGTTTGGGATCTTAATAGGCTCAATAATTTACTCAAGTTTCTCTTTTAGTTAAAGTAAACTTTGATAACTTGGATTGTGAAAAACAAGATGGCCATTCATTTGTAAAATTTTCTAGTGGCTTGGTTTTGGGAAATGAATTATTTCTCACATTTAGCTTCTTTCAAAGGATTCTAAAGTGATATTTATTATAAATGAATAGGGTATGTGCAAGATCATCATGGAAATAACAAGCCCTTAAGTGGCAAAAAATTCAGAGAAATCAGAGTTAGGCAACTTGACCTAAAAAATTGAATAAGTTATCTATATTATTTCAAAAATATGTAAGAATATAATCTATAGAAAATTGAATTTAGTTTCTAAACTACAAGGTTTATTTTAAAAAAAATCTATTTGGTGAAAATTTGAAATTTCAATGCAGGTACTTAAATTTCAAGGGAAAAATAAGTAGGTGTCTGGACCACCTAACCAAAATAAAATGATAATTATTTTTTATAATATTTTAGATATAAGTAGAGGACTCATGTCCCGATGTGATGCATATTTTTTTGTAAATTTTTTCCAAGTAAATAATTAATTATGATTTTTTTATTACAACTTTTAAAAAATATAAAAACTCGTATGTCTGACCACCTTAACTTGGTCAAAACTTCATGAAAATACTTTTTTTTAATCCTATATTAAATATGACGCATAGAATGTGATGCATGTTTGAGATTCAAAAAATGTGATACCTTTTGAAAGCTATAGATGTTTTTCAATCAGCCTATCAATCAAGGCTTTAGTCGTAATTCAATTAGAAAATGAATAACAATAATTTATTATATTTGAAGTAAATCATAATTTATATTGGTGGAAAGCTGAAAATATCCTTTAAAAACCCTTTTTCATTTCATCAATTTTGGGTAATAAAAAGTCATCAGCCACATACCCATTATATCGCCACTTTTGACCCATCATGATCCTGCACATACGCAATATCCTACACTCCTAGTTGAAAGATCCATCCATCAGTTCTAACCACTAATTCACCTTATCTTTCAAGGGCCACTGTAGAATTTCAATTTATAGGCAAGAAACTACTCCAACACTATTTTCCTATTCAATATGCACTTTATTTCATTTCAATGGACATATAAAGTTTTCTATTTTGTAAAGAGAAAAATATTACCAACAATCTTTTGGCTATGTGGTCATTCCTAGCACTTTTGTCAAATGATAATCAACTCTATTATATTTATATTCTCTACAAATCTATAACATAATTTTTTTATTATAGGAATGTATGGAAGCTAAGGTAGCAGAACAACTTACTATACTAATCTTAAGAGGAGGATAATGCAAAACTTTATAGATCTTTCCAACAGTTACAAAAACTTAAATAAAAATAAACATAAATATCATGCATACCACAACACAGTGATTTACATGGGGAAAACCATTTCAGGATAAAATCCAACACTCCAAAAGTCACCCAATATATTATTCAGAAATCATAAAGATTACAATATACTTGCAGAGCAAACTTCTCACCAGAGTATCACTGACCAGAGATCTAGAGGCAACTTGACTGCTATCAAAATCTTAGAATACATCACAATACATGAACGTATTAATACAAATCCCTCATAAAATAGGGTTGTCTTCTAGGGAAAGTCAAGCCAAAAAATATATATTGTTAGATTTGAGACCTAATGATGAACAATCCAAATTTACAATAATAAAATATACTCGAGAACATAATTTTTGGATGAATCTTTGGTTGCAACTATTTGTTTTGATTGAAGGGGGCACATTTTGCAATAGGTACATTGTTTTTGAAGGTAGCTATAAGGGGAATATTGTTTGGAAAAGTAGTCACCATTTTAACAAAACTTACCACTTTAGAGCTACCTCATTGAAAGGATATTTCATCCTGGAAGACACCGTTCTAATGTTGTGTTATGCCTAGTTGGTAGGTAGGGAATCTTCCTATCATTGAATGAGCCATGAAATTGAAAATACTTTGAGATTCTAACACCTAGGCAAATATTCTTAGCAAATTGATGTATCCTCAAAGTCCATCAGAGCCCATTGTTCAAGAAATTCTCTAGAAAAATTGTATCCTATTTTTTTTACAAAAATGTATGGGAATAAAAATAATATTTTACATAAATATAGGTCAATAAAATAAATTCAAATGATAAGTAAGTAATTGATCTATATTAACTAGAGTTGGGGTTTATCATTGACATAAATGTAAGTGAATTTAAACATTAAATTAAACGTAAGATAATAGTTATATAGGGTATAGTCATAGGAAAATGTTGTAATAAGTGTCAAGAGATGATATGATAATGCTTTATAGTTATTTGATGAAATAAGATCTCTAAATCTATTTTTTTCTTTTCTTTATCTTCTATTCAAATTTATACCTTTAAACTTGATCTTCAAGAGTGCAAAAGTGATATTCTATGTAAAAATGTATTGTAACTCACAGATTTGATTCTCATAGTCAATAACCTATTTGCCTCACTTCTTTAGTATCTAAATGTGAAAATGAATGGTTGTGTTTTAAATAACTTATGAATGTGTTTTTGAGTTGCAAGGGTTAGTTTCTGCTTGGTCAAAATCTTAGATGGGTTGATTTTATGCCTAAAGGAAGATTCAAAGTTTTCAAGAAACCATGTAATATAACTAGGATGATATTCTTTGATTATTCTATTAGTATGCTTATAAATTTTTTATTAGTCAAACCCTAGAGAGATCCTTTTGATAATTCCCTTAGTCATAACTTATGAATTTGAATTAAAGTACGAAGCAATGAATTGAGAGATCATGGATAAAACTTTGATGATCAACATTAATCAAGATTGAGATATGGGCCAACTCATATAGAAGTATACCACTTGTAAACTAATTATTAGTTTTAGAACATTGTAATAAAAAGAAACCCAAAATATAATAAAATAAATAAATATATATATTTCACTATTAAAACATATAAAATATAAATTAATTAAAATTTCTTGACAAGTTAGTAAATAAATTTATTGTAGTTTCATTCATTATTTCTTTCCTTTGCTAAAAAAATCTTAGAGAAAATTTATATTTTGAATGAATTCATTTTAAAATAACTAAAAACACAAGAACTCAAGGAGAAAAACACTTGTAAATTTTTTAAAACTAATTTAATTATATTTAGAAAATAAATTTTATAATAAGGTACTATTCTCACTCTTCCTTCAAGGGCTTCTTGCCTCCCCACAAGCACCATCGTGGAAAAATTAATTTTACACAAGGTACCTAGACTCACTCCAAGGATTCTCCCTTGGATACTAGAGGGGACCATGGTTGGTAGGATTGGTCACAACCTTTTTATTGTGCCTGACCTCCCCACCACTTATGGGATGAAACTTTGGTGGCCTACTAGTGGTGTTTCCAATTGGTTTTTTTCAACAAATTTCCTCAACTAGATCTTGATATTTCACTAGCCCATGTTTTACATAAGAAGAATATGATAAAGATAAATACAATGATAGGTGAGACCCTCATGTGGACACTCTAGAACCTACTAGTGTAGGGAAATTTAGATGAATGGGATCCTCCTCCACCCTCCGCTATTTCTTTAGCCACTTAATGAAATTATATTTTTTCTATGTCTTATGCTCTAGGCTATAGTCCCGTGTGTACTCTAGGGGTGTGATTTTTTATCCACCCACTTTTTTGGTGAATGAAAAGGTGGAAAAAGGTTGCTTTATGGTTTAGGACATAGAACAACATATTTCACAACATTAATTCAAAGAAAACCCTAGAGATTTCAATCTAAAGTATGCAAAGGAGAAAGAGATCTTGCAATAGGGTTGTCCTAGGGTCTGATTATAAACTAAAGAGGGGTACACCACTAGGATGTGACTTGGAAATATTAATTAAATGCAGTATTTAATGCTTAAACCTAATGCAATGCATGATTTCACTAAATGACCTAAAAAAACTTGTAAATCAAAATAAAAAGCTGAGAGATGAAAGGTGTGCAACTGAAAACCTAAAGAGCATTGGATGAAGACTTGAAATACTAAAAGAACTGAATTTAATGCCTACTAGGACTCATACTCCAGTCTAGGTGATTTAGTCCCAGATTAGGGTTTTTGGGCAAGAACAAAAATCTGGCAGAGATATGACTGAAACTCCTAAAATTTACAAATTTTCTTATACTGGGACTCATACTCTAGATGTGGCATATCTGTCCAATTAGGGTTTTCTAGAAACTCAAAGTCTGATTCTACTCTTTAATGTTTTCTCTATCCTTTCCACTTGATTTCTAGGTTTGAATCTCTAATTTGTAATCTATAGATGTTTCTCAATAATCTCTAATGCAAGGTGACAACTTTGACAACTTTGATCACTTTTGACAACTTTATCCAAACTTTCTCTTCTATATGTCTTCAACCTAGATCTACAAATCACACACTAAAGGGAGGGGAAAATGTTGTTTTGTTAGTGGAAATGGGTTTGGTTGGTCAAGCCCTGTTTTGGTAATCAAACCTTGAAATGAAATGAAATAGGAAAGGAGAATGATGAATGAACAAAATGTAATATTGCAACTCACCAAACCCTAGCAATAAAGTACCACAAACATGTAAGAAGTGGCTCCAATGGATGTAGATCTTGAATCTTGCTTGAATTTGATAGATCTTGAATTGAATGCTAGCTTGAATCATAAAACTCTACATCATAAATGTTAGCTCAAAAAGAAACATGATACATGTTGAATTTGACATGATGCTTGATGCTTGAATAATGCTCTAAATCACTTGATAATCAACCCTTGAATGCTCTTGTAAACACTTGTAATCACAATTTGCTAGAGTGGATGAATACTTGAAATCTTGGGATAAAAATGAGTGAAAGAAACCTAGATTTATACTTGTTTATGCAATTTTTTTTGAAATTACAACACTACAAGAAAACATCAAATCTAGGAGGATAAAATCCTGCCAAGAATTCAAATTAAATTTAATTTTGGCCCACACATGACTCATATGCCATAATTGGTGTATGAGTCATATTAGGCTTTACTATGGAACACATTTTCAAAAATACTTAGAATGATGCAAAATATAGATCGGGTCCCAAAAACCTAGGTGGGACTCATATGCCCAAGGTGGCGTATGAGTCACATATCACTAAATCTGGGGCACACAACCTAAAAACACTTGAATTATGATTGGATGTTGGCTCATGTTAGGATTATCCTTAGAAAGATGCATTAATTAAGTCTTGTGGATACAAAATTAGGCCAACTAAAGCATAAAGAACACCAATTATTTAATAAAACCATAGAAAAGTGTGAAAGTGTTACAACACTTTGCAAAACTCTAAATAAGGCACCAATAAGCTCATTTAGTTAACAAGGGTGTAACACCCGACATGCAAACCCCAGAGAACAAGCATAGCAACTAATTTTTTTTTATTTAAAAAAATAATTAAATAACAATACAATAAACATTTAACCATAATTACATAACACACTACATTACACTATTACACTTAGTTCTCCGGGGCACGCGAGATTACATCGCAAACATCTAAACAAAAGTAAAAGATAATAACAAACCACGTATCCATTTATAATATAATAACCATGAAAATATGTACATCCATGAACCAAGAGCAAGAATATTAATACACCACATAATACAATCATATGAATCTCTTAACAAAGTTATAAATGATCCTAACTATTACATCATTGTTATAATATTACATTACAAGCTTTTGATATAAGAATTACAACAAATTTTCCAAACATGTGGGATGATACAAATACAATGAACTCTAAACTACAAAGGAACACTAGTAAAACTCTAACTGTAGAAATGCTTGGAAGATAGGAATGTTGATGGGGAACCCAACGGGTGCGGAGCACGTTCCACCCAACCATGTGAATTATAAATAACTCACCCCCCATGCTCAGAGGTGACAAGGAAGAGAACCCTAACATGAATGCCAAACCGACTCATGAACAACATAGTACAAATACAAACACAAAGTTTACAATGACATGATCTACAATGTTCACGAATCAACATAATAGGATAAAGCTATGAAACTCATCACAAATTAAACAAGCATAAATATTCATATAAGACACCAAAGAACATTTATAAATCAACTTCCAAAGAATCTAAAACAACATATAGATTGCAATTACCAAAACAACTGATACGACATCCAAAATACATTTCCAGATAAATCATAAACAATAAGTAGAACATGATTCCAATTAAATCTGAAACAATAATTAGAATACAATTCCAAATAAATCTGAAACAATAAATAGAAAACAAATCCAGAGGCAACAAGAAACAAGGCACAAGGCTGTCTAGTGGGGAGTGTCAGCGCATAGCTCTCATGGGATCTCCTAGCCCTTCTCCAACTGAGGCGTTGACACCCATCTATGGATCTCCTGGCCCTTCCTACTACTTGAGGTGCCGACACTATAGGGTAGCACATGCGGAGCTGATAACCTCTCATGGGGACAAGGTTACAACTTTGCCGACCAAAAATTTCTCAGTCTATCATTAGTCTATGATAGCCCTAATGCATAGACGAGGTATCCAATGTTTATTATCTTGTGTGTTTTACTAACCATCCCCCTAAGTTCTATTTTTAGGTTCTCACATGTTTAACTACTCTTGCGTAGGTTCTCATGTGCTCTTCCTCCTTCCGAGGCACCGACCCCCTCGAAAAGCCACTCTCCCTAAGACCCCTAACATAAATCAAATCCAGGCAAGGGTTGTACTCAACAGATAATGCACATAACTCAAAACCAAGCCACGTGAGGCATAACTCATCCTGCGATAATTCATAACAAAATTCAACAACCTGTACAACCCTTCCATCATAAAACCAATCAGTTTCAACTCCAAAAGTGTAATCAAGACAAGGAGAACATTAAAATTAAACAAGCCTCTGGAACAAGGGTTCACATATTACAACCGGGTTCCCATCTCGAAGACAAGCCAAAAATAACAAATAACAAAAGAACCAATTTCCTAGGGTTTCAGGTTCAAAACATCATAGTCAATATTTCATTTATCATACAACATAACACTGGAAAATTTCAGAAATAATAAATATTCAAGGATAAAAATCATTTCAAAGAATAACTAACTCATCCTTATCTTTTATCTTTCGAGCATCAAGAAATCATTTAAAAAAATTAAGGAAAATGAAGAAATATATTTAATAAATCACAAACAAACTACTTTTATTTAACATCATAACATATACACAAATATTACTAAGAGAGCTCCCTCCAATCCGCCATATCCAACATGTAAATATTGACCCATAAACACATTATTATTGCACCAGAAATTTCACTCTAATCTAACCCTACTCTGAACATTATTAAGATATGAGACACCTTTAGTTCATTTAATTAATCGAGATAATAAATCAAATTCATAGAATATTTTGAAATTTCATATTCAATCAATTTTTTTTTATTTTAATACTAATTTTTTTAAAAAAATAAAATAAAAATCTTGACCCCTTATATATTTTAATTAATTTCATCTCAATCCAAATATAATTTCATTACTTAATTAATTCATACTATAGAAGTTTAAAAGTAATTAAATACAAGAAAAAATGAATTTTTCTTAAGTAAAAGAGATTCCTTTAAGTGCATCTATATCTATTCTATAAAGATCCTATTAAGGGACAAATAATTAGTGAAAAGTTTTAAGTTAAAAAGGAATCTACCCAATTTTCATTCTAAAAAAAAAAAGGAAACTTATATCCTTACGTAAACTTAATGGAATATTACTTTATTCCCTAGTTTCAAGGCTTTAGAGGAAGTTGTGCCACTTAATAGCAAAAAGAGTGTCGTACAAAATGTGGAAGATAATTTTATTAATTTATCTTCTTTGAAAGAATGCATTCAATTCAAAAGGGAACTCAAGGTATAAACAATGTGTCTACTAAAGAGGACATTCGTGATTCTAATCTTTATTCGATCGGTTTCAGAGTTCCACAAAAGCATATAATCTAAAAGTTCAAAATACCATCGTATATACAGGACATGCCAAGGCTACATTATGATAACGGATTCTTAGCCTAAGCTAGTATTTTACCGTGCCAAGGAAGAGAAGGAAAAGCGTTGCAATGCTGCAACAGGGAGCAAGCCAACGTAGGGACAAAGAAAAGCTTCGACGCCATAACCATTAACTTCATGCACAGATCTAAGTATATATCTATGTGAAAGCTAACAGATGATATAACCAAATGACAATAGCTATCATCAGTGAACTAAATGGTTATACAGATGCCATAACCGATTTGAGGAAGAAAAGATAGTTAAGATATAAAATTAAGATGAAGAAATTGATGCAAGAGTTGATAGCGTAACACTAGAAGAGACGACGTTGATGCAGACTATACGATGCACCATACTAATGGAAATCTTAAGTGACAAGAAATTTAATTAACACCTTTTATAATAAATCACATACTAAGGCGAATCGAACTACAAAAGGTTATGGAAAATGCATCCAAACAGCAACTTGAGAGTTGGCAATTCGTGCGGATAACCGAACCTACCACTGGATGACCATTGAGGAGAAGGTAACTACCAAAAATACCATCAATGTTGGAGGTATGCAAATCTATATGGCTTAAGGGTAGAATATTGGTGACATTAAATAAAACACTTTGAAAAGAAGAGAGGATTACAATAAAATTATGCGCGCCGGCCAACATGCATGCAAAATATGTAAGTATAACAAGGTAAGGCTATAATTCAACTAATTTCAGATCCCCTCCCAAGAACATGCTTAAATATTTACAACCATCCCTCTCAAAAGAGTTTCAACCCTGAATGCTTACTAAGATGAAATCGTTCCAAACCGTTAAAATGTCAGAATTGACTAAAGGATAGGATCCTTAATAGTTAGCTATAACAACATGTAAACCAGTAATAATAAAAGTGAATCAATACATAATCTCAATACGCTAGCCTTAACTATCCAAACATGGTATTTAATAGCTAGATTATTGGAGATCATGAGATTGGTTGATTGGGATGATAGAGAACATAGAAAACTATGGATACCCTACCAAATTTATATACTGCATATAAATCACAAACACACAACATCAAGCAACAAGTATTCGTTTTCTACCAATAAGAGCAATAGAATCCATTTTCCTGAAAGAGAAGTAGAATAAGGAACAAATTCACACTAACCTAGAACCTAAAGCTTTACAAAATTGGAGATTTGATTCCAAGATCAACCGTTCGTGCTCAACAATCTGTTTCTTCCAAACGATATGTATTTTTCCTTTCGTACGATTCCTAAAATGCAACCTCCTTCTCCTGAACAAGTTCCTTCGCAACTATCACCCACTTTTCTCATCCACTATGGATTTCAGAGGTAACCCGAATGAGAGTCGTGAGCCAAATCCCATCCAAAATTACAGAGATTATCCCTAATGTTCAATAAACAATCTGAGAAGATAGAACTTCATTGTAGGATACGTGCATTAGCATTTGCGGGGAAGCTCTCCCCAAAATTTTCTCTGCCCCCCTCATTTTTGAAGTCGAGGTTAATAAAAAATAAAAAATAAAAATAAAAGAAAGGAAATTTTCTTGTTTTAACTCCATTTCAAGTTGTGCATCCACATGCTTTAGCTTTTCCTTCTTTTTTCCGATTTTTTCTATTCCGAGTAAAGTCTTAACTTCTATTTTTGCCAACTTTAACTTTAGTTTTAAATCTTATCTTCAAGATTTATTTGAAATCAGATTATTCTCTCTTTTAATTGCTTTACTTGCCTTTTTGAGAAAATCTTATCCCTTAATTTAATTTAATTTATTTGCAAATTACTCCACCCATAAAATATTAATTTCACCTTAATATCAATAATACGAAAAAAATACAATATCACTCTAAAATTAATATATTTAATTCATTATTTTGATTTTCTATATTCTTGTAGGAAAATTTTAATTAACAAATTAAACAAAACCATTATGTTTATCAAGCAATTCAATCACACCGCAAACAACAAAGCACAAATAAATGCCTATATCAATATCTAGAAAAGCCACAATGGAGGGGCACTACATCCTCCCCCCCAGGCTTCGACTTACTACTGGAAGTTGACCATAAGAAAAACATGGTAGCAACATAAACTAACCAAAATATCACCACTCAGTAAAGAAAATTAAACATCAGAATAAAATAAAAGAAACAATACCATTCAATCAAGACGGGTTGACAACATGGGACGGGGTGACTTCCTTGTCATCTTTGTTTCAACATTATACCGTTGGGTTATTGATGCTTGCCCTATCCTACTGAAGCAGGTGGAATCGATTCTCTGTACCTACAATCCCTGCACAAAACGAGGTCGTGTACATGTGCATACATATATAAAATCAAAGGATTACATTGTGAGAAGGAATTGTAGCGTAGTAGGGAACTCATGAACGAGTGATGCTACACTATCCCTTCATCACATCTATTCTAACAATATAATATAGATGATAAAATAACATCTCTAAACTAACAGATCTTCTCATAACATAATTTATTGAATCACTGCATCATAACATAATTCTGAAATCAACTAACATCACCAACCATAATATCATATGAAATAACCATGTCCACTAATGGAATAACATCATCATCAAAAGTCTAACTATCCAAATCAAAAAATAATAGTACCATCATAGTATCAAAGTATCAAATCAAAGCATAGAAACTAATGAGTCCAAATAGCAAACAGGGGGGTTATTTCCTGGAACCCTGCATACAACCAAACGTTGTGCACAAATATATATCTCAAAACACACCGTGAGAGGAAATCTCAGTGTAGTAGGGAACTCGCGAGCGAGTGATACCACACTGTCCTCTTACCACACCATACATAGTAGTCAAAACAACTCTAGTAACTCATAAACAATTTGCTTCTTATTAGTTAGGAAATATTCGCATAAGGATGCTAACCATAAATCTAATTCATCTACTGTATCAGAAATGAATTACTACATGCCATTATAAGTATCTATGCCTACATATTACAACTATGTTACCTTCATCACCACATTTCTAAAGCCAACTACCTGTAAATCAAAAGCTATGAAAGAACATCACACATTAGTACCAATAATCCAAGTTGCATCTTAACCTCAAGATACTATATTTTACTAAAAATCAACATAATTATCCACACAACCCCACATCTTTGTTAAAACTCATCATTTTCACACAAAGAACTCCACTTTAACCAATATTCAACACCAACTCTCACAACAATTTCAATAAAAAGGGAAAAAAAATTACACCTTCACAGATTTAAGAAACATAATTCACCACTTCAAAAACACACATTTTCAATTTTCACGCACACTCACCATGTTCACACACATAACTCACATCACTGGAAACCACATCACACAATGACACACGGGTCCATAGTGCATCTCTAACAGGAAGAATATCGGTGCATTGCGCACTACACCGAGGGTCCTATCCTTTCCCATCAGTTTCCTACACCATCGACCCAACACTGGCTAACGGAAGAAACTTAGGTTCACAATAATGACCAAAAAAAGTGAAACTCTAGACTCGAGGGTCTAAACGCAAGGTTACATAGTGAGCAAACATAGTGCCCAGTGTATGAACCTATGCTCTAATACCAAGTTGTAATGCCCGACATGCAAACCCCAGAGAACACACATAGCAACTAATTTTTTTTAAAAAAATAAAAATTAAATAACAATACAATAAACATTTAACCATAATTACATAACACACTACATTACACTATTACACTTAGTTCTCCGAGGCACGCAAGATTACATCGCAAACATCTAAATGAAAGTAAAAGATAATGATAAACCACGTATCCATTTATATTATAATAACCATGAAAATATGTACATCCATGAACCAAGAGCAAGAATATTAATACACCACATAATACAATCATATGAATCTCTTAACAAAGTTATAAATGATCCTAACTATTACATCATTGTTATAATATTACATTACAAGCTTTTGATATAAGAATTACAACAAATTTTCCAAACATGTGGGATGATACAAATACAATGAACTCTAAACTACAAAGGAACACTAGTACAACTCTAACTGTAGAAATGCTGAGAAGATAGGAATGTTGATGGGGAACCCAATGGGTGCGGAGCACGTTCTACCCAACCATGTGAATTATAAATAACTCACCCCCCGTGCTCAGAGGTGACAAGGAAGAGAACCCGAACATGAATGCCAAACTGACTCATGAACAACATAGTACAGATACAAACACAAAGTTTACAATGACATGATCTACAATGTTCATGAATCAACATAATAGGATAAAGCTATGAAACTCATCACAAATTAAACAAGCATAAATAATCATATAAGACACTAAAGAACATTCATAAATCAACTTCCAAAGAATCTGAAACAACATATAGACTGCAATTACCATATCAACTGATACAACATCCAAAATACATTTCCAGATAAATCAGAAACAATAAATAGAACATGATTCCAATTAAATCTGAAACAATAATTAGAATACAATTCCAAATAAATCTGAAACAATAAATAGAACACAAATCCAAAGGCAACAAGAAACAAGGCATAAGGGTGTCTAGTGGAGAGTGTCATCGCATAGCTCTCATGAGATCTCCTAGCCCTTCCTCCAATTGAGGCGTCGGCACCCATCTATGGATCTCTTGGCCCTTCCTCCTACTTGAGGTGCTGGCACCATAGGTTAGCCCATGCAGAGCCGATAACCTCTCATGGGGACAAGGTTACGACTTTGCTGACCATGGCCTTCTCAGTCTATAATTAGTCTATGATAGCCCTAATGCATAGACGAAGTATCCAATGTTTATTATCTTGTGTGTTTTACTACCCATCCCCCTAAGTTCTATTTTTAGGTTATCACTTGTTTAACTACTCTTGCCTGGGTTCTCCTGTGCTCTTCCTCCTTTCGAGGCGTCGACCCCCACGAAAAGCCACTCTCCCTAAGACCCCTAACATAAATCAAATCCAGGCAAGGGTTGTACTCAACAGATAACGCACATAACTCAAAACCAAGCCACGCGAGGCATAACTCATCTCGCGATAATTCATAACAAAATTCAACAACCCGTGCAACCCTTCCATCATAAAACCAATCAGTTTCAACTCCAAAAGTGTAATCAAGATGAAGAGAACATTAAAATTAAACAAGCCTCTAGAACAAGGGTTCACATATTACAACCGGGTTCCCATCTCGAAGACAAGCCAAAAATAACAAATGACAAAAGAACCAATTTCCTAGGGTTTCAGGTTCAAAACATCATAGTCAATATTTCATTTATCATACAACATAACACTAGAAAATTTTAGAAAGAATAAATATTCAAGGATAAAAATCATTTCAAAGAATAACTAACTCATCCTTATCTTTTATCTTTTGAGCATTAAGAAATCATTTAAAACAATTAAGGAAAATGAAGAAATATATTTAATAAATCACAAACAAACTACTTTTATTTAACATCATAACATATACACAAATATTTTGAATCTTCAAGTACTGAGCAGGGTGATGGCGATGGATCTGGGAAGGCCCAAGCGAGTCACGGGTCTGCCTTGAGTAAGAAGAAAAGCGTGGAGGAACCAGAACGGGAGGACTCCCCAAAAAAGCGTGCGGACGACCCAGGGGGAAGAATATTTTGGTCCCTCACCCTGTTATACCTGTCGGCGACTTCCCTAAAGATAATCTCAAAGGCGCAGTGGGGTCTAGTGACACGAATGGTGGGTAGCGTAAGATGTGGGCCTCATTGTTTGGGGTTAAACCTAATGGTAAGTCTTTTTTTCCCCCAGTATGCAAAATTTCCTACCCTTCTGTGGGTAAATTTGCAATTTCTATTCTAGACGAGATCATTGATCATAATATTGCATTAATGGAAAACTCCCTAGTTGGAAAATTCATGGGCTAGAGGCCAAATATTGAGATTGTTAGGGATTTCATTAAAAAAAATGGAGAACAAATGGCAGTGTCTCTGTTGTGGCTCTCTGAAAAGGATTCTTTGCTTTTGAGTTTTCGAACAGAGATGACATTAAGTTTGTTAGATGTGGAGGTCCTTGGGTTATTGGGAAATCTACTCTTGCACTTAAGAAATGGTCCTCAAACTTAGATCTATCAGATTCTATCTTTGAGACTGCTCCGGTTTGGGTGAGGCTTCATGTTCTTCCTCTGGAATACTGGAACGAGGATTTTTTCAAGGGGATTGCTAGCTCCTTTGGGGAGCTGCTATCGATCAACCCTATGATAGCAGCAAGAAGGAGACTGGTGTTTGCCAGAATTTGTGTGGGTGTTTCTCAGGAAGCGGATCTTCCCTCCTCTATGGAGATCCACTTGAAACTTGGCTCTTGGTCGCAGGCTATTGAGTTCGAGACCATCCCTTTTTCCTGCTTCAACTGCAGAAAATCTGGCCATTAGGCTAAGCATTGCCCCCTTAAGGTAGTAAAAGAAATGGAAAACCCTAAAAGGGCCTCAAAAGTGGTGTGGAAAAAGAAGCAGGAAAAAAACTTTGCTTCGGAACTAGTGGGAAAGGTTACTAATACCCGTGATATTCTCTCGGGTGATGATGGAAACAATGGCTCCACCTTTCAGGTATCCCAAGCTCTTGCTCCTGAGATTAAGGATGGACCTCAGAACAACAGAGAAGGAATGGATTGTAATATTGGGAACTTGGCCCTTAGCAAGGTGGTTGTCTCTCAACAAAATTTCTCTGATGTTGCTGGAAACGAAGGTTCCGCCTTTAAGATCCCCCATGTTTTGGTTCCCGTTCTAATATTTGACTCTCAGGACAAAGAGGCTAGTTTGGAATGGGAAGCTGGGAAATTAGCCCTAAGCAAGTCGGAAGACTCTATTACCTCGAAGATGAGCCCCATCTTTCAGGACCCTATGACCCCAGGGCTGGACGATATTCCTACTCAAGGTCTTTCTCTGGAAGTTGGGATTCCCCTGAGTGTATCTCCGGTTAGAAAAAATATCCAAGGTGTTGATTCCTGGTCGGAGGTGGCTTCTCTTGATGTTGCTAAAGAGACCTTCTCGGACCCTAGCCAGGCAAGCCTTCTTGAAAGAAGTAAATCCTTGCCTTGTGGGAATGAGCTCATGGACACCCTCCCCTGGGTGTAGAAATTTCTCTCTGAAAAAGAATGGGAATCCAGCAAAGAATCAGATAGTCAAGATGACACAGATAGAGAAGAGGTGCTTTCAAAGAAAAAGAAGAAAAAATCAAAAATCAAAATCAAAATCACCCCTTATGGGATTTCAACAAGATCGAGAGCAAAAGCGGACTGCGGGGCAATTTCTCTGGCCAAAGGAAGAAGACCCAAAAATTTGATAAGAGAGCACCATATCCTTCAAGATATTGCGGATGGTTTCCAAAAAACCATCCCGGAGCTCCTTCTTTCTCCCAAATTCCCATGAAGTTATTGTCCTGGAATATAAGGGGACTCAATAATCCCCACAAGCAGGATATTTTACACAATTTTACCCAAGACCAAAAGCCTGATATTCTCCTTATCCAGGAAACCAAAATGTTAAGTGTTAAGGTGGAAAATATTTCTTTGTTTCAGCATTGCTCCATTTAGGGAAGTGATTCTGCTGGTGCTTCTAGTGGGGTAGCGACTTTTTGGAATTGTAAGGTTATAAGAGGTGATCCCCTGTTTTCTCGTCCTAATCATGTTGCCACTAGATTTACTCATATAAGGGACAATTTTAGTTGGATCCAATCTAATATTTATGCTCCTAATTGCAAAAAATCTCAGAAGGTTTTTTGGAAAGAGTTGGCTACTTTCCAGAAATTTTTTCAAAATGACCCCTGGGTTGTCATGGGAGATTTTAACTCCCCTCTCCTTTAGGCTGAGAAGTTTGGTGGCTCTCAGATCAATGAAGAAAGAAAAGAAGATCTTTTGGAATTCATCAACAATCATGCCTTGATCGACCTGGACCTGCAAAGGAGTTCTTACACTTGGTCGAACTGTAGAGTTCTGTCTGATCTGATCCAGGTGAGGCTTGACAGAACCCTGCTTTCTGATATTTGGATCTTAAATTATTGTTGCTCTTTAAAAACCCTTCCTAGAGTTGGGTCTGACCATTTTCCTATTAGTTTTGTTGCTAACCCTCTAAAAATCAAAAGAAATACCCCCTTTCGCTTTGAGAAGATGTGGCTTTCCCATCCCCTTCTCCGGGAGGAAATAAGGAAATGGTGGAATATAAAAATAAAGGGTACTGCTTTATTTAGAATTGCCAAAAAATTAAGAGAAGTTAAAATGAACCTCAGAAAGTGGAAAAAAGAGTCTTTTCGTAATATCTTTCAAATCAAATCTGATCTACAGTTTAGGCTGTCTGAAATCCAAAACAAAATTCAGAAGGAAGGCTACCTGAATGAAACTAAGGAAAAGGAAAATGAGATTCTCACAAAGCTTCATGAGATAATTACAAGAGAAGAGGAATTTTGGAGACAAAGATCCAGAGCTCTTTGGTTAAAGGCTGGAGACAAAAACACCAAATATTTTCATCTTTCTACTTCCAAACATAGGGCTGCTAACTAAATCTCAGCGATTGTGGTTGATGGCAGAACTTTGGAGGAGGAAGAGGACATTAGAAGAGAAGCTGTCCTATTCTTTAAGAACCTTTTGTCTGAGAAAGAGGATATTAACTTGGAGGATCAAAATCAATTATTGGAGGCCATCCCCAGGATTGTTAATTCTAGAGACAATGATATGCTGACAGATATACCCACCAGTGAGGAAATTAAAAAAGTTGTTTTCTCTTTTGAATGAAGCAAAGCACCTGGTCCTGATGGCTTCCCTTTACTTTTTTTCCATTGGTTCTGGGACATTGTTGGGGAGGATGTTGAGAAGGCGGTGAAAGAGTTCTTCTGCTC
This sequence comes from Sequoia sempervirens, assembly GCA_007258455.2. NCBI lineage: Eukaryota > Viridiplantae > Streptophyta > Pinopsida > Cupressales > Cupressaceae > Sequoia > Sequoia sempervirens. Next base: position 513,099,193 of record VDFB02000015.1, read on the forward strand.
TAGAAATCTTTTAAAAGAGCTAAATGCCACTTTCTTAGTTCTTATCCCCAAAAGACCTAGAGCGCAGGATTTTGAAAGCTTCAGACCTATCAGCCATTGTAATTCCTTCTATAAAATTATTTTGAAGGTGCTAACCTCTAGGATGCTCCTCATTTTTCCCTCCATTATTGCTCCTCAACAGAATGGTTTTGTTCCTGGAAGACAAATTCTTGACTCTATTGTCCATGCTCATGAGAATGTTCACTCCCTCTCAGTCTCTAAATCGAAAGGTTTCCTTCTTAAGCTTGATATTTCGAAGGCCTATGACAGGGTGGACTGGAACTTTTTGTTCAAAATTTTAAAGTCTTTTGGTTTCAATGAAAGAGTTTTGCAGCTTATTGAACAACTCATCACTTCTGCTTCTGTGGCAGTTCTTATTAATGGATCCCCCTCCACTTTCTTCTGTAGCTCTAGAGGTTTAAGACAGGGAGATCCCATTTCTCCTATCATCTTCACTATTATGGCTGAGAGTTTTGGTAGGAATATGAGTAAGTTGGTTGCTCAAAAATCTATTATGGGGCTCAAACCATCTTCAAACAACCTGATATGCTCTCATCAACAGTTCATGGACGATACTTTGCTGATGGGAAGGTCTGCTGTGTCGGAAGCGAAAGAGATGAAGAAAATTTTGGATACCTATGGCAGAACTTCTGGTCAGGTGATAAATAAACAAAAAATCTCTTTGTATTTCTTTAACACACCTTTGCATAGACAGAGAAAAATAGCGGGAATTCTTGGTTGCAAGATTGATTCCCTTCCTGCTACTTATCTGGGATTGCCTCTTTGTTAAAAACCTCCAGACACTTTTTGGATCTCTCTGGTTGATAGGTTTGGAAAAAAAATCACCGGTTGGAAAGGAGCTCGCCTAAGTCAAGCTGGAAAACTCCAGCTTCTTAAAGCTTTGATGCAGAACCTTCCTATCTATGCTTTTAGCCATTTTAAAATCCCATCTAAATATGCTGAAACTATTGAGAAAATACAAAAGAGATTCCTTTGGTCAGGAGTTGAAGAAAGAAAAAGAATGCCTCTTGTTGGATGTGACCTGGTTTGCAGATCTAAAAAGGATGGAGGCCTTGGGCTAAGAAAAATCAGACTGCTGAACAAGTCGCTCCTAGCTAAACAGATATGGAGACTTTTCTTCTCCTCTAGGGAATGTAGTGAAATAATTAAAAGCAAGTACTTGCAGAATAACAATTCCATTAAAGATTTGGATGAGAATTCCAACCTCCCGAAAGGATCTAGTTGCTGGAACTATATGATTGATGGGATTAAGGTGGTGAAATTGGGTTTGAAATGGAAAGTTCGCAATGGTAACCAAAGTAGATTTTGGGATGATAGTTGGCTGTGTAATGAACCTCTGTCTCAGGACGAGAATCTCAACAGATGGGCTGCGTTTTGTAAAGGTACTTTTGGCCATTTTGTTAAAGATTACTGGAGGGATGGTAAGTGGATCAATCTCCTATTGATTAGCCCTGCTTTGGTCTCTGTTTACTCCTCCTTGAATGCTGTTAGACTTTGCTTAAATCAAGAGGATAACCTAATCTAGAAGTTTGAACCTTCGGGGTGCTTTTTTGTCTCTTCTGATTTTCCCCGGATCCCACATGCTAACAGACCTCCCCCTCTGTGGTCGCAAGCCTGGACTAAGCATCTCTTACCTAAGGTTAACATTTTTTTTCTGGTCTTTGCTACAAAATAAAATTCTAACTATGGATAATCTTAGTAAAAGAGGTTTTTTGCTCCCCAATAGATGCTACCTTTGTAAAAGTAATGCTGAATTGGTTAACCACCTCTTTATCCACTATCCTTTCTCCTCTTTGGTTTGGGACAAGCTTCTGAAAAGTTGGCATTTTTCTTGGGTCCCCCTGGAGTCGGTCGTGAATTTTTTTGTTCAATGGCAAGCCCCTTCTTACAATTCCTTTATTAAAAAACTGTGGGATTTCTCGTTCCCCCATGTGTCCTGGGGAATTTGGAAAGAGAGAAATAACTGGATCTTCAGGGGTAAGGAATCATCAAAGGAAATAGTGTTTGAAAGAATTCTAAGGAGGATTAAAGAAAACTTCTCTATTGTCCCCTTCAGGGAGGACAAGGTTGAGACTGTTGTTTGCTCTCCTTTTGACAGCCTGATTGCTAGGGAATGGAGAATTAAATGGGATATTTCCAATGTGCCTAATATGACCAAAAAAATCCAGGGATGGAGTTTGCTGGAGCTTTCCTATGGAAGGATGGGCCAAAGCCAACTTTGATGGCGCGACCAAAGGAAACTCGGGGAAGGCTGGGTGTGGTGGGGTCCTAAGGGACTCAGCAAGTAACTTTATGGGAGTTTTTGCCACTCCCTTGGGAATCCAAACTAATCACGTGGTGGAAGCGGCGGGGGCTTATTACATAATCAACCTTGCTGTGGGTATTAAATGCAAAAATTAATGGCTCGAAGGGGACTCAAAAAATATAATTGATAATCTTTGTGGTAGGTCCCAGCCTGCATGGTCGATCAAAAATTGGATTGAAGAGGCTAAGGCTTTACTTAATAAGTTTGATAGAATAAAAATAACTCATGCCTACCGAGAGGTGAATGCGGTTGTAGATTTTTTTGCCAATGAGGGAGTCAAGAGCGACTATATCCTCACGTGAAACAAAAAGTCTGACCTCCACTTCGAAGCTCAAGCTTTATTGGAGCTCGATGTTGTGAATGGGAAAGTGGTGGCTTATTGTATTAATGAGGAAGGTACGAGCCATGAATAACAATAATTGAAGATATAATGGGACCGAGATGATCCGGCAAATAAATTACCTTCTTTGGCACGCTTTGTGGGTCCAACAAAGGAAAGGAACTATCTAGAACAGGTCTTCTGTCTACAACAATATCCGAACTAAGATCTCTAAAATGGGTGGTGAACGGAAGATGGTTGAACCTACCACCTTTGAATCTCACACCAAGAACACCAAAGTGTGGAGTAAAATAAGAAGGGGTGGCTTACTTTCATTCATTGAGAAACTCCATGGCCCTAAAGAGGAGATTACGAATTTCTTCGAGAAAAATTGGAACAATGGGGAGGTTCTCCTCTTTGGGAGGAAAGTTCAGATTGATGAAGCTTTGATTGCGGAAGTGACTGGCATTCCGATGGAAGAGCATAAATTTTCTAGAGATAAGAAATTCTCTGATGAAGTTGTGTTGAGGTTCCCTAAGTCTGAAACAGAGAGGCAAAAACTTGTCAAGACAACGAACAGTTACTATGAAGTGGACACTATAAAAACTTTATGGAGAAAAGTGCTAAGGGTTATCATGGAGTACATCACTCTCAACGGTCGCTTCACTAGGGTTTATGGATACCACTTCATGCTGCTCAATCACTTCCGGCATAAGGTGCATGTTTCTATCCCCTTCTTCCTGCTCTGTTCCCTGAGAAATAGCTTTTCTGATCATAGTAGAAGCCCTAAAAGATACCCGATTATTCACACGGGTCTTTTAAGGCTCATTTATGAACACTTTCAGAATTTTCCTGCCCTTCCAAACCCTGTTGCCCCTCCGGAGCTTGATGAGGATGATACTGAGCCTAGAATTTTTGATTCTAAAGCTTCCCCTGACCGCGTCAAGAGCTCCTCGCCTCCTCTGCCTCCCCCTTCTGCTTCAGGCCATTCCCCCCAGCCTTCTGGTGCCTGCTCTGTTCCTGCCTCTGGCCGAACTAACCCTTACTCTAAAGGGACAGGCTCTAGCTCACCGGTTAATAAGTTAGTTTCCTACCCTGATGACTCCCCTGTTGTTTCTGCTAAAGCGGTCGAGGCTTGTCCTGAGAACCCCCACTTCCCTTAGAATTTTCAATAGGAGAACTATAGCCCCCATAGAAGGGCAGAGTCAGTTATTTTTGGGGCCAATGTTGAATGTGACCCCCCTTTCGACTTCATTGGAAATGCAAAGAAGTGTTCTTTGGACTAGTTTAATGCTGCCAATTGGTTATTTCATGAAATTAGCGAGTTAAAAACAAAAAAAATGTCTCTTCACTGTAAGCTGGGGGAAATTGAAGCCAAAGTTGCGGAGTTAATTCAGAACGATGCGGAGAAGAATACCACTGTGTAGGATAATACACATAAGGACAACACCGTTGAAAATGAAATGGAAAAAATGAAAGTTACAATGAAAAAACTTGCTGATCAAAATTGTAGAATTGCCAGACACAACTCTGTTATCATTAAAGCTATGTCCGAAAGATTCGAGAAAACCCAGAAGAGAGCTCTGATTTTCGACCTTGACTAGGAGAAAGACCAGGATGAGGAAGCTGGGATTTCTAAGCGCACCAGATCCAGCATGAAAAGAAAAGCCTTGACCACCCCTAATATGACTCAGATCTTTATGGAGGGGGTCCAGGATATAGTGCACTTGGAAGAGGTTGCAGACGAGATTTTGAAGTTCGTGGATTAGCTATGGCTAGGCCCTGCTTTGTCTGGTTGCTGGCCACTTAATGGCTTTTTTTTGGTTTTTCGTGGTTGTCTGTTTTAGCTGGTTTATTTCTTTCTGGCAGCCTTTTTGTCTTTTGGACCTCTTTTGTGGTCTTTGTTTGTAATGATACTCTGTGGTTTCGGGTCCCTGTAAAACCCGATTATCCCCCTTTTATCAAAAACATATATACAAATATTACTAAGAGAGCTCCCTCTAATCTGACATATCCAACATGTAAATATTGACCCATAAACACATTATTATTGCACCAGAAATTTCACTCTAATCTAACCCTACTCTGAACATTATTAAGATGTGAGACACCTTTAGTTCATTTAATTAATCGAGATAATAAATCAAATTCATAGAATATTTTGAAATTTCATATTCAATCAATTTTTATTTTTTTTAATAATAATCTAAAAATAAATAAATAAATAAATAAAAATAAACTAAAAATCTTAACCCCTAATATATTTAAATTAATTTCATCTCAATCCAAATATAATTTTATTACTTAATTAATTCCTACTATAGAAGTTTAAAAGTAATTAAATACAAGAAAAAGTGAATTTTTCTTAAGTAAAAGAGACTCCTTTAAGTGCATCTATATCTATTCTATAAAGATCCTATTAAGGGACAAATAATTAGTGAAAAGTTTTAAGTTAAAAAGGAATCTACCCAATTTTCATTCTAAAAACAAAAGGAAACTTATATCCTCACGTAAACTTAATGGAATATTACTTTATTCACTAGTTTCAAGGCTTTAAAGGAAGTTGTGCCACTTAATAGCAAAAAGAGTGTCGTACAAAATGTGGAAGATAATTTTATTAATTTATCTTCTTTGAAAGAATGCATTCAATTCAAAAGGGAACTCAAGGTATAAACAATGCGTCTACTAAAGAGGACATTCGTGATTCTAATCTTTATTCGATCGGTTTCAGAGTTTCATAAAAGCATATAATCTAAAAGTTCAAAATACCATCATATATACAGGACAGGCCAAGGTTACATTATGATAACGGATTCTTAGCCTAAGCTAGTATTTTACCGTGCCAAGGAAGAGAAGGAAAAGCGTTGCAATGCTGCAACAGGGAGCAAGCCAACGTAGGGACAAAGAAAGGCTTCGACGCCATAACCATTAACTTCATGCGCAGATCTAAGTATATATCTATATGAAAACTAACAGATGATATAACCAAATGACAATAGCTATCATCGGCGAACTAAATGGTTATACAGATGCCATAACCGATTTGAGTAAGAAAAGATAGTTAAGATATAAAATTAAGATGAAGAAATTGATGCAAGAGTTGATGATAGCATAACACTAGAAGAGCCGACGCTGATGCAGACTATACGATGCACCATACTGATGGAAATCTTAAGTGACAAGAAGTGAAATTAACACCTTTTATTAGCAATCACACACTAAGGCGAATCAAACTACAGAAGGTTATGGAAAATGCATCCAAACAGCAACTTGAGAGTTGGCAATTCATGTAGATAACCGAATCTACCACTGGATGACCATTGAGGAGAAGGTAACTACCAAAAATACCATCAATGCTGGAGGTACGCAGATCTATATGGCTTAAGGGCAGAATATTGGTGACACTAAATAAAACACTTTGAAAAGAACATAGGATTACAATAAAATTATGCGCGCCGGCCAACATGCATGCAAAATACGTAAGTATAACAAGGTAAGGTTATAATTCAACTAATTTCAGATCCCCTCCCAAGAACATGCTTAAATATTTACAACCATCCCTCTCAGAAGAGTTTCAACCCTGAATGCTTACTAAGATGAAATCGTTCCAAACCGTTAAAATGTAAGCATTGACTAAAGGATACGCTCCTTAATAGTTAGCTATAACAACATGCAAACCAGTAATAATAAAAGTGAATCAATACATAATCTCAATAAGCTAGCCTTAACTATCCAAGCAGGGTATTTAATAGCTAGATTATTGGAGATCGTGAGATCGGTTGATTGGGATGATAGAGAACATCGAAAACTAAGGATACCCTACCAAATTTATATACTACATATAAATCACAAACACGCAACATCAAGCAACAAGTATTCATTTTCTACCAATAAGAGCAATAGAATCCATTTGCCTGAAAGAGAAGTAGAACAAGGAACAAAGTCACACTAACCTGGAACCTAAAGCTTTACAAAATTGGAGATTTGATGCCAAGATCAACCGTTCGTGCTCAACAATCCGTTTCTTCCAAACGATCTATATTTTTCCTTTCGTACGATTCCTAAAATGCCCCCTTCTCTTGAAAAAGTTCCTTCGCAACTATCACCCACTTTTCTCATACACCACGGATTTCAGAGGTAACCCGAATGAGAGTCGTGAGCCAAATCCCATCCAAAATTGTAGAGATTATCCATAATGTTCAATAAACAATCTGAGAAGATAGACCTTCATTGCAGGATACGTGCATTAGCATTTGCGGGGAAGCTCTCCCCAAAATTTTCTCAGCCCCCCCTGTTTTCGAAGTCGAGGTTAATAAAAAAATAAATAAAAGAAAGGAAAGTTTCCTGTTTTAACTCCATTTCAAGCTGTGCATCCACACGCTTTAGCTTTTCCTTCTTTTTTTTTGATTTGTTCTATTTCGAGTAAAATCTTAACTTCTATTTTTGCCAACTTTAACTTTAGTTTTAAATCTTATCTTCAAGATTTATTTGAAATCAGATTATTCTCTCTTTTAATTTCTTTACTTGCCTTTTTGAGAAAATCTTATCCCTTAATTTAATTTAATTTATTTGCAAATTACTCCACCCATAAAATATTAATTTCACCTTAATATCAATAATACAAAAAAAATACAATATCACTCTAAAATTAATATATTTAATTCATTATTTTGATTTTCTATATTCTTGTAGGAAAATTTTAATTAACGAATTAAACAAAACCATTATGTTTATCAAGCAATTCAATCACACCACAAACAACAAAGCACAAATAAATGCCTATATCAATATCTAGAAAAGCCACAATGGAGGGGCACTACAAAGGGACCAAGACCTAATGTGGATATGTTAGATATCTTACAACACTAAATCAAGGCCATTTTAGGGAGTACTTTTTCCGTCATTACAGTGAATATATTATTTTTGAATGATAATATAGACACTTATTCATCAAAAAATCTTGTAACATAGTATTATAATTAAATTATAATACTATTAATGTAAATTTATATTAAGTGAAAAAAGTAATAGGCTACTTTTTGAGAGTGAATATACGTTTTATCATGCATGTTATAAGATAGGCTATATATATTAATTGGTGACCTTGCATGTAATTTTTTTAGATTTTGAAAGTTTAATTTTCTTTGTTTTATCATTTTTGGGCTATAGATTCATGACTAACTTGCATAAACATCTAGTTCCTTCTAAATTTTGAAAAAATCCATAGTTATTTGTCATACATAATAACTTCATGCAATAAACCAATGCATTGAATAATCTTATGGATCTAGTTTGATGATAGCAATTTTTTTTAAAGTAAGGTATAATAATTTAAAAATGAATGGAAGCTCAAAGCAAGGAGATTCCAACAAATATTCAGATCCTAACTCTATGGCTAAGGATTTTTTTCTTCTAGATTCATATGTTTAGCATCAAAAGTTATCACCCTTGACAATTTTACACTAGGTTTTGCTCCCCCTATGTGCTTGCACCTAGTTATGCATTAATTTTCTATTTTTATAAACATTCTTGGAAAATAAAGCATGAGAAATCAAATTATGCATTTAATGATTTTCCCTTAAAATTTTAGACCCCAAAATGGTGGATCTATTCTAGGGAACACTACACCTTAAACCACCTAATTTGGCCCGAAATTTGAATATGTCATTTTGGTAATTTATTATTTTAGTTTCCAATTTCAAATTTTGGCTATTAGTATTTGATTTTTGGGAAATTAGAATAATTTCCATATAAATGCAAGAAATTTTAAAATTTAAATTGTAACACTTCAATTGAGCAAACAAGGTATGGTAAAATTAGCCAAGGGCAATCAAGAGTAAAATTATCAAGCATTTTAGAAGCATTATTACAATACTTTCATTAATCAAGTTCAAGCTTGAAAGTCATCAAGATGAAGGAAGAAATTATGTTCAAGGATCAATCATGCCAAACCATAAGTATGTCTTGGGTTATCCTCTACATGTTAGCTTCAACAATATATTATTTATGTGAGCTAACCTTTTGTAGGTCTATAAAGCAATTGAGGCATGCATAAATCAAATTGTGTGTGACATCTCTTCTTCAAGGTTTTTTATATCAATGTAACATTATCATTTATCATTTATCAATTTTGGTCAATAATTATTGTTCTGGCCTCTGTCCAACCTAGGGCATGCCCTCTTGATCATCATCAATCCTTGTATGTGGAGATATAAACACCAACACGGGGTTTGACTTAGGCAAGCCCTTATACATCACCACCCTTTCCCTTATTTTAATGTTAGCAGGATCTCCTATCAATAGATTTAGAGGTACAATGATGGATCATAGCCTCTTTTCTTCACTTGCTATCTGTGGTTTGTCTTGGAAAAAAGATTGGGATAATTGGGTCCTTAGTATGAGCTGAGGCATTTCTTGTCTATTGAATTTTTTTTTTGACTGCTTGTCTCTCCCAAATGGTCACCTTGCACACCTTGGTCTATGTCATACCATGGTGTTTGTGGTCCATTTGCTACATTTTGATGCCCAATAATGATAAAAATAAGAATGTAAGCATGAAAGTTGGTTCTGTTATCATTTCCTATCTAACTCTCCATCTTCATCCTCCTTTCTCTTTCAAGCTAACATCCATCCCCTTCCATGCTAACATTTCTTCTATCCTTCATCCTCTAGTCTTATCATCCATCTCGAGAGCACATTCATGTTCTTTGAACCCGCCTGTCCTCTCGAGGGGGCATACCACAACCCTCTTGGTCATCTTTCCTCACCCTACTTTCACTAAGGAATATTTCATAATTAAATTTCTTTGACCTAATGCGATGAACTGCATTATGTCAAAGAGGGGAAAAATGTAGACATTGAAAAATGTCCTTAGTCTATGAGCACCAATTTTCTTGGTCATCATCCTTTGATAATTGAATAATTTTAATTAAATTCAATTATGGTTGATCATATTCCTCTATTAATTAAATAATTTTTAATTATTTAATTAATTCACTTTCTCATTTCTATCCTGATCAAATAAAATTATTTAATTGTGTTGCTAATATATCCCTTTCTTGTACAATTAAATAAATCATCATTTATTTAATTATTTCTCCATAGTTAGATAATAATAATTATTATTCGACCTTTTATTCTTCTTTGATTAAATAATTGATGAAATTATTTAATTCACATTTCTAATTTCTATCTCCCCTTTTAATTAAATTAATGAATTTAATTAAATACTCCTCTTTTTATTTTCTCCAAATAAATAATTTGAATAAATTATTTATTTGCCACTTGTCCCCTTCCTCCATTATCCTTCATTTTTGAATAAATAATTTATGCACCACCTGGTCAAAGATGCCCTATCATTAACCACTATCATAGCCGTCAGGCATCATACCTATCATGATTCCTCCAAGGATAGCATATTCTTGGTGCATCAATTTTGGACCATTGATCTTGACATTTTTTTGAGACTCAATCTCAACTGTCCATTTTGTAACCTCCCATGCATCCTCCACCATTGATCTTGGAATCCTTCTAGAGGATTAATCTCAACCTTCCATATGAAAGGTTGTCTATAAAAGCAACCCTCCCCCTCCATTTTCACCTTAACAACTAATCTTCTCCAACTTTCTTGCTTACTATTTGCAAGTTTTGCACAAGTATTCCAACAAATCTGAGGGAAAAGTTGCATAAGAAGAAGGAGAGCAAGAGAAGTGAATCAACCATAATGGGGAGTAATTTATTTGATGCTTTGAATTTCTAGTTCTCTCTATTATTTTTTGTTCTCTTGTTGATGTGGTCTTATTAGTTTAGAGGTGTTAGTTGTCACTATTCTAGGCTAGAAATTAAGAAACCCCATCTCACAACTAAAAATATTTTTTTTTTTCTCCTCTTGAATGTGTGTTCACAGATTTATAGGTTGAAGATCAAGTGGAGAAAAAGATTTGGAGCAAAATTTTCAAAGTTGAAGAGTTGCAAAGTTGTCATCCATAGTGAAAGAACACAAAAACAAGGCTACAAAATTTATTCCAAACTTTTAGGAGCTGAAAACTTGAGAATTGAGAGTACATACATTGAAGTAAAAGACCTAGAAATCAGTTTTCTAAAAACCTAAAAGGACCCATTCGCCACTAAAGGTGAATGAGTCCTTAGCTCAAAGCAGTGAAAACCTGGGATCTAGGGTTGTAGACTGAGAGGAATAAAAAGTTCAAAAGTTAGTTTTAAGAACCCTAATAGGGACCCATTCACCAGTAAAGGTGAATGAATCCTCTATGGCCTAAGAAAAACAAGTTTTCAACAAAGTACACATTATTTCAAGCTTTCAAAACCTCCCTTTTCATTGCTATAACAATTAGGATCATTTTTCGATTGTTATTTAAGCATTTTGGTCCTCATAATTGCATGTTTCATACCCTACAAAAATTAGTGGTTCATCATCTTGATCAATTTATTTTGGTGAACCCTATTTTTATATTAAACACCCCATATAAATAATTACTTGTTGGGGTATGCATGATAGTTTTATTTATTTCTATTTAATTTTTGTAACTATTATAAAGATCTAAATTTTTTTGCATTACCCTCCTCTCAATGTTAGTGTAGGAAGTTGTTCTTCTACCTTATCTTCCTTACAAGTGATATTAGAGCCTTATCAACTTTGGCTTTAGTCATGGGTTGTTGGTTTTCTTGAACTAATCTAGGTTTGAGTGGGATATTATGTAAAAGTACTTTATGATCTTATTGTATAAACTTTTAGATAGAAATTTCATCAGGGAGAATAGAGGTGGAGACATTTTTTTGGAAATAGTTTTGATAAGTGAAAGTTGAAGATGGAGGATATGTTGATAGATCAAGATATTTGGGATGCTATTGATGAGAAAGTTTTAAGGCCCATAAATCCTACATTAGCTGCTTAATATGATGTTATGGACTATAAAGACAGGGGTCTGATTAGATTTTTCTTGTAATAATATATTTGAAACAATGCCTATGAAGAGACCTCTGCATAGAAAGTATGGAAGAAACTTGGTGATGTGTATCAAGAGAAATCTTTAGAGAATAATATTTTCTTGAGGAAGAAATTGTATTCCTTGAGAATGGAAGAGGGTGGATGAATTATAGACCACTTAGAATAATTCAATATGTTGGTGTCTTAATTGGCATTAGTTTGAGTCAAAATAGATGAGGAGGAAAAATGTCAAATCTTTCTTTTTTCTTTGCCTCATTTATGGGATTCTCTTGTTATGACTATTGGGAGTACATATTTTATTATAGGACCAAGTTTTGGATCTAAGAAGAAGCCTCTCGTGGGGAGGGGAAAAAGTTCCCTAAATGTGATTAAGTTATGCTTTTGTTTAAAATGTTTATCATGAGGTGGTTCTACTAACAACCCAATCTCTTTCTAGGCAAAGGGAAGAGAGACAGTAGGTGTGTGGAAATTTTGAGGTGTGGTATGTTGTAGTGACATTTGGTTTGTTACCATAGAAGAAGAAAGAAAGGTTGGGTTCTTCCTTGCACCTTTCTCTGTAAGATGCACATGAGCTGAAGGACTAGAAGGGCAAAGTGATGATGGGTGTGTTGAGGAATGACATGTGGAGCACAAGATAATTGGGTTTTCTAACATAAGTTGTTTCTTCCAGGGCGCATTCTTGGAGTGAATGAGAAAGATTTTGGGGAAATATTTCTTAGCATTTAGGAGGACACAAATCCTGGTCAAATTGTAGGAATATTTGATAAATTCCAAATCTATTTTCAAGAAGATGCTGATGGAGTTACCTATAAATTCAAGAATTTTGGGTTTCTTGTATTCAAGAGGGAGATTATGCATCTAGATGTAGAAGGGAATGCATTGGATGGAGGCTAAGGTAGGGTTGAATTGGTGGGTCTAGAGTTGAAGGTATAGGCCTTACCCATTAAAGAAGTAGATATTTTCTTTAGGTAGTTTATCATGATTTTCTCTAAAGTTTTAAAAGACAACAAAGTGACTACTTTCCTCATGTATATAGAAAAATTATCAATCCTTCGACCACTATTCGTGGGCCCATGCTTCTAAAGTATTAGTGGGAGGAATTTCATTGAAGATCTTACCTATGAGTTCATGAATTTTGAGGATAGACATGTAAGGAAGAAACAAGTCTTCGAAGATGTGCACTTTATATTTTGATTGAGAAAAAAAAAATGGAAGTGTAGCATAATGATCTGATGCTTTAGGAACTAGGTTGTTTTGGAGAACTAGATTCTCTATTGGAAAGGTAGAAAGCATGCAATACAATTGTGGGTGCTATTTTTTCCCTTTTTCTAGGTTTTGACTAAAGGTTTTAGATCCCAATGACACAGTATTAGGGAAAGTGGCAACATTATTTTGATGCCCCTGTTGATATAAAGTTGGAGCAGTAGAGAACTGTTGTTGTATGTGGGCATGTGGGAAATGTAAAGGAGGCCCACTAGGCACAAAGAAAACTATAGACAACCCATGAGCGGGTTTTTTCTTTCTACCTCTTGAAAGATATTGTAAACTACCACCATAGATTCCTCCTTGGAAAGGACACTCAGGATCTTTATGTCTTGGTTTTTGGGAATATTTCAGATCTTTCCAGGCCCAAGGATCTCCTTGTAACCCTAGAAGGGATGGTCTCTATCGATTACCAGGTTGAAATTTTGAAAAATGCTCATTAACCGCCTACTCCCACTCTCACTCCATCCTAAAATCCTCACTGCTTCTAGATAATAAAACACATTATGTACATGTACTTATAGATGAAAATAATGTCACAATCCACTTAGGTGATATTTTTTATTATATTTCATACACAATAGGAAGGTGTAGACATCCATGATATAATTATCTTATGATTTATCTATTTGCATTTGCTAAAGATTGGTCCTTGGTTTGTAATACTGAATCATGAAAAACATGTATGCAATCTACTCCTAACAAGAATGGAGGTTTTTTAAATTATGGATTTTTATCCTTCACCAATGCAGATTAGTGCCTACATAATTGTGAAAAAATTATGAACAACAAAGAGGAAATATGTAGCATCAATAAAGTATCAATTTAGAACTATATTTCATTTACATGATAATCAAATATTACATCATATCTAATGGACATAATAATTTATCTCATAACTATAATAACCCATATACAAAAAAGGAAAAAGAACATTTTTAATGCATTAGAAGCTATTACTCTTCATCTAATACCTATTGATGACAATCACATCAATAAACATGGTGAGAGAAAATACATAACTATGGCTATAAATATTACAAATCTACCATGGAGACATATCATTACTAGGAGATGTACTTTTACAAACCCTTCCTAATCTTCATAAGATATATACATTTTCTTAAAGTTTAGACCAAAAATATTTGATACCATAGAATAAGTTGTAGAATTTTCTAAACAAGAAATATGGCTCAATGACCAACCCTTTGAGTGATGAAAAATAGATTTTATATATCTTTGGGGGCTAGTAACACCCTTGACATCATTATCATTAATGACCTCATGTAAGAAATTGGCCCTTTGAGATGTGTGGAGGTAAGTTTAGAAGTGTGAGGAAATCCTTCTCTTCATGAATGATATTATTCTCAATATTAACATTAATGCCACTTTTCTTTGATAGTTTTTGATTATAGGTAAAACAGGTCTTGAAGGGGCCTTGAAACCTGTTGTACAATTTTTTGCACACATGCCCCGCTGTAAGCAGGGACCCTCTTTCACTTTGGTTTTGGTGTTCTGGCCCTTTATTTTGGGGTTTTGTCTTGTTGGACACATGCTTAATTGTTCGTTTTGATTGCCTAAGTGTTTCCCCAGGTTATTCATTGAAAATCTTGAGTTCAAGATGAATTTTGGGCTTTTGCCCTGATTCGAGATTTTTCGCCTTGGTCGTATTTTCCCGGATCCTACTTGGATTTCGGTTGGACCTTGCTGCTCAGGAATTTTGGGTCTTCGCAGATTTCTGTGTGGTCCAGATTTTCCTGGACTCTGCCCTGTCGTCGGTTCCCCGGGTTTCATGACTATCTTATCGAGTGCATTAATGGCTTCATACGTGCTTTGAAGGCTAGATTCTACTTGATTTATGAGATCTTTTGTGCCATTATGTTCACTATTTTCCATCATTTGAGCTAAGAAGTGCTTTCCTACGATTGATTGACTTCATTTTGAGGCGTTTGGGCTCGAATTAATTGATTTGGTGGCTATTTCTTGTGTGTTCTTGCCTCTGTTCTTTGTAGGACTCCGTTGAGCTTCGTGTCTGCTGCTTCTGGGATCATTTCCTATTTTATAATGGTATGTGTCTGATTTCTCTACTTTGAATTGAATTATAAATGGCACGTTGGTATTGTGGAGGCTTGTGGGATTTGAGTTCCTGTTTATTTGTTTATTCCGCACTAGGGTTGTTCGGTATTGCATCCTTTGTCATCTCTTAGGTGAGTTTTGAGTTCATGTGTCTATCTGCATTTTAATGAATCTTTCCTGAGAGTAATTAGTAAACCCTAGTGGTGACTTAACAGGGAAACAACTAAATTCTGAGATTGCCTATGCACTAATGGCAGGTGAATAGGGTTCGGCCTAGGGCAGTGCCATATCAGATGATTTTGTCTTGGGATTGACCTAGAATGCAAAGAAAATTCATGAGAGGTCCATCCCTGACTTGCCCTAAGTTAAACTTGTTGAAATCCATAGTCGGTTCAGTGTCTGGATGAGATCGGGACTCTTCGTCCCTTCTGGATTCCCTTCGCTGTAACCATCCGAGCTCGCTGAGATATCATATCGATCACCTTGAGGTTCACTGAAGTGGTCTTCCTAGGTTCATATTGGATCGCCGTAACACTATTGTTTTTACACCGATGAAATCCTTTATGCGCATCAGTCGGCGAAACCTTTGCTTTTTCCGAGACCTTACCCCATGAGGAGATGTCTCATCGACATGCTTTTTCATCCTCACTTTTGGCAAGACCAGTCCAAGTCACCAAGAAGTCATGGTGGGATCCAATAGCTTTATCGATCTTTCGTTTGCTTTCACCAAGACCTTTGTCCTTCGGCGAGACCTCCCACCAAGCACTTGTGCTTTCATCGAGCCTTGTTCTTTTCAGTCACTGTAACTTTTCGAAGTCGGAGAGATGTCACAATGGTCATTCTGTGTCTCACCAAAGCCTTTTCGAGTTTATATTTAGTCACCAGGAAACTGTGTTTCTCATGCCGAAAGATCTTTCTGTCGGCAAGACAAACCTCATTGCCAAGAGCTCATATCGGGCTCCTATCGTCTTGCCGATCTTCCGTCATGTCGCTAGGACTTTCGCCTTCGTTGAGACCTCTCCGTGAGATCTCGACTCTCGCCGAAACCTTTTCTTTCGCCGAGACTCATAATGGTCACCATGAAATTGTGGCGAGGCCTCCTTTTCTTAGCGAGCCTAGATCTTTTCGCTAAGACCTCTGGACGAATTCGAATCATGCCTTAGTCAGCATAACTCCGCCATTTCACTGGGACCTCCTATCGAAACTTAAGTCTAGCCAAAGTGTTTGCTTGAACCCATCAGTCGGTGAAACAATATGAATTCACCAAGACCTTACCACGACTGACCTTTGATCATATCGATGTTGTTTGGTATATTGCCGTTCGCCCAGATGTTACACCAAATTCCTCATGTCTTGGCGAGACCTTTTCTGATAGCATATTTTGGCATAACTTCATGGCTTCGCTAGGACTTCTCCATGAGATCTTAACTCTTACCGAAACCTGCGTTCCGGGACCTCCCCAGTGGTCCAAAATTGTGCCTAGATTGTAGATGTCTGCTAGGTCCGAATTTCTCTGAAGTCCACCGTCTCCTAGATCTTCCGAAGTCTCTTCTTTGGCTCATTCTTCGCGGAAATCCATCCCTCATGGATTTCCCCAAAAATTGATGAAACATAAGGGAACATGAGATAATTAGATTCATTTATAATTTGTGATGCATATGATGATTATTTCATGTCATGTGATTTATTGATGAAAAATGATCAGGTTTGATGATTAAGTAGGTGTTTCCTAGTTTCTTTGTTGGAATCCGATCAGTCTGGAATTTCCCAAAATTCCTCCCTGGTTCAGATTCCGCGGATGGTCTTGAAACCTGAAATCTGTTGTGGTCATTTTATGAGAATTTTAATAACACCCCAACTATATGAGATGCATTCTAATGGTGTTTTAATGGAGTAACCTTGCTTTCCTATGATTTTTACTATGTTTTCATGATGAGTGCAGGCTAAATCAAGCAAAGCAGTAGCTAGTTCTTCATTGTCTGATGCATAGAGGATCAAGCTCAACATTAATAGCAAGGTCCCTGAGAGCAAAGTCACTTCTGTCTAGTCAGAAGTGACTAATACAAATGTTGGCCTCTGGGACTATGAGGAGTTTAAAGCAAGGATGGTGGCTGAGGATCCTCCTTTGGTGACTAGAAGGATGATGGAATCAGGCTTGTCTCATGTAGCCAGTTTCCCTTCTACAGTGCAATGCTATGAGCTGGTCCTTGAGTGCGCCAGACACTACGATCAGGATACACAAAGGATTATTGGGCCTCAAGGGAGGGTTGTTGCCAATCTTAACCCGGTCTCCATTGCCCAAACCTTCGACATGCCAAATAGAGCTCATGTGGTGGGATTCACCATTGAGGTAGCTCAAGAATTCTACGATGACCAAACTGTGAAGTCACAGCAGCTAATCAATTCCTGGCTAGAGAAGCCCAAATCTCACTACTCCAAATTTCCAAAGCAGCTATTCAGAGCAAAATTGAAGGAGTACTACGATGCCATCACCTTTCTGAGCAGGGTGGTCAGATTAAAGAGTGCTGGTACATTTGAGAATTGGAGGTGCCATGCCATTGTAAGAATGAAACAAGAGAAAATTGACTACCATTGGGTAGGGGTCATCAGCCAAGTAATTCATAGGCAATTTTCCAATGTGTTGCAGACAAAGACCTTCTCAATGACCTCATATTTGGTCTATGCACTTACTAGGTTCCATCCCTATAGAGGATTGGATACAAAAGGAATTTTTAGAAAAGACATCATCTATGAAGTTTTCCCTCAGTTGTATTTAGGAGGCTCTGACTATAGGAGGGAAAATGATGCATTCACCATGCATATCACCATAATGCTTAAGGAGGTAGAGTATATTCGGATCTCAGATTTGGCTAAGGAGCTCATCAAGAAGTATGGAGCCTAGTTCATTCAATTCCCAACCTTCTCTTACATCCAGATTGATGGATGTCAAAAGGCCCCGTACAGACTTCCAAGGTATCCCATTGACCACATCATATTGTTGGAAGTCACCAAGCAGATTTGTGACTTCGATGCCATTGTCAAGAAGGACAAACATAAGACAGGGTTTGGTGGGGATTTTTCCCTAAGGATTGGCACTGGAGAGGTATGTCCTTCCATTGGTTCTACCCTAGCTTCAGAAGAAGAATTGTGTGCTCTTGGCTTGTCTCTCCACTCCAGGAGATCCAGATTTGACATCATAGGGGAGGCTCAAAAGTAGGCCAGTAGAGAGTATAGCCATAAGGTAAAATTGGAGGACTTTTGGGCCGACTGCAGTGATGAATACGAGGTCAGAAAGAAGAAATTCTCTCGGCTTCTAGTAGATGCAGTCTGATTGTATAATGTAAGGGCAGTTCCTGACCAATTGGAAGATGATGGGAATGTAATTCAGGACCATGCCTATGAGGTAGTAAAGGATAGGCCAATTGGTGATGTGGATTGGTTAGAGGAGGAAAAGACAGAGCTGAAGCAACTAATGGATCCAGTCCTCAAATTCACTAGGATGTGGCTCAAACACACGGTATGGGAGCTAGAAAACAAAAGAGTACAATGCACCTATGCCCTGATGGGGGACTTAGATTCCCATTCTACTTCTGAGGAGTCCACCGAGTAGGATCCGAAGGGCAAGGGCAAGATAGATTCCCCTATCAAAGTTAGACCTAAAGGCATTCAAGAAGAAGAGGCCCAGGAAACAATGAAATAGAGGAAGCCAAAGGCTAAGAAAAGGACTAGGACTAAGAAGTCTGAGCAACTGAAAAATAGAGTCCTGAGGCTGATGCTACTATTCCTTAGAGGAGAAGAATTGTTAAATTATCAAAGAAGGCTAGCTCCAAGGTTGGGGAAGAAGTTACCGCACTAGTAATAAATGTTGAAAGCTTAGAGGAGAAGTCCAAAGTATGTGCAAGGAAGTCTAGGAATCCCTCTCCTAGGGATAGTCTGCCTAAGGTTGACCTACCTCCGATGGCTTCTCATGAGAAGCAGCATGATGACATCCCTCTCGCTCATGAAACCCAAAGTGAACCAGGTGAGACAGGAGAGGTTGATGAGGATCTAGATATTGGAGGTGAAGAATTCCATGAAGGGGAACTCCACAGTGCAGAGGCAGAAATTGAGAAGATAATGCAGTCCCCTATAGTTGCACATGCAAACTCTCTAGTCAAAATTGAAGTAGTTGAGTCTCCTCCAAGGGAGGTAGAGGCAGTAAGGGATCCATCACCTACACATGAAGAGGGGCATGTTGCAGAGGAAGAAAGTGAAATGAATGAGACCCCTAAGAAACATAATTTGAATGAGGAAATAGCGGGAGATCAGCATGAAGAAGAAATGGGGCAGAGCAGAGTGCAATTGGAGTCCACTGTCCCTAGGTGGCTTGATAGAGAAATAAAGAGAAAATAGGTAGTAGTGGAGGATAGTCCACCGAACTGGGATGCACTACTAGCCAAGATTGGAAAGGATAAAGGAAAGAAGAAGGCTAGGGTGATGTCATGGGTCGATAGAGATGAGGCACATAACAAGGTGGTTCATATTGTTACCCCTGTTCTTGACAAAAATAGAGATGATGTGGCTGGAAATGATTATAATATACAGACTTTTAATCTTGGGCCTACATCGATTGAGCAAGATATTGAGGATTATGAGGTCTCCAGTATAGTTATTATGGACAGATTGAGAAGGGAAGTAAAAACCAAGCAGGAGTTGAAGAGAGAAAATGAGAATCTCAAGAAGTGCTTGAAGGAGTTAATGAAGTCACTACAGTCCATTCATCCTTCTTCCTCTACTACCGATCCTCTACCTCAGGAGACCGTAACTGAGCTTGAAAAGATGAAAGCTTCCACCCTTGCCATTGTGAATTGGTTGAAAGGGGTGCAAGAAAAGGGTGATGAAGCTATTAAGGAGATCCTGTCAACTGGAAAGGATGTTGTCATGACAACTGAGTGGTTGAAATAGGTAATGGCACATGATAAGGAGGACACCGACCTCCTCCTACAGAAAACTAGAACTCTAATGGAGTACACCTAGGACAGATTGGTGAGCGACGGGATTCTTCCTTCTTCCAGAGCTGCCGAGCCATGGGAATGGTTTGAAACATTGCAAATAAGGCAGAAAGTGTTGAAAAAGATTCACAAACAAAGGAGGCAGATCGACAAGACCCTAGCTGGGGTTATGGTTTCATTGCCTTCTTTGAAATCATGACGGGAAGAAGAAAGATCGCGCCCAAGTACTTGAGCCTGGAGTAGTTAAGAGAATGGTGGCATGATGTGTATGCACCACTTGATGATGGTTTTGTCTCTGAGCACCAACTGGATGATGCGGCCACCTACCTTGCAGTTATTGATAAACATGTGACCTGTAAGGTAGAGTGGGATAGGTCAGTCAAACACTCAAGGGAGGAGATTGCGTCCATTGAGAGGCAACATAGGGTTCTTCCAGTACCACCCGTAGCTGACTTGGATGGGGCATTCTCGAAGCTACATGAAGAGTCAAATCGGTGCGAGGATAATAGGGAAGAGAGCTAAGGATAGGCTACGGTGCGATTTGTGCTTCCCCATTATCTTCTTATGTGTCGTCCGAGCTGCATCATGGATCCTGGGCCGACCTCGACGGGACGTGCATTTATTGCCTATTTGACCCATTTCAAAGACTCTCTTGGTCGGGTGGTTGTGCCGAGTTATTGCTGTGAAACCCTTGCCTGGCCAACAGATTCTTGGGTATTTCTATTTATTGGGCATGTGGCCTCATTTGTAAAGGGTTAGAAGATTAGATAGTTGGAAATCGTTAGAGAGTTAGAACTTGTAACCAAAATATAGAAGTAGAGTAAGTTAGTAGGAAGTTTCCCTCAAGGAAATATTGTAACAGAAAGCTAAAATTGTTGCTACAGTGAACAATTTGAATGCAAATAGTGACATTGTGATTTGGTGCCATATTTGTGTTCTCTTGTTTTGCATGGTTCTTGCTATTCCATCTTTAAAATTGCTTTGAGCTGGTCAATATTTAGATTAGATTTGATTTGATAGTGTTTTTGATTTGATACTTAAATGTTGCAGCAATCTCTCAGTCCATACTTTTCGCAACCAACTGATTGTTAGTTGCTTTGCAAAGTTAGCCTGGACTTATCATATTCCTTGTACTTAAGTTCGATTGTGAAGGTTTATTCACTTCAACTACAAAAGGGTTGTTTGAATGAGTGTTCATAGTTTGAAAATCTTAACACCTTAGAAGATTGCACTATTTTCTATGAGATTGTAGATTTATCTTGGTCAAGTAGAAATTAGTTTTGAGAGATTGGTCCATTTTGAGTATTGGTTACTTTCATTGTTAATCCTAGGAATAGTATTAGATTCAGAAAATCTCTTTAAAACCCTTCTCTTTTCTATTTCTTTGATTATTGGGTTAAATCTAGGATTGAAGCACCATCAGATCGTTGGATCTGATAAAATTGATTCAACATTTTGCTCGTAGTAAGGTCCCATTGTGATTACCAGCACTTTCACATTTCGTCACTGAGTTGTTTATGCACTGTCAAGACCTGACATTAGAGACCTTGGGGTTATCTCTTGAGGTTTGCTGATAGAGATTTACCTTTCAAGAGAGATAGGATATCATATTTTGTCTGGCTGTTATTGTGCAGAAAACATGATCAACAAAACCCTTTAGAAAAGAACCACTACCTAAAATTTAATCAAAACTAGATGAAGCAACCAACCAAAAGAAAAAACAAACTGCTAACAAGCCAAAAAAAGGGACAAAAATAACAAACACCTATAGTTTCTTCAATATATCAATCATTTCCAAATCACTTGCAATGATCTTCTAATGCAAATTCATAACTTCAGATGCCTCCTTAGTAGGGATCCCAACCTTAATTTTGGTATTGTTATGAGTTCGAGTGCAAGGAGCTTTCTCACTATTACCATCACTTTGAACACTTGGGGGATCCCCCATACCACCAACAACTTCTTTCAAACCAGATGACCCCCCTATCCACTGCTTAGCATTTTAAGTAACAACAACAAATTTAATATAATAAATATTAGATTTAGTATAATTTAAAATATGTAATGATATCAAAATAGATGTAAATAACTAATGTAAACTACAACATGTGATAATTTTGCAAGCATTCTAAATTAAATAATTAATACAGTACATTGGATAACACATCCACACTATTAAAGAAAATTAATATCAAAACCATTCATATAATATTTTCAAAATTAATTAATATCGAAGTTTCTAATACACTAATACTTATTTGAATCAGTGCACTTGGAATGGTCGTTATCACTCTAAGAATATTTTGGTGGTCCCGACCCTCATAGTTGTGAAACATCTAGGAGGAATTAGTTCTTATTTAGAACTAACACACATGCTTCCAAAGCATTAAACTTAGCTTGGACAATCTTGTGTGTACATTGTATCTTGAGTTGGAGACACATTGTGTGCCCCTTCTCTCATGGCCATAGCCCATCAATCCACATTATTCTTCTTCCTTTAGTGATCTCCATGCCCCCTTTCCAAGTCTCACATCAATGCTTTATATAAGCCTTAAGGCATGGTTTCCAAGCTGTCATACCCTTTGAAAAAGGCTATTTTTTAATAATTATTTAATAAATATATTTATTCCTCCATTTTATAAATATTTATATATATAATATTTATTAATATCTATTTTAACCAAAAGATCATAATATCCTTTATTTTTCTTTCTCTTTTAATTCTAAAGGGATATTTTATAACTCTCTTCTATTGAGGAAAAAATTACATAACATTAATAGTGTCTTTCAATTTAAGTATGTGAGGTGGAGAAGAGCCCACAAAATCTACTAGAATGATAGCTAAGATATGGTGTGAGTATCATAAGGACTTGAAACTTTAACCACTACATTAATGGCTACATGGTTTCCTTCCCCTTTTTCATCAGTAGAAGTACATGTGAATCCATGTTTTTAAGATGAATAGTTTTTTTTGGGTGAAAAAAAATAGGACTGGGTAGTTGTAGGGTCTCATGAAATCGATAATGGCAACCTAGATCATGTAGGGATGAGAGCGGGAGCAGATAGTTCAAAATGTAAGAGTTTTGATGTTAAAAGCATTGACGATAAAGACTATATGATAAGAAATACTGCTATTAAAGATTGAAGATACCAAGGAAAAGGTGCTTGTATAAAGGGATTGGTGAAACTTTGGCTCCAAATAATGGCTTAATGTAAAGTATTAGGGACTCAAGGTTTCAATGAAAACCATGTAAGTAAAATAAAGTTTAGTAATATGACAAAAGTAAGGGTGTTGAATGAGAAAGATATGTTGGGAAAAAGAACTTTTAAATTCTAATGTGGAAACATAATGAAAGAAGGGAATAAGTGAACGGTGTTCTAATATGAGAAAGTCTGACAAAGGAAAAGGAACAAGGAAAAGTTGGGTAGAAAATGATACTAGGAAGGGGAACTCTGAGACTTTGACACAAGCACAATCTTTAGAAATTTGAACAACAATACCTCCACACTTCAAACTTTTAGGTTCCTTGCAACTTTTAATGCATGAGTAGGCACATCAGGAATGACAAGGGACAACACCTAGAAAAATTAACAAATAGAGAACCATACAAAGATTTCTCAAATTAGTTATATGCGATCGAAAAATGAGACCTAAATGCACAAAGGAGTTGGGACTCAAGTGAATTTCATAGTATTAGATTTAGATTGGTCTATTTTTTTGTATAAGGATAAACAAACATTACATTTAAAACTCAGACCATATATGAACTTAAAGGGACAAATGTTTATGTCTTGTCTATAAAGTTTGAAGGTTTCTTTCTCTTTTATTAATTATCTATTTTTAAGCCATTTAAATTTCTTGATTTCTAAAATTCATATGCTATAAATCATTTTAATAAAAAAAAATCTACTTTATAAACTGTTGTTATTTTAATATGTTTTTTACCTTTTTTGTAAAAATAAACTAAAGTATCATTCAATCACTACAAAAAAGTAGAACAAAAGTCTTCTGTAATCAGCCACTTATAGATTACCAAACACTAGTGCGCGGGTTGTGGAGAACGCAGAGCACAAATCTCTCTTTTACAAAGGTTTTGACTGTAAAACCGTCATCGCATTATGAATTCCTCTGTAAAGAATGCGCTGGAACAAGAAGAAAATATAAAATATCAAAATGCTATCGATCTGAGTGGTTGCAAACGATAGCAAAATTATGGGTCTGCGGTAGGCGCCAGTCTTAACCAGGCGCAGAAAATATCTGTCACAAGAACAAAAACCTCTGAAAAGTATTAACAATGCCAGAATGTTAATAATCATATGCCTATATAATGCTAATCGTTGTTTAAAGAGAACCTAAGAAACCAACTGAATTTTTTTTCCAAAGCATGACAAGTATATACATTTGTTGAGACTTAGCAGATGTACGATTTTTTTGGCCGAGGTTTGTGGAAGAGCAGTAGCAGAGCAATTCTCCTTTGGCAGGATATGTGTTTCAGAAATGCCTCTGTAAATATTTTCCTGCCAAAGAAGAACTGCCTGTCACTGCTCTTCACTCTCTGTTTATCAATGCGGGCAAACCTGCCTTGACTAGTGTTTGGAAGACAGGCAGTTTCTATGGACATGGCGAGTGGCATATTCAAAGAAAAATACCGAATCGAATGTGTAGGCAGTATATGATGGGTGCTTCTTTACTCAATTCAATGATATTGTCCAAATTCATTAGATACAAGGGAATACTTATTTTGCATGTTCCGCTCTCCGCGTCCTCTGTTTGCTTGTGTTTTAGATCTGCGGTTCGTGTGAAACGCATGCAGACTGTTCTCTTTCCGTACAGTTGAGGGAATCCACCGGTTATGATTTGCGAGTGTTTGCAGAGCTTTTACCCTCCATTCCTTCCTGGAATAAAGAAAAATACTTTAAAATTGGTACCGAGTAATATACTTCAAATATCTTTTGGTACCGAGTAATATACTTGCAAATATCTTCATATGCCGTTTGATACATCATTTTGGGAAGACATGACTTTAACAATTTAACAGTTAACAAATTTTCTTTAATACTGAACAAAAAAATTACTCCTTAACATTTGCAATCACTTGGTGGAAAGCTTGTTCCAATGATGTCTCAAACCCACCCTTATAAAAATGTATTACATTCATGAAAATGATTGGATGAATTGTATGTCTGTCTATTGATTTTATCTTGTTCTTCTTTGCTTTCTCTATCTTTTATAATATTTGAGATTAAGAATTTTGAAAGTACCTTAACAAGATTGTTGTTATGTCACAGAGGGACATGTTCACCTAGGCTAGTTCCTAGAAACCTGTGTAAAAGATCAACATAACATGCAACAAGTTAAAGTATTCTTTAAAGTGTGAATGATATTCTAGTAAATGTTTGGATGTTTTAAGAGAACATTAGATGATAAATGTTTGCCATTAAATGCAATGACATTGCAATATATTGCACAAAACGTGTGTTTAGTTGACTCATCTTATGAAAGGTATAGTTGAGAGTTGGCCAAATTTTAAATTTCAAGGGTTACATCCATGATCATAGTGCTGACCTTGTGCTCATGAAAATGACTTGGGACACAAAAGAGCTTTGAATAAGATAGGCAATCAATAAATAAGGATAACTAAAATTATAAGTATAAATTGAAAGAGTATATTTAAATGTGTACATGTTTGGATAAAATAGATGATAATGTGTGAAATAAGTACAAGTGAAAAAATATTTATAATATCAAAAAGTAAATCCAATTTTATATAATATTAAATATAAAATTAAATAATAACCAATATAAATATACAAATTTTAACAGTAAAAAATTAGTTAAAATTCAAAATTCAGTTTCCATTACTAAATGTGAGGATATTGCAAGCATATTACGATGCCACATTGTTGCTGTAGATTCCAAGGAAACACCTGTTGCAACAGTACGAAAAAGAGTGACAATTTAATGCAACAGTAGGTTCCATAAGAAATGTCATATTCTTCCTATTTCAATCGAAGACTTTGGGTATCGTTGAATGGAGAAACGATGTATCCATCCATCTTTTGCAGCTCACACTCACACATCCTGAGTAATCAGGATTCGTATTTTTCTCTGAATATGCCACTCACCCATTCATGAACATCACCACTTTTCCAAGCCTGGCAAATCAGCATCACTCATTCAGTGAGAAAAAGTGAACGCACTTTTCCTTCGCTAGAAATATATGCGTGATAGACACATTATATTATTTTCAACTAGAAAGTATGTCCTTTGACAACGAATATATTTGTGGACGAAATAGTTCATCAGATCCCTTGGCCTGCTGTCAACAAATGTCTATGACTTAGTTATTCGATTGCTTTGCTAAATGCTTATAGTTTTTAAATGCTACGGTTTGCATTTATTAGCCGATAGGCTATTATAGGTGAGAATTCAACCGGAAAAGTCTTACAATCTGATGCCGGCTTAGACTATTCCGGTTGGATTTGGTTTTTAGTGGTCGCTCTCACCAAATCCTGAGCAGAAGGACGCCAGTAGCAGCGTGCGGTGCAGTTAGGGGTTTTAAACGCTCCTTCAAGTACATTGTATATTTTTTTCCCCGTGTTGACTGTTTCCGCGTCAGCAGGCATGGCCATTCCTCCTGTATTCGCGTCACCAGGTATGGTTGGGAGCCCGTTCGCGCCGTTCTACACCACTCCTCTGGTCTATGTGCATAGTCTGGCATTTACAAAGTCACCAAATCTTCTCTGAGTTAATAAATGTCAACCAACTTTAAGATGGCTTCCACCTTTAGTGTTTTTGTGCGGCGAACAAGCAGTTGGGAAGGTGAACGAGGAATCAAGTTCTCTGCAATTACTAGCTCTGTATTCTGAGGTATGGCAACTTGTCACAACTTGTAGTGCTTGGAATTAGAATGTAGTAGAGGTTTAAATAATCTCTGATTCCATTGTCAACCTATCTCAACCACAGTGTTCGAGCATGATAGGAAATTTAAAAAAAAAAATGTAAATAACCTCCCTGATTCCTTTGGCGTCATCTACCAGTTGCATTTGCTTGAAAGTTTCTAAAGCCTTTTCAATAGATCTATCTCCTGTACCAACACCCTCTGCAGCCAATCTTCTTGCAATCTCCTCATTCTTTTTCCATGCAAGCTATGCTTGGTATTGTTGGCGCTGCTCTTCTGTAGTCATCTCCTATGCTTGGTAGGGTTTCCTTGGAGATGCCTGATTCTCCTCCATTTTCCTTGGCCTTGGGCTTTTGTTTCACCACTTCATCATCGTCGTTAAATAAGTATGCAGCATCAGAGTATACTTTGGAGCTAACCCCAGTTGCATTTTCAGGCCCTTTATCCTTAGCAACCACAGTGTCAGCAAGGAGCGATGAATTTTGTTTTGTTTTGGGGTTACTAGTCTACAACTGCAAATAATCTCCTTGAGACCATTCGCAACCTGTCTCAACAGTAACACCTCCCTAATTCCTTTGGCGTCATCTACCAATTGCATTTGCTTGAAAGTTTCTAAAGCCTTTTCAATAGATCTATCTCCTGTACCAACACCCTCTGCAGCCAATCTTCTTGCAATCTCCTCATTCTTTTTCCATGCAAGCTATGCTTGGTATTGTTGGCGCTACTCTTCTATAGTCATCTCCTATGCTTGGTAAGGTTTCCTTGGAGATGCCTGATTCTCCTCCATTTGCCTCGGCCTTGGGCTTTTGTTTCACCACTTCATCACCGTCATTAAATAAGTATGCAACATCAGAGTATTCTTTGGAGCTAACCCCAGTTGCATTTTCAGGCCCTTTATCCTTTGCAACCACAGTCAGCAAGGAGTGATGAATAATTTTGTGTTTTGTGGTTACCAGTCTACAACTGCAAATAATCTCCCTGAGACCACTCGCAACCTGTCTCAACAGTAACACTACAACACAGAAGACTGTGGAGGCATAAATAGACTTCCTGATTCTGTTGGCAACCTGTCACTTCTGCAGTACTGAAAATAGAATGTTGTAGATGTTTTAAATAATCGCTCCAATTCCTTTGTCAGGCTATCTCAACTGCAACACTTGAACATAATAGGAAATTTAAAGGTTTAAATAACCAGTTACTTTACACATGCTAATGTACTAAGCTCACCACATTTTTGTGATTAAGACTTGAGAGAATCACGATTTCGTTGATAAACTGTTTCATGGATTCCTCGCTTTCAACACCAATGGGAAATTCCTTGAACTTTTTGACAGCCATAGGCGTACCATTTGAAAGGATGCCTTTGTATACTGTGCTTGAACCACCGCTTCCCAGCTTTATCTTATCTGAATAATCTTGGGAGGCCCTTTTAAGCTCATTTTCAGAAAAGACCTAAAAATTTCCCCCTCTGCCAGTTTTCTCTTTTCTGCTAGAATTCTCTCGTACTTGTCCCTCGCCTATACCAGAATAATCCGCACGCTGCTAAAGAAACTCCAACGAATGCAGAAACAGAGCATGGCCACACAAAAGACATAAAAAAAAATATTAATATGTAAGTTAAAATTTAACTTGCTCCTGTTGTGCATTTTTTCCAACTTGCCTCTTAAAATCTATTGTTTCTAATATGTATTGATTTTAAAATATTGTAATTGGTTTTTTCTATTTACCTGACTCTAACTATTATCCCATAAACAAAAGGCCAAATGATATTTTGAATTAGGAAAATGTAGTGGAATATATTCTCAAAATATTTGACTAATTGAAATATATCACAGAGTTACTATCTACAAGAAAAGGTTTGGTAAGAAAATGACACTTTCATATGGTGTTGTAAAAAGGAAAACATGTAATTTTTGACTCATAATGTTGAAATATACATCCTCTAATAATTATAGGTAAATTTATCTTGGTCTAGGAAAATTCATCGTTAACAATTCACCAAAAGAAAATTCACCACCAACAATTCATCGCCATGGAAAATTCATGAACAAAAAAGTCACCGCCAAGTAAAATTTACTGCCAACAATTCACCAATGTTTTTTAATATATATTACAAAAACTTTAGGAATTGTGAGTGATGAATTTTACTTGGCGGTGAGTTTTTTGTCAATGAATTTTCCATGGTGGTGAATTTTCCTTCAATGAATTGCTGCCCTAAATTTCGCGGATGCCAAATTTACCCATATGGAAGAGATAAATATATGTTTGTAAAGGAAATCTATTTATTTTTCATTCACACTATATACCTATTTTTCCTTCATAATTTTTTTTTTTTTTTTTAGACTGCAGGAATTTTTCCTTCATAAATTTATATTCATTATATTACTGATTTTTTTCTTCAACACAATGATAAAATTAATTGCAAATAATTCATCCAGCTATATTTTCATTTAGATTTTTTCAACTAAAAGTGAATTTGGAAAAAGGGTTTGTAGAGACATATAGCCATCACATTTTCCAGATTTCAATTTTATTCACAAATTACCATTTATTTAATATAGTGTATATATATTAATGCTTAATAGGCATACATCTTGTATTATAATAATCTCTATTCAACTTTATGTATTTGAAAATTTAAATTTTGATCACATTTTACACATTATATGACTTATATTATAAAAAATCATTTTATACTTATCGAAATATTTTATACACATCATTATGTCCTTTATATTTTCAAATTAATTTTGACAAATACTTCTTTTACTGAAAATACTTATTGTATAAATACATTTACTCGTTACAAATTTGATAAAATAAAAGCAACTATTTCAAATAAGTATAAATATATTTGCTCATTATAAATTTGAAATCTCTATTCAACTTTATGTATTTGAAAATTTAAATTTTGATCACATTTTACACATTATATGAGTTATATTATAAAAAATCATTTTATACTTATCGAAATATTTTATACACATCATTATGTCCTTTATATTTTCAAATTAATTTTAACAAATACTCCTTTTAATGAAAATACTTATGGTATAAATACATTTACTCGTTACAAATTTGATAAAATAAAAGAAACTATTTCAAATAAGTATAACTATATTTGCTCATTATAAATTTGAAAAAATAAGAACAACTATTTCAAATATTCAATTTCATCCGAAAAAAATGGTTTTATTAAAAAAAAAAAAATTCTTGTAAACTACACTAGAAATGACATCTTCTGGGACTATGATGAGATTCTTCATGAAATTTCTTGAAATTTATACTCCAATCTCTAATCTACTTTAAATTAAAAAAGAAATGGCAGCTAAAATTGTCTGAGATGCAATGAGGGATCAATAATGCTATTAAACGTGTCATTTAAGATGAATCTTCTTGTCAAAACAAACTTTCACAAATATTTATAGAATTTGTGAGATAGCTGTAGGTGATTGATGGCCATATTCATTTGTTGAGTGTCAGCTATAAATAACGCAATTGCAGTAAATGTTTTAAGTTTGTTGACACATTCCAGTCTCGTAAATAAAGATAACGCACAAGAGAAGACATTAGCATATCATATTCTCTCTCTCAATATATATATATTGCTCTTTTATATGTTAGTCAAGTTGGGAACGAAAGATGTTTTAAAATAAATTATATGATTAAGCACTTTTCCCATCTCACAATAAAAATTCAAAGTAAAATAACATAATTGAGTTTAATAAAATAATAAATGCATGTCTAAAAGGGTAGAAAGGAGGTAGAAAATTTAAACTTGGTGGGGGTTTTAATCATATATCATTTTAGTGAGTATAAATTATTGGATCAATGAAAATAAAACAAGCAATGAGGTCTTCAAAACCAATGACTTAATTTGTTGTAGATGTATAAACTCATTTTTAGTAATTAAAGAAGGAAATACACTCTTCATTATATTCTAAATGGTTTTCATCACGACTCCACATGATTCATGTCTTGTCTATAACAAAATATCAAAAATAAATCTTGAAGGGGCTATGTTTCAAAATAGAAATGCCTTGTTAACATAAGTTTATCTAATCATTTAGGTGTATAATCAAATACAGAAATTTAAAGTACAATGTAATATGATTTAAATTCTTTTGCATCTCTTCTAGAACCATCAAACTGTAAGATCATTTAAATCGTTTTGCATCTCTTTTATCCTAATATGGGAAAAATGTATGTGAGAAGATTAGTGCATTGCTTAGTTTAATGGTTCTAATTTGATGGCTTAGGGTAAATGATATTATGGGAAATAGTGTAGTTGGTTATAAATATTTCTTTGATGGTCATTTGGTAGGTTCCTTACAAATTTTAAGCAAAGGGGCCTTCCTTGATGTTTTCTTTTGTGAAGATTGAATTTCCCGTCCTGGGTAGAGTACTTTCCCTTATTGTTTTTCCCCAACGAAGTACCTCCATAGAAGTAATTGTCATATATCAAGAGATTGGTTCATGGGTGTTTGTCGAATGTTGACTTGATGGATTAGTATATTCCTAAGTAGTATAGTGTGATTCATGGTATTTAGATATGTGTGGAAAAATTAGTTAAATGAATGATGTTGATAAACTTTTGAAATGTTGAATTATTGGGTAGACAATTCTTCTCCCATTAATTACATCACTTTATATCCTCTATATTGCTTTTCATTGCAATGCATAATTTTATAGACCTTAAACTAAGGAACTTTTCATGTTAAAAAGATTAGGCTTACATGTGCTTGAATAAATGTGCTTTTTAAAAAAAATTAGTGGGTGGAATCTTATAATAGTTATATATATGGATTTTGAATTTAATCGTCCCGCTTCCTTATAGTTAAGAGGAAAATAACATCATGAATATAATGGTAATTTTAATATATATTTATATTTGTTGATCTTGATTATGCATATAAGGGAATTTGTATGCTTATTTATTGGTGTATGCTATTTTTAAAAAATTGTAATTTAATTTTAAATCTATTCCTTAGATAGAATAAAAAATTTATAAAAAAATGTTATTATTTATTTGTTGATCTAATTACAAATATATGACTAATTGAACTAATAAAAGATCTCCCTTCATCAATTCCAAGCATGCTCATAAAGTGAATCATTATTTTATTTTCTAAGCATTTCTCAGTGAAAATTTTGTTTCTATTACGGTTGTCATTTACCCACCCCATTTCCAAATGTCCTTTTACAAATCATACACATGCAACTTTTATTGTTATCAAATAATCAAAGGTGTTCCTATTATGAAACTCCCCAGGTGATGGCAAACTTGCACCCACTAGCAGACATTATCACCATATCTAGCAGCTCGTCTGAGGGAGACATTACAGGATCAAAAGCTAATGCTACTCCTCCCTCACCTTCAGACTCTTCTTCTATTATTTGGGGTGGCGTGTACCAAAGCAATGTTGTAGTCCTCACAGAGAACATTGTGTGAGGTTGTGAAGACACTATTGAAGATGCTAAAAAGACGTACGAGGAAGCCTTCCATGTGAAAAACCATGACATCGAGATGGTCCAATAGGCAGTCTGGAAATTCCATACAACATATTTTGTTTTGGATGCGTATTGCGACTTCCTTCGAGCATTGAAATATGATGCATTGTATGGAATGGGAAATGGTACTAGGATTAAGGAATATTTTCTAGAACTCCTAGCAGACATACAGTAGATTGTAAATAGCTTGCTTACGATAGCTACTTGTTTTTTTGTGGTGTTGGGGAGACTAGTTTCGCTTTTGACACAACATGACGACATCAACTTATGATTTTTTGTGAAGATGGGGAACATGGCTTCCCTCTTGATATAGAATGTATACAACACCTACTAATCATCCAAACCCTTCTTTTTTCTAGCACAACAAGTAGTTAAACCTTATATGTGGTGTTGGAAAATTTGTTGTCCAGTGGGAAGAATGTACAACTCCTTCCCCCCATTCTACTACTTTTCCCTTTGGTCCTTTCCATTGTACATATGCATCAACCAATATGGCAGTTGACTCGATGTTTCTAAGTGTTAATTTTCTGTCTTCTTCTTGACTTCGTGTATCTTGAATCTATTCTAATTGAAGTATACACATGTATCTTTGAGCTATTGCAATCAAAACTATACATATGCCATGTATGCAACTGACTAAAAATTAGTATAGCTGATAATAAATTGCATAGAGAGTATCTATTTTTCCTTTCCTCACTCCACACAATGAGGTAGATGTTCATAAAAAATGTGCATAACTTAATTTTTCTAGTTGTGTTGCTCCTTGCACCCGTTTGAGTTTAGTTGCTTGGCTCTTCTTTGGGCTACTCAACTTTATCTACCAAAAAGGTTCTATAGTTTGATGGAAGGGTTGTTTTATTGACTTCTTCACACAAACGCCTTACATACAATACATTTGTGCAGGATTCTCTCCTTGCCCCGTGCCATGGCAAGCTTATTGACTCCAGATGCAATTAGATTGATGCATGGAGGAAATGTGGCTTTGGAACCTCGTGTCCAAGTCATAGCTATCTCAAGTTTTGGATCTGAATATACACACATCAATCGATATAGGTTGGAAATCTCTAATGGTGTGCACAAGCACAAAGCATCGTTGCCAATTGAGTATAATTCCCACATAGAATCCAATGTGCTTGCACCTGGCTCCATAGTGCAATTGAAAAGATACAGCAGTCCTCAATCAGCTAGCACACAATATGTTTATGAACTAATTTCTATATGGCACAAGAATAAGTGAGTTTTACTCTCCTCTTAGATTTTGTTACTTATACTTTATCTCGCTATAACTATTTAGGTGGATTGTTATTCTTGACCTTGACATTGTGCACACAACACATGCTATTGTTGGGGAGCCAGTTTTCCTATGCACAAAAGATCTTGAACAACTTGGGTGCTCAATAGGAGAATCCTCTAACTTGGCCACATCTTCAAAAAGCCCTTGCCTTCCTGGAAGACTAGCTCCTCGACGTCTACTATTTGGTGTCAATCCAGTCCTACCGAAGGGGGCACCATTGACAATAACGCCTATCAAAAACTTGAATCCATTTAAGCCAAGGTGGCTCGTTAAAGGTCGTGTAACTGTGAAGTCTGAAATACATAGCTACACCACACAGAAATGAAGTGGCCATATCTTCACCTTTGATATCATAGATTGTGAAGGAACTAAGACACGTGTGACATGCTTCAATGAAGCAACTCACACCCATTGTGATAAAATTATAGCAGGAGCTACATACACATTGTCTAGAGGCATAGTTCGACCTGCTAATAGAGTCTATAACAAGCTTAATAGTTGGTTGGAAATTTCTCTTATGCTTGACTCAAGGGTTTCCTTCTGTGAAGATGATGATTCCATCCCGAAAGAGCAGTACTCTTTCACACCCCTTAATGCATTGGTAAGCAAAAGCAACGGTTCAAATGTTGATGCAATTTGAATTGTCATTTGTGTACATCCATGCACCACAATCAAGAGAAGGGATGGGATAGAGGTCGCAAGACGAACTTTAACAATTTATGACATGTCCAACACAAATATAAATGTTACTTTATGGGGTTCATCAGCCGAAAAGGAGGTTGCACAGCTCCAAGAGAAATACCTCATGCGTGAATCACCAGTTCTTGCTATTAGAAATGGGCATGTGTCTGAATTCAATGGAAAGGTGATCAACACCTCATCCACTACAAAACTATCGATAGACCCTCAAATAGAAGAGTCAGAGAAGATTAAAACATGGTTCAAAGAAAATGACACTACCATTCAGGCTTCGTCTACTGGCTCCTTTCACATGCCCCCACCTGCTAGAAGACTGACGATCAATGCCATTCGTGAAGAGGCTTGAAATACAACACAACCTCTGCAATGCATGTTGGTGGCAACAACACGATTCATAAAAACTGACTCATTTTGCTATCCAACATGCCCTTCCTGCTCAAGTAACAAGCCTTGTAAGAAAAGACTATCGCAGATAAATGATGGAAAGTGGTTTTGTGCAAAATGTAATGCAATAATTACCAACTATGACTATAGGTATATACTTCAAGTCAAGTTGGAGGACCACACAAATATAATATGGGTGATCGCATTCAATGAAGGGGCGACAAAACTGATGGGAATGCCTGTAGACAAACTATACAATCTACAATTTGATCAAGCTTCTGATAGAAATGTCGAGGAGATGATTAGGAGTGTGTTGAACAAGCATTATGTATTCACATTGCGTTGTAACCTTGAAATGTACAATGCAGAGCAACGCTTAAAAGCAACCATTGCCAAGGTCGAACAACTAGATTACATTGAAGATAATAGCTTTTTGCTAAAAAATATCCAGGAAATGTGCAATTTAAAGGCTTCTCCCTCCATTGAACCCAATGTTGTACCAGAGCTGGTTGTGCAACTCATGGGATCGCCCTAGCCATACTACATAGCCTAATATAGTTGCCATGTTCTCTTTACAAGTGTAGTATGACTATGGATGGTATGCATGGCAAAAAAAACTCATGTTGTAAAGAACTATGTCAATATCTTTTTTATCTAAAAAACTATCATGTTAATGCCTTTAGATGGATAGAAATATGTAAAATATTATTTTTTCTTTATTTAAAAAAATGTACATGTGTGTTTAGAAGCTTACATATGCACCTTTGTCTTCTACCTTCAAATTGTGTTCCTTCTCATATTGCAACATGCATTCGTGAACCAGTGAGGAATATCTTTACATTTTCATCTACACTTTGCCTATGTAAGCATTTTGGTTTCATCTGGGTTTGCTATGCTCTTATTCCTGATCTACCCCGACGTGTCCAAACCCACATATGGTAGAATCCTCAATAGGGAACAGTGCAAGTGACCCATATCAAAAAGAGGTAAGAAGACAACAAAACTGAGAAATAAATCAGGCTTACTATGCTCGCCATAGAGAAGAGATAGCTACTCGAAGGTGACAAAAAAGATTGCATGAAAGTGAAAGTAGCCCCCAACAGAGAGAAGCCCAAAGACTACGAGATTGTGAGAAAAGTCGAGCTTACTATGATCATCATAGAGAGGAAATAAATGCAGAAAAGTGCAATAGATCTTTACAGAAACAAACATGCCTATATCAACATGGAACAACATGCAACAACAATGATAACTTCATGATGGAAATTAATTTTTTTTGTCAAAGAATAGATGCACTGTCCAACTGGAAAACATGCATTGTATGCAAGGAATGTTACCCAGGCATGCTCGTCCACTCATCAGATACTAATGCAACTTGTAAAAGATGTTTCGTTGAGAGAGGCATCCATCGGTTCTCTGCACTCAACAACATGGACCTAGGAGAGAAACCGTTTGTTTTGAAAAGACTCACCCAAGTGGAGGAAATGCTCATTTCCAGAGTCAGCCCAGTACTACAAGTAACCCACACTCTTGGAGGCCAGTATAGATATAGTGGCCACATGATTAGCTTCCCACAAGATATCACTGACATTTCAAAAGTTCTTCCATGAAGAATACAAGAGTTGGATGTTCTCATAGTTCGAAGACTACATACAAAAGGTCATTATTATGATTGTTATGTAAGTAGAAGTCATATCAGAGATGCCTTGCAATACAAAGTCAAATATGACCCATACTATCATGATGTTGCAATAAGTTTTGAGCAATTAGAGAAATTTCCTAAAGCAAGAACAAACATATCGAATATGCTACACACCGTTGAAACCAGTGAAGACATGGTGGTTCCAAATAATGAAATTGACTCTGATGGGGATGATATTGAATGAAGCATAGTAAACACATCATCATTTATGGCTAGACTTCCAAACAGATGCCGTGAGTTAGAAATTATTAAGAAAACATTGGACCTTGAGGACAACACAAACAACATTATAGACTGGCCTGAAATAAACTCGTCGCCAATAAATGAATACAATACTGAGGGGTTGCTTGATATGGCATTTCCTACACTCTTTCCAAATGCAGTTGCACTACAAATGCAACCACGAATTAGGGAAATACACATGCATGAGTATGCACTCCACTTGATGAGATTTCATGACCAAAGATTTGGAAGGCATCCAAGGTTTCGATATTTCATGCTTAATCTTATGATGCGGCATCGTAGCCAGGGGCTTGTGTCAGTTTTCATTAAAAAAAATGCAGAAGAAAACATTCCAACCACTATTGAGGACCTCTGAGCACACTTGAAAAACTTACCTGACACACAATTAGCTCAAGAGCTCATGCACTTTGGCTCTTCAATGCGGGGCACAAGACCATATTGGAACAAGTGTCATGCTAAACTAACAAATATGATCAACCAAATAGGGTCTCCCACTCTATTCTTCACATTAATTGTAGTTGACACAAAGTGGCCAGACCTACAATGTTTGATCTCAGATGGTGTACCAGTAGGAATGCAAACAAATAAACAACACTTAGAAAATGTAGTCAATAACCCCCACACCACATCATTATACTTGCATCAATGATTCACAGTGTTTCGTGAAGAGGTAATTGAGAAAATCCTCAACGCAAAAGATTACTGGTACAGGTATGAGTGGCAGTATCGTGGTACTGCACATGTACATGGATTTATTTGGCTCCATGATGCACCAAACATGGATAAACTTGATTGGGATGATAGTGTAGCAGTTCAACAGGATAGGAAATTCTTTGACAAATATGTCAGTGCTTGGAATCCCCATGCTACATCAGCAAGAAACAACTTGATTTTTTTATCTTTGCTAGATGATCCCTGCTTACTAGACACAACAAAAATATTTGCTACAGAACCCTCTCATGACTATGAAGAGATCATCAATCATGTCCAGAGGCACACAAAATGCAGAGAGGGGACATGCTTGCAAAAGAAAGGGAAAAAACTAGAGTGTTGATACAAAGCTCCATGGAAAGACCAAATTATATCTACCCTATCACGTGACAACTGTGGGAAAAAACAATATGAACCTGCACGGAATGATGATAGGCTAAACATACACAATCCAAAAATGATTTCAATATGGAGAGCCAACATAGATTGTCAGCCTGTCATCTCACGGGCAGTTGTTCTGAAATACATTGCCAAATATGCATCAAAAGCAGAGAGAGCATCTGAGACTTGTACTGATATGCTAGCAAGAATATTTGCAACCCAAAAAATAGATGTCCCGGCCCTTGTAGCGTACCAAAAATTCATGGTAGAAATCATGGCAGAGCGTGATATTGGAGCACAAGAAACATGCCATATGCTTTAGAAATTGCCGCTTATTGTTTGTAATCGGCCTTTTACATCTTTGAATGTTGGACGCAAAATGTTCCATCGAATAACAAGAGGACCAGATGAAAGACACCTGCAACCTAGCTACCTTCAGTTGTACATTAATCAACCTCTAGAATTGGAGACAACGACGCTACTTGAATCTGCACGATCTTTCTCGTACTCTGTGAGTCGCAAGGGATGCAAGTGGAAAGAAAGAAAGGTCAAAGCAATTGTCAATGTTTTCCCAAAGTTCTACACCATCCCAGATGAGGGCTCATACCAGTTTGAAACATTTTTTTGGAGTGAGATTCTATTGTACAAACACTTCCGAAGCTTGGAAATCGACATAGGGATTACTAAGGATATAATAATTGCAAATTGGAAGCAAATGAATGCATCCAAATATGATGTATGCCATGTCCCTCGCACCGCCCCCTCGGACGAAACACTTAGGATGCATAATCAGACAGTGAAATTGAGATGGAAAAAAAGGACATAATAGAAATGAATGAATGGGAATTATTTTTGCAAATGAGCCCCTCAAACAACATCAGCCTAAATGAGCTTGAGTTGCTTGGCAGGCGTGAGTTTGATAGCAGCTACACATGGGAACAACTTGCAGTGCCCCAGGAGCTTCATGGAATCGCCACACAATTCATAAACATGGAAAAATCCTGTACCCATGAAAGGAATGCTCCAGGTAAGTATGATGTCCCAGACTATACATTATCATCCAAACAAAAACTAGCACTCACACATATTATCAACCATAGCAAACATCACTCAAATAAACCATTGCACGTGATTGTTCAAGGGACAATAGGTACAGTGAAATCATACTTGATTACTCACGTAAGAAAAGCACTTGATACTTACAATCTGCACCAGCAAAGCCAACTACTCACATTGGCTCCTACAGGGGTTGCTGCATTTAATATACATGCATTGACTATACATTCAATGCTTCGAATTCCTATCAAAGAAATGCACCCACTGCAAGGACAATCATTAATAACATTTCAGGAAGAGATGAAACACATAAGATATATGTTGATTGATGAGATGAGCTTCATAGGACCAAAGTTGCTACTAAAGATAGATGCGAGGCTACTTGAGGCCTTCCTGCATCGACAACATCTTTATTTCGGTGGGGTGTCAATAATCTTGATTGGTGACCTTGCACAGCTCCCGCCTATAATGGACAAGCCTATTTACACATCACACTCAAATGCAAAAACACTATGGAGCCAATTCACAACTGTTGTCACCTTAGAAACAATGTTTAGTCAACAAGGTGAGACTCTAGAACAAAGACAATTCCGTCAACTGTTGCAAATCATATGCAATTCAGAAGCATCACAAGAGGATTGGGAACTTTTGAAGACACGCACAGACAAGCATCTCACCTCTAGCGAAAAGGAAATGTTTGACAATTCAATGCACTTATTTGCTACCAATGATTTAGTTACACTTCACAATAGAAGAATGTTAAAATTGTTAAACCGTCCAATTGTAATAAGTGCTGCAACTACCACCAGGACTGAAGCAGATAATGCAACTACTGATGAACAACTTGAAAAGTAGGTATTGCTTTGTAAAGGGCAACACATCATGCTGACAACCAACATATGGACACAAGCAGGACTTGTAAATGGAGCTCTAGGTGAAGTTGTTGAGATAGTCTACAGCCCTGGTTCTAGACCACCAGATGTTCCACTTTATGTTGTGGAAAGGATCAATAATTATAGTGGGCCACCATGGAATTAAAATGACCCCAAGTATATCGATAATACCTGTATCATTGGGCAACCATAGGAAAATTCCGCTCAAAATGGCATGGGCTATTACCATACACAAATCCCAAGGCTTGACGCTGGCCAGAGCAACTATCGACATTAGAAAATAGAACAGCAAGGACTAACATTTACAGCTATATCCAGAGTGAAATCGTTGAACAACCTTCATATTCAGCCAATGTTCTCCTTTGAGAGATACTAAAAAATGTATAACCACCCATACACAATTATGAGAAAAGAAGAGGAAGCCCAATTACAACAACTGTCTCTAAGAAGTCAAGGTACACAACTCTTATCCCTTTCTCCCTCACATCTCTCCTATTTATTGTTATATCATCAATTCCTCTTTTACAAATTGAACATGGCCTCAACATGTTCATGTCCTTTGGGTAATTTTGTTATTTTATTGGCAAAAAAAAAATAGTTCCCATTAATAGTGTTATGATAGATTGAACATGAAGCAATCATTGTACATGTTAATAAATAATGTTTGAACCTAACCATTCCATTGCATTTGCTTTGCAGGCCTTGAAGAAAAATGGCATATATCATAGCCCCTCGCCATCAAACACCAACAATTGTACTATGTTTTGTTAAAAAAAGTTTTAGTACAAAATTTCTCATCAGTATTTTGACTTTTCATAGCACAAATTTTGTATATCATGAACTACCAACAATTGTACTTGGTCTAGTTGAGTTGTAATGTTGCAACCCTTCTACCATTTAAGATAATATATTGTGTTGTTCATCCACTTGGCATATTCAACTCTACTTGCATCTTCAAACAACGTTTTCATATTCAACTCTACTTACATCCCATCACCCATTCACATTTGCTATGAATAATTGCTCTTGCAAAAACCAAATTGCACTTTCCCCATGCATTTTCCCCCTCTCTGCCCTTCGAATAGACTGCCATAGTATACCCTCCTATCGGCGTAACCATTCCACCTTGTTGAGGTGCAAGCGCTAGTAATAGTACAATAGCATTCTCAATGGGAATTGATGTGCACTATGATTTTTGGTGGATTAAATTATTTTTCCCGTTGTGGTTATTACTTTATCAACCTTTGGTTTTGGATCCCATAGTGCCTATTTGAGGATGTATTCCTTTAACCCTTTTCTAGGTCAGACATTGTAATGCCCAAATTTAACACTGAGTGAAGAATGGAGGAACATTTTTTTTTAAACAATGATCAACAAAGCACTTTTAATCAAACATGAGGAAAGGTTGGCTTATTTCACAAGTGATTCGTATAGGTATATGTCCTAAACACTCACATGAAGGGAACACCAGAGTATTTCCCATAGTAAGGGGGGTTTAGTCATATATTTATTATAGTATCGTTTTAGTATATTATAATTATTGCTATCATATTATAATGTAACGAAAGATTCCTCTATCGAAGATACATCATGTAAACCGAGATATTCTTGAACATGATTTTTGGGTTAAATTATTTCACGTGGATGGTGTTAAATTTCAAATAGATTGCATAATACACATGGTTAGAATTCTTATTTGAAACTTTAACTCTCTTGCCACTTCTCATATTAAATACTGATTAGAGGAAAAATGAGTCCTTTAACTATTAGATGCTCACTTATTCAGATGACTAAAAAAAAGATAAATAATAAAAGTGGGCTGAGTAATATATGATTAGAGGATACCAAAACAAAACCCAAACTACCTATTTAACCCGCTCTTCAAGCACCCTAACCCTAGGCACTTGGATTGGGGTCTCAAAATTAGCCTAAACACGCATATTTCCTATTTTACATTTCCTAAAAATGGCTTACAAAGTTTCCTACAAGTTACACTTTCTTACATCACATTCAAGGCACAACATATCACCTCAACAACTTCACTATAGAAAATAACTTTAAACATCGACATTATTTGACTCACACACAACATATTGTTTATCTCAATATTCACATAACACAACACACATCACACTTCTTCACAAAATGAAGTGGGGAAAATAAGGGTCTTAAAGGTTCTCTTGTTTCCCAATGGCTCTTAAATATACCTATATACTTAATTTCATTGTCAACACACCATAACATAATAGTTGAAGCAAAATAATAAAGTTATGTTAACAATTTTTTGTAAAGACTAAAGTTACATACCTAAGTTAAATCTTAATACACATTGCTTGCATGATCTCAACTCACTCCTAATCAGAGTGATGATAGTTATCATTTGTAAAATGTAACCCACTTTCAAATCAAATTAGGCCTTCTTATACCTACTAACTTAAATAATATTGTTTGGCAATGCTAATGCCTGACAATTTATAACAATATGAACATCATGATGTCATGTATGTATGAAGGTTACAATGATGTAGTAACTTATTTTAGTTCTAATGTTGGAATTTTATTTGTTTAAGGTGGAAAAAAAATCTTCAAGCCAGGTCAACCAATGTTACAAAACAAAGGCACCATTAATTCTTCTTTTCAATTCTACTCCTAAATATAAGCATTCATAAGGGGAAAGAATAACTATTTTCAACCAATTATCCCATTGAGCCACTTATAGCCTCTAGTTGATGGTGTTGATTTATGTACCATGATAACATCATATGCATCCAAATGCACATAACAAGTGTACAAGGCATACTAACAAAACTAAAGAAGTTTTATTATTACTAAAATGAAGTAGTCGTATAATATGAGAATTCTATTGAATGATATTATTTTTAAATTAGTCTATACTTGAAAGCATTGATTTAGCTCATTTACATGGTTCATGTTCTATCCACACATCCCAAATGATATACATCACATTTAATACTTCATAAAGATACACCACAAGGCCCAAGTTAGATCAAGCTTACATAATTCATTGATTTAACTTGACTAACTAATATTAATGAAGCCCACCAAGGGAAACACATGAGTCATAACATTTGTATGAATGATGAGGCCTGATAGACATGCCTCTTCTTGAGATGAAGACTAGGATCTAGCGAATCAAAAGCTCATTCTCTTTATCACATGTGTCGCCAAAAAATGTATAGTTGGTCATTTTTATGCTCACTTGAGTCTGTCTTATGGCCTTTGGCTTGATTTTGCCTAGAATTAATGTTATAATGTGGTCAACACATTCACATTAGGTCTTGGACCCTTGAGAATCATTAAGAATTTTAGGTTGTCTTGTAAAAGTGTTGTGAAGTGTTGTAACCCACTTTCACACTTTTTTAGGACCCTTTCATTATAATTCACTTAAATAACCCCTTTTTATTACTTACCAAGTCTTATTTCAAAGTTTCAAGTGGAGAGTTGTAACAAACTCTCATGCTTTTCTAGACTTGTCATCAATAAATTGACCCCTTTTTATGTTTAAATGACCTTTTAATACACTTTCCAATCCTACTTAAATATATTTTTGAGAATATTCCTGTTAAACCTTACTAAATACACTTTAATTCTTGACACCCATTAAAATTTCCTTGGTGGGACCAAGTTGCCACTTGGGGCAACTTAGTCCCACTAGACACAAAAATCAAAATAATCTCAATTTTTTGGTAGAATTTTATTCTCTTACCCTTGAGGTCGGCCTGCGATGT
The DNA here is from genome assembly GCA_007258455.2 of Sequoia sempervirens. Taxonomy (NCBI): domain Eukaryota; kingdom Viridiplantae; phylum Streptophyta; class Pinopsida; order Cupressales; family Cupressaceae; genus Sequoia; species Sequoia sempervirens. Next base: position 513,142,697 of record VDFB02000015.1, read on the forward strand.
GTTATTTTTAGGAAATATTAGGAAATCAAGTATAAATAAAGGGGTTTTCCCCTCATTTTACACCTAATTCATTTCCAAGCATCCCAATTCATTATTCAAGCAATTATCAAGTATCCAAGCTTCTTTAAGCATTATCAAGTCATCCATTGGAGCACTTCATTGCATATCTTCAAAATTCTACATCAAGATTTGGTGAGTTTGTGACATTGCATGTTACTTATTCATCATTCTCCTTCTATTTAATTTCATTATCTAGGGTTTGATTACCAAATTAGGATTTGACCAAGGAAAACCCCTATTCTCTAACCCTTAACCCTTTTTCCCCTCCTTGCAAGTCTTGTATTAATATTTTCCAAAGAGAAAGGTGTTAAAAAGGCGTAATTAATCCATCAAAGTCATGAAAGTCAAAAAATCCCTAATTGAAGCTTGGAGACCTCTTTCAACCCTTTTTTTGCAGTTTTTGAATGGGACACTTGTCAAGAAGGGAAGTGCAGACTGAAAGCTACAAAATCCTATCCCAAATTTCTCAAGATTCCCAGGTGGAATAAGTCACCATATGTGGAAAATTGATCTCACTACCAGGCTTGAAAAGTGGTTTTTGCATCTTCGAGTACCCATTTGGCATATTCCAATTCTGACATAATTTCTCTGAAACTGGACTAAGTCGCCCAGCTTGGTGTAAGTGTCCTAGTTAACATTCCCAGTCAACTTTGTAGGATTCCAGAGCCTCTCTACATTAGAATTTAGATTTGAGGTGCACCTCTTCAGTCTTGTTTAATCCTATTATTGTTAACTTGCATTCTAAGGTGTTTTTACACACATCACCATGTTTTCAAACAACTTGCATATCTTAGGTTTTGCATTAATAATCATCTTTCTTTTTTAGTTTATTGCATTTATACATTTCATTTAGGCATATTGCATCTATCCTTGCATTGATTTTGAGTGTAGACATTACACATTTTGGTTCCATTTCTCTCCTTTTAGGTGAAAACCATAGAAGAGTTAGAGAACCCTTGGATACCAAAATCGGTGTCCAGATTTTGGTGAACCCAACTTTTGAACATTTTATTTTTTATTTCAAGTGAATTTGTATCCTAGGTTTAACTTGCATCAGCATTGCATTAGGATTTGCATTGTTTAATTTGCATCCTAGGGTTTTCATAAATTGCATTAGTGAAAAGCTCATATAGCTTGCATTTTTACATTTTATTTCATTGGAAAACAACAAAATTCTGCATTTTCACATTGTAATTGCATTTGTGCATCTAAAAAACATCAAATTGCATTTCAAATTTTAGAAAATATCAAAACAATCCTCACTAGGACTGATTCACCACACTGGGCGACTTAGTCCTTCTGCACATTTTGCATTGTAATCTTTGTCATTTTATGAGCATTTCTTGCATTTCTATTTTTTGTTATTGCATTGTTGTTATAGTTTCTAGACTTGTAGTTATTATCATTTTATTGTACTTAGTTTACTTTGTATTTCAATTCACTCACATTTAGAAACCTTTTGCATGAGTGTTTGGTGTCCTATTTATAGTACCTTAGTGAGACGAAGCTCAAGACTCATGTTATCCCATGATAATACACTCGTTGTGGATCTTGGATAGTCTAATGCTTCCACTCCTTATATTGAAACTAGTACACTAGGCATGGACCCTACCTTTAGCCATGTTTTTCCTTCGAATAACATGCAAGTTGGCACATCAAATGATCACATTCCACAAGACAAAGTCATTAACATTCATGAGGACTTAACACATCTCCAACATAAAATTTTTCAAGAAAAAATTTCAACCACTGCAATTCCTGCTATAGAAAACATCCATCACCTAATTGAAAGTGACAAAGGCCTAAATGTTATGAAACAAATTGCTGGGATATACCACAAACATGCTCCTTCCACCTCTAGTACATCCCAACCAACAAACATTGTGGTTAGTCAAGGATTCATACCTACCACTCCTCCTACTTCAATTGTAGCATCGATACCTACTTGCAACATTCATGCAATATGTTAGTAATGTGATACCTTCCTCGACTATTCCTGCTAGCATTCCTAATTCTTATGTGGCATCAAATGTTCTCTCCTCTTCCACCATATCATCTATTAGCATTCCATTCAGTTTCCCTACCACTACATAAGCGCCTTATGTAGTGACTTTGTCCTAGAGGGTAAAATATTAGAAAAACTATTTCCTAGGACTTTAAAAGACACTATCTTAGAGTGGTTTTCATCCTTACCAAATGTACCATAGAAAAATGGATCATTGAAATTTTCATGGTTATTTAGGTCTTTCTCTTGTGATGTTTGACTTGTCTTGCTTTGATTTAATGTTGCAATGTAACTTATGCATTCATATTAGGTCCTAAATATTCAAAATATGATGTCTTGTGAAGGTGTTGTAACACATTTCTACACATTTCTAGACTCTTTTCATTATAATTCACCTAAAAATCACCTTTTCATCACTTGTCAAGTCCTATTTTAAAGTGTTGTAAATGCTTGCAACAAGATTTCATGCTTTTCTAGGCTTGATTTCACTATTTACAACTTTCTTATGCTTTATTTGACCCCTTTATGCACTCATAAGACTTAATTAAGTGTATTTTTGAATGTCCACCCGACAAACAATATTAAATGTGACTTAATTCCTAACACCCACTTACAAGCCCAAGGTGGGACCCATTCACCATGGGTGGTGAATGAGGCCCTCTTGGCTCCAAATTCAAAATAATTCAAATTTTCTTTTAGGTTTTTATTTAAAAATACCTTATTTCGGCCTGTGATGAGGTATTATTGGGTTATTAGGACAAAGTGTGTATAAGTAAGTGTTTTTCTCCTTATTTTACACCTCCCATTCATCAAATTCACTTGCATTCATTCATTCAACATCAATTAGCATTCAAGCACTTTTCATCATTCAATCAAGCATTCATCAAGCATCTTGGAGTAGCCATTGGCATATCTTCAAATTTCTTCAACAAGGTGGTGGTGAGTTTAGGAAATTTGCATGTTGTTTATTCATCATTTCTTGTTCATTTCATTTCATTTCTTCATTAATGGTTTGATTACCAAGGTGATATTTGACCAAGGAAAATCCCTATACTCTAACCCTTAACCATTTTTCCCCTTTTGCATGTGTGTTTGTAGACTTTTTTATGCAATTTTGTCAAGAAAATAGGTGTTGAAAGGTGGTCAACAAGTCAAAAAAGTGTTTCAAGTCAACTAAACCCTATTTCAAGCTTGGAGACAACCGACAGTCTATTTTCTACAGATTTAACTCTGTCAACCCAACAAGAAGACAATGTAGATTTGGAGCTATAGAATTGACCTTTGAGTTCATAGAATTTTGGAGGCAGATGGATTCGACATTAGTGGCAAATGAGTCCCACCTTAAGGTTGAAAAAGGTGATTTTGTCAGATTCCAGTTCTCGACAGTCAGAAACCTATTTCAAGATATACAAATAGAAGGACTGATTCACCATCGGTGGCGAATGAGTCCCACTGGTGATTTACACTATTTTTTTCTAGCATTTAGATCCTTCCAAATTCAACATTCATTGCATAGGTGCACTTTGATCAACCTGTTTCAATTTTGTTTTGTATTTGTTCATGTTTTAGTTCATTCTTGCACACCTCACGTGTTTAGAAACATTGCATATTACATTAGTTTTGCTTTCATAATCAGTCAATTATGTCATCTAGTTGCATTTACATCATTTCATTTAGTCTTAATAGAATCATAATATCCTCTATTTGAGTGAACCATCACAATTTTTGGTGTTTTATCTCTCTTCCTTTAGGTGAAAGATCCTAAGAGTGTAAGAGAAGTACATAAAACAAACCAGAAAAATTGTTGGTTCATTTTGGTGAACCTACATATTGAACACTTTATCTTTCTAATTTCAATTGCATCCTACATCTTAGGTGTCCTTTGCATCAACATTCAATTAGGTTTTGTTTGTTTTGCATCCTAGGGTTTCTCAAATTGCATTAGTGAAAGACTCATTTAGACTTCATTTTTGCATATCATATCATTCAAAAACTGAAAATTTGCATTTGCATCCTCATTCTACATTTGAAAAGTATTGAAATCACTTTAAGTTTTCTAAAAAATACAAAAAAAAATTCATACGTGGACTCATTCGCCACCCTAGGTGAATCAGTCCACCTGCACATTTTAAACAACATTTTCAAGCATTTTCTAGGTATTTTCTGCATTATAGTATTATGTAGTTACTTTATGTTATACTTTCTATATTGTCTATTTTCTCTTCTTTCTTGCATATTAGTTTACTTTTATTCATTGTCATCATGGATTTTTCTTTTAACAAGTTTTGGAATTCATTGAAATCCTTAGTAGACATGTCCAATTGTGCCTTTGGCTGTGACTGTAATGACCTTGAGCTTCCTCATGATCCTTCAACTCCTCATGATTTTCCTCCTCGTGTTGTAGACATACTTGGAGAAGATGATGATAGCATGAACAAGTTCTTCAATTCATGCCTTGATAACCTTGAAGCCAATGCAGCATTTTACCCATCCATGAAGTCATAAGATTTTCCTACTATTGCAACTCTTGATCACTTTGGATAGCTACATGATCCTGAAACAAATGAAGGACCTAAGTTCCCTCCATCAAGTGGACCTAGTTCCTTTAAACAACCACATCCTCAACCATTTTATGATAAAAATTTCAAAAACACTCCAATCAACCTTGAAGAAACATATGGAAAAGGCTTTACTATCCTAAGTAAATAAGGTTGCAACACAAAAAATGAGCATAACATTCACCAACTTCTCAAACAAAAACCAACAGAAGAAAAAACAACAAGATTAGGATATAAAGATCCCCCTCATGACAACAAGCCTCCTTTTGAATATTGGAGACTTCAAGATGATGCTACAGTGATCTTTGATTCTTCTCTTTACTTGAACATTCTCCTTCCATGAGAACAACCATTACAGGATTCCAATGACAAGGATGCTAGGATCCCTATGAGTTATCTTCCTTCCATTCACGAGAAAGGAGAAACCAGTAAATGAAAATGACCCTACAAATTGAAGAAACTAAAGTTTCCTCTACATCCACCACCTGAATGTGAAAGGAGACTTCAATTGATTTTAAATAAAGGCCTTATACTCTTACCATCTATGAATAGGTTGATCATCCGTCCTTAAGATTCTAACATACCATACTGCAAATATCATCATAGTCTTGGCCATCGAACTGATGAATGTCGTACATTGAAGGACATACTGAACAAGTATCACTTCACTAATATCGACTGCTATCCTATTATCCCTTAAACCCCATCCTCTCATCATGCCATAGTTGTAGAATTTTCTATTCTCACTACTGCATGATCCTTTCCCATCACCCACCTTGGCTAATTCTTTCCCTACACTCAGTGGGGGAAATATGTTGTTATCCTTGTACTCATAATGCATTTGTCTTTGTCTCTTAATTGCATTATTCATTTTTTTCTTATATTAATTAAGATTGCGAAGTCAATAACTTGATTAATGGTTGACTTAAATTTGCATTTATAGTTCCTTTTACATTTTCCTATTCCTTTTGTTTGCTTGTATGTGTGTATTGTGTTCCCTCGTAATGTGTGTTTGATGTTCTCTCTGTTTGTGAAATTCTTCTATTTGTATCTCTATTCTTCTATATGTTGTACATCTTGTATTTCATTTTTTTCTTTTATTTTGTGTTCTCCTTTTGGGGATGACGTAAAGTGTTGAGATGCCCTATGTCTCTTCCATGTTGACCCCAATAGTCCCTTTTCCTTTTCCTTTTCCTTTTCCTTTTCCTTTTTTTATCTTTTCTTGTGTTTTTCCTTTTGGAGATGATGCAAGGCATTGAGACCGAAATGTCTCCTTGATGTTGACCCAAAAGATTTTCCTTTTCTTTTTCCTTTTTGTTTTCTTTTCGCTTGTGTTTTCCTTTTGGGGATGATGCAAAGCGTTCAGACTGCAATGTCTCTTCCATGTTGAACCAAAACGGACTTTGTTTTTCTTTTTTTTTCGCTCTCTTTGTTTCATTCTTCTAGTTCTATGTGCTTTGGGAAATGATGATATTTTTGAGCTATTTAATCAAAACATTGCAACAATGAACATACTGACCCCAAATCCATAGATCCCTTATGTGTTTGGTATGTTCCTTTCTAGCAGGCAACCACCTTTTTTTTTTTTTGTTCACATGAAGCAACCTTAAAAACAAATGAATTGGCATAGGAGCTTTCCAAGTTGGATCTCATGTCTTGTTTTCTTTTTTTCATTTTTCCTTTGCTACTTTAAAGTAATTTCTCATAGAATGGTGCGTAGCAATTCCTTTAAAGTGGGGGGCATACATTGGCATCATTTCATTTGCATTCTTGGTTCTTAGTGTAGCCTTGTCACTTCATACAATTTGTTCATCACTTTGTGGATGACATTGGGTGTGATGTCCTTCATAAGTGTGATCTATCTTAGCATATTACATTCCTCTTAGTGGCCTGATGCAACACACTGCATGCTCTAAGTTGCTAATATTCTATTATTTGATTGGTCCTCTCTTGGAGACATTACACACAATGTTCCCTAAGTGATAAACCTTGCATGAACTTATCAAGACTCCTTTGAACATCTTTTACATTTTACAATTTTGCATTTTACATCTTTTCCACCTTGCATAACGCAACTTGCATTCCTGTGGTACCTTACTCTTTGTTCATGAGTTCTAAGCATACAAAGCTTTTCTTGTCTCATGAAGCATGAACCAAAATTTTCCATTATGGCACCTTGTTAAAGTTATTAGGAGGTATAACTTTAATATGGTTGAGCAGGAAGCCCATTTAGTGGGATGACTTTCCCCATAGCCACCTATGTGTTTGTGAGTGTATACCATCTAGCGTATGTACTTCACCCTTTTGGGTCTTCTCACTTGGTGGACCACCATGAGTTTTGTTACCCCAAAGTGAGTATGCATTCTCTTTTTCTCAAAAACAACCTAGATCTAATCCACAACTAGTTGGACAAACGATCGAAGCTTGATCTAATTCTCCATTTTCTTCTCTTTCTTTCTTGCATGCGTTCCTTTTTTCTTATGTTTAGTTTTCCATGGGATCTTCATCCTAGGGGCTTGATCATCCCTCTTGATCATTGTCATTCCATCTTGCTAACATAAGTTCATTTGGATCCTTCTTGATATGCATGGCTACTTTAGTGTGATTTTGAAGCAAGTTCATCCTCTCACTAAAGTGGGGGCTAAATGTACCATAGAAAAATGGATCATTGACATTTTCATGGTTGTTTAGGTCTTTCTCTTGTGATGTTTGACTTGTCTTTCTTTGACTTAATGTTGCAATGTAACTTATGCATTCACATTAAGTCCTAAATATTCAAAATATGATGTCTTGTGAAGGTGTTGTGAAGTGTTGTAACACATTTCTACACTTTTCTGGACTATTTTAATTATAAGTCACCTAAAAATCACCTTTTTATCACTTTTCAAGTCCTAATTTAAAGTGTTGTAAAGTCTTATAACAATATTTCACGCTTTTCTAGGCTTGATTTCACTATTTACACCTTTCTTATGCTTTATTTGACCCCTTTATGCACTCATAAGACTTAATGAAGTGTATTTTTGAATGTAAACCTGACAAACAACATTAAATGTGACTTAATTCTTGACACCCACTTACAAGCCCAAGGTGGGACCCATTCGCCATGGGTGTTGAATGAGTCTCTATTGGCTCAAAATTCAAAATAATTCAAATTTTCTTTCAAGTTTTTATTTAAAAATACCTTATGTCGGCCTGTGATGAGGTATTATTGGGTTATTAGGGCATAAGTGTGTATAAATAAGTTTTTTTATCCTCATTTTACATCTCCCATTCATCAAATTCACTTGCATTCATTTATTCAACATTAATTAGCATTCAAGCACTTTGCATCATTCAATCAAGCATCTTGGAGCAGCCATTAACATATCTTCAGATTTCTTCAACAAGGTGGTGGTGATTTTAGGACATTTGCATGTTGTTTATTCATAATTCCTTGTTCACTTCATTTCATTTCTTCATTAAGGGTTTTATTACCAAAGCGGGATTTGACCAAGGAAAATCACTATACTTTGACCCTTAACCATTTTCCCCCTTTTGCATGTGTTTGTAGACTTTTGTATGCAGATTTTTCAAGAAAATAGGTGTTGAAAGGTGGTCAACAAGTCAAAAAAGTGTTTCAAGTCAACTAAACCCTATTGCAAGCTTGGAGACAACACAATTCATTTTCTGCAAATTTGACTCTATCAACCCGACAAGAAGACAAGTGTAGATCTGGAGCTACAAATTCACCTTTGATTTCACATAATTTTGGAGGAGGAATGATTGACCATCAGTGGTGAATGAGTCCCATCTTAAGGCTGAAAAATGTGTTCTTTTCAGTCTTATTCTCGACAGTCGAAAACCTATTTTAGGAGATTTTACTAGTAGAAGGATTGATTCACCATCAGTGGCGAATGAGTCCCACTGGTGATTTACACTAATTTTTGTCAGCATTTAGATCCTTCCAGATTCAACATTCATTTCCTAGGTGCACTCTGATCAGTCTCTTTCAATTCTATTTTGCATTTGTTCATGTTTTAGTTCAGTCTTGCATACCTCACTATGTTTTCAAACATTGCATATTACATTAGTTTTGCATTCATAATTAGTAAATTAAATCATCTAATTACATTTACATCATTGCATTTAGTCTTAATAACATCATACAATCCTCTATATGAGTGAACTATCACAATTTTTGGGGTTTTATCTCTCCTTTTAGGTGAGTGATCCTAAGAGTGCAATAGAAGTACATAAAACAAACTAAAAATTGTTGGTTCACCAAACAATTCAATTCTTTCATTAAATGAACTAGATGATGCTTTTATAAATCATTTTGAAGTGCATATGACTCTAAAGAAGACCTTGGCCGATTTGATGAAATGCAAACAACATGAAGAAGAAAAAGTAACTAATTTAAATATCTCACGATACCAATCTCGTTACTCTCAAATCTATGTCAAGATTCGTGATCCACATCTTTAGAAGATGCTTATAGAAAAATTGCAAACCAAACTTCAGGATAAACTCACAATGATGAAATTTCCCTCCTTTATGCACTTTTGTACCTCCCTTTTTGATTATCACAATTCGGTTAGCAATTGTGATGCAAAGTCCACTTCTAGATGAGCTGAGCAATCTGAACATGTTAATCAAAAAAATTCACAACCATTTAGAAAATAAAACAAAGGGTTCTTACAAGTCCACCCCCGTCAAAAACCCACTCAACCCATCAACAACCAAGTAGCAACTATTAAAGCCGCGATACCTTATAGTTATGGAGATCCAAAACATCAGTTTACACCTTTACTAGATAATGTTTATATACACAATGTCCCAACTTATACAACAACAAATGATTACTTTACCTGTTGTTAAACCGCTTGATCCTACTAAGCCTTTACCTCCAAATTTTAAACCCAACGCTTATTACTATTATCATAGACATAATGGACATGACATAGAAAATTGTAAGCATTTTAAACACCTTGTGCAAGACCTCATTGATTTCAGCCATCTATCTGTTTGAAATGTTAATGTTAAAGGAAATACATCTGTGGCCCCTCCAAATTAGAATTTACAAATTTTCACCGATCCCATGCCCAAACACAATGTGTCATTTTTCAAATCTAGCAAAACTCAACACAATGATGTTATGAATATTCATACAGCTATTGAACATCTTGATCCTATTTCACATACCACTACTATTAATCCTATGGATGAAATGGTAGGTGCGATAAATGTTATCCCTCATAAGGGCCAACCTAAGAAATCTCTTGATATTACTTTCTCATCTAAAGACATACTCCCAAATCTTCCCGATAGTCCTATTTACATAGCCGAACGTATTTATGATAAGCCCACTAATGGGATGCTTATAGATCCTACCTGTGGGAGGAATGTGATCATTGAGGAATTTTTTGGTCTTACATGATCTTTACCAAGATGATTATGATAAACCGAGAGCATGGATAAAAAAAAAAATATGATTTTTCTTTCCCTACAATAGGATTGATCATCCTTCCATTATAGATAGGACCTAAAATAGTGGATGTTACATTCTCCATCATCCCATAGTTAGATCAGTTTTGTTTGCGGCAAGGCCATCCATTGCTTCACTCAATGAAAGTTGTCCCTTTGGTCATACCCAAATGTTTAAATTTTTCGCTTGACAATGACATATTCACTGTTAACCATAGTGGCTTTAATCCTTTGTCTTCTAAGGAAACTTCTCCTTAGAAGCCTTTTGGCTTGAGCCCATGGAACCTATCACACCTCACAAAGACTTATTTTTCATTGCTTACCAAAATTTTAAAGCAAAGAAAATTGCAGAATTGTCCCTTCGCAGCATTTCCCCATCCACTCCCGAAACTCCTATCCTAGATGAAACAATGATTCAACTTGAACAAGAACCAACCCATCAAACTCAGACAACACCCGAAACCTCCCCCACAGCGTCCAAATGACTATGAGATAATGATAATAACTCTGTCATACTTCCATGTATAAAATGAGTTTATAAGGAAAAGGAGAAAGTGGCTGAATAAACTTCTATGGTTTCGTCGGTTGCTCCCTTTAGGGAAGAAAAGAAACCAATGGTTGATGAACTCACTCCTTTGCAAGCATAACTTGACAATAAAACCAAAAGAAATGGAGGAGCTAGGGAGCATAGGGATCGATGTTGTGCCCTTGGTCATAAGTCACAAGATGAAGAAAATCAAGAAAATCAAGATATGCACTTGATAGAAGCAATGCATGATGACCCTCCTCCCCAATCACAAAAAATGGATCCCATACAACAACCACAACTCGTAATACACCCTTCATTAGAAATTATCGTATGTCCTCCTATTGTGATTAATTTAGATGATGATGATAAGATTACTAAAATAGATGAAGAGGTGCATAATGATTTGAATACATTATTTTCCTCTTACATGAGCTTAAACAACAAATATCCTACGAGTCTAGAACCTGGAACTTCCCCTAGTTTGACAATTGCACTTGTTCCTTTGGTTAGTCAACCACCCTAGACAAATCCTAAACATGATTGGGAGGTAAATGACTTGCTCGATGGTTGACTTGCATCTACCTTACTAGCCTTTTTCACTTTATTTTTCTTGTTCTTTTGTGTGTTTTCATGTGCGTAATGTGTTCCCCCTATGATGTTCCATTTGATTTTCTTTCTCTCTTTGTGAAATTCTTCTATTTGTACCTTCATTATTCTATATTTCGTACATCACTTTCACTTTTGCATTTTATCTTTTTCTTGCCTTTTATCCTTTTGGGGATTACACAAGGCATTGAGACCGCAATTTCTATTTCATGTTGACCCAAAATATTTTCATTTTTCTTTCACCTTTTCTCTTTCATTTTTCTTTTGTTTCCTTTTTGGGATGATCCAAAGTGTCCAGACATACTATGTCTCTTCCATTTTGACCCAAACAGTCTTTATTTTTCTTTGTTTTCACTCTCTTTGTGTCATTCTTCTAGTTCTATGTATTCGGGGAATGATGAAAGTTCTGAGCTCTCAAAAAAAAATTGCAACAAAGAACATACTGACCCTAAATCCATAGATCCCTTATGTGTTTGGTGTTTTCATTTTGGGGGAAACTCCTTCCTTTTTCTTTTTCCATTCTCTTGCATGACATAGCCTTACTCAAAAATGTATGACTTGGCATAAGGGCTTTCCAAGTTGGCTCTCATGTCTTCTTCCTTTATTTTTCATTTTTCCTTTGCTACTTTAAAGTAATTTCTCATAGTACGGTGTGTAGAAATCCCTTTAAAGTGGGGGCATACATTAGTATTATTCATTTTGCATTCTTTTCTTTTTCTTTCTTTTTCATGGTTCTCAATGCATCCTTGTTACTTCATGCGATGAATTTGTTGCTTTGTGGATGACATTGGGTGTAATGTCCTTCATGAGCATGATCTCTCTTAGCATATTACATTCCTCTTAGTGGCCTGATGCGACACACTGCATCCCCTAAGTTGCGAATTTTCTATTCTTTGATTGGTCCTCTCTTGGAGACATTAGCCATAATGTCCCCTAAGTTAAAGACCTCACTTGAACTAAGAAAGACTCCTTTGAACATCTTTTGCATGTTGCATTTTTCATTTGTTATATGGCCACCTTGCATAACATAACTTGCATGCCTGTAGTGCCATTGCGTTTGTTCATGAACTCCGAGCATACAAAGCTTTGCTCATCTTGTGAAGCTTGAAATGTCATTTTATTTTGTAGTGCCTTATTCAAGTTATCAGGAGGTATAACTTTGGTATGGTTGAGTGGGAAGCCCATTCCAAGGCATGGATTTTCCCCATAGCCACCTGTGTGTGTGTGAGTGCATACCAACCACGAGTGTATATTTCTCACCTTTTTGATTTTCTCAGCTGAAAGACAACCATGAGTTTCATCACCTTAGAGTGAGTATACATTTATTTTTCTGGATGAATAGCCTAGATCTGATCCACAATAGGCTAGAAAAATGATTAAATATTGATCCAACTTTCTTTCCTTTTTGACTTCTCTCTTTCATTCTTTTTCATTGGTCTCTTGTGTGTTCCTTTGTCTTTGTGTTTGGTTTGCCATGAGATCTTGAACCTGGGGGTTTGATCATCCCTCTTGATTGTTGTTTTCCCATCTTACCAACATGAATGCATTTGGATCCCTCTTGATGTGGATGTTGCAATACTTTAGTGTGATTTTGAAGCAAGTTCATCCTCTCACTAAAGTGGGGGCTTAATGTGTCACCAAAAAATGTATGGTTGGACATTTTTATGCTCACTTGAGTCTTTCTTATGGAATTTGGCTCAATTTTTCCTAGATTTAATGTTGTAATGTGGTCAACACATTCACATTAGGTTTTGGACCCTTGAGAATCATTAATAATTCTAGGTTGTCTTGTAAAAGTGTTGTGAAGTGTTGTAACCCACTTTCACACTTTTCTAGGACCCTTTCATTATAATTCACTTAAATAACCCCTTTTTATTACTTACCAAGTCTTATTTCAAAGTGTTGTAAAGAGTTGTAACAAACTCTCATGGTTTTGTAGACTTTTCATCACTAAATTGACCCTTTCTTATGTTTAAAGGACCCCTTAATACACTTTATGACCCTACTTAAATGTATTTTTTAGAATATTCTAGTTAAACCTTGTTAAATACACTTTAAATCCCAACACCCATTAAAATTACCTTGGTGGGACCAAGTTGCCACCTGGGCTAACTTAGTCCCACTAGGCACAAATTAAAAATAATTTCAAGTTTTTAGCAGGATTTTATTCTCCTACCCTTGAGGTTGACCTGTGATGTGTTATTTTCAAGAAATTTTAGAAAATCAAGTATAAATAAAAGGGTTTTTCCCCTCATTTTACACCTAATTCATTTCCAAGCATCCTAATTCAGTATTCAAGCAATTATCAAGTATCCAACCATCTCTAAGCATTATCAAGTCATCTATTGGAGCACGTCATTGCATATCTTGAGATTTCTACACCAAGGTTTGGTGAGTTTTTGACATTGCATGTTTTTTATTCATCATTCTCTTTCTATTTCATTTCATTATCTAGGGTTTGATTACCAAAACTGGGTTCGACCAAGGAAAACCCCTATTCTCTAACCCTTAACCCTTTTCCCCTCTTTGCATGTGTGTTTGCAGGTCTTGTATTCAAATTTTTCAAAGAGAAAGGTGTCAAAAAGGTGTTTGCAATCCATCAAAGTCATCAAAGTGAAAAAATCCCTAATTGAAGCTTGGAGACCCCTTTGAACTTGTTTTATGTGGTTTCTGAATTAGATACTTGTTAGCAAGGGAAGTGCAGATCAAAAGCTATAGAATCTTGTCCCAAATTTCTTGAGATTCCCAGGTGGACTAAGCCACCATCTATGGAAATTTTGTCCCACTGCCAGATCTAAAAAGTGGTTTTTGCACCTTTGAGTACCCATTTGGCAGATTGTAGTTCCAACATAATTTCTCTAAAACTAGACTAAGTCGCCCAGCTTGGCGTAAGTGTCCTAGTCAACATTTCTAGTCAACTATGTAGGATTCTAGAGCCTCTTTACATTAGAATTTAGATTCTAGGTGCACCTCTCCAGTCTTGTTTAATCATGTTATTGGTTACTTACATTCTAAGGTGTTTTTGCAAACATCATTATGTTTTCAAACAACTTGCATATCTTAGGTTTTGGATTGAAAATCATCTTTCTTTTTCAGTTAATTGCATTTAGACATTTCATTAAGGAATATTTCATCCATCCTATCATGGATTTTGAGTGTAGACATTACACATTTTTGTTCCATTTCTCTCCTTTTAGTTGAAAACCCTAGAAGAGTTAGAGAACCCTTGGATACCAAAATTGGTGTACACATCACATAATACTCTTGTGAAGTCTAATAGTTAAATAGTATACATTAAATAATGGAAACCAATAGTTAAGGGAAAGACTACCCACAAGGAACAAACCCAATCGATGTCAATGCCATGCCATCAGCTAACTTCAAACCTTACTAGTCCAAGAAGCAAGGACTTCGAGGATATTTTGAATCAAGGAAATATTAGGGTCATTATGCCCCACATGAGTATAAAACTTGGATTCCCTAATATTTTAGCCCTTATGTCACCCTTGTCTTGACCTACAAACGAAATTATGAAGGGCACAACAGTCAATAGTTCATAGTTTTCTAGCACTTGAAATTTGAGAACAAATAATACTTCTAGCTAAATTGAAGCTACTCAAGCTTAAACCATAGAATTTCAATTACCTTTAACGAATTATTAGATGTGATTATTGATTATTGGTTAATATTTGTGATCCTCCTCTTTTTAGAGGTTCCAAAAGAAGTCTAACTTTTTTAAATGAGAAAAATCAAACTAGGAAAACAAGGTTTGAGTTTGAGGGTCAATCAAAGACCTAGGAAATAGGTATTTACAATACACATTCAGTTCTACTAAAATTTCTCAAGTCATCTTCAACACAAATATTCAATAATATATGGATAATAGTCATGAGAATTCAAGTTTCATGCCAAGGGACCAATCTAAGTCTAAATATTCTATTTGGATAGAGTTTACTTTTACAACTTTGGTGCTTTCTCCTTCCTTAAAAGAAACAGTCTCTCAACTAGTTTGAGTGATCTAATACATAAACGTGGTTGATAAATTTACAAGTTAGAGAGTTCATTCCGAAGCTTGTATAAAAATAGATTTGTGTCAACCTTTTATTGATTATATAATTTGTTTTTGTCTTGGTTTATCGATGCATCAACCTATTTTGTACATGAATAAACAAAATACTTATTTTTATTATAAATAGAATGGGCATTTAAGAAGATATCATTGTATTAAAAATTAGAAAACTTTTCCATTTCCCTCATCTTTATTCATAACACTAGTCTAGATGGAAATTCCTCTTGTTAACCCTTGAAATATTCTATTTAGCCTAAAACAAGCTACAATATTACACTATATTTCTGAAGTATTACTCCCCTTCATCTACTTCTCCCAATCCCAAACCAACTTCTTCTTCTCTCTCATATCTTGTTGAGACTTCTCTCCAATCACCTTGTCTTGCTTCTTTCCTTTTTTATTCACCTAGCTCAAACTCTATTTCTCCCCTTTCTCCATCCTTTCATGATCAATAATTGAAGAAAATTCTCAAAGTGACAAGTAGAAAATCCAATCACGTGAAAAATATTTCCTTCTTCACTCTTTGTTCTAACTGAAGTCAATACAATCCTTCCTAGTCTTACTCTAAGTCACCTCCTCCTAACATTTCAATGACATTAATTCCTCATAATTTCCAATTTCTTGTTGTGGGTAATCAATATGAAGTATTAATTAATGAGGAAGAAGATATTATCCATAATTCATAAGGAAGTGAAAAATTATATGTAATGGAATATTAAGGTCTTATTAATATACATACATCATTACAATATAAAACATGTAGTTTTTATTAGGTTAAATTTAGGAAGGGCACGTACCCATTTAGAAAGAAACCATTAATGAAAGAGAGAGGTGACTCACAAAAAGTGAGACAACTGAAAAAAGAGCAAGAGTTGCTAATAATGAGTGTGGAAGAAGAAAAAACTAACCATGCTTTTGACTAGAGCATAAAACCAGTAACAAAGACCAACTATAAGGAACAAAGGAAACAATACATCAAACATGTAGTTTATAGACATAGAAGATATGCCATTTTTTTAAGAAGTTATTTAGTCAATAATAAGATACTAGAATTGGCCCTTCAAATAATATGGAAAGAGGCCAAGTTTTTGCAATAAAATTATCAAGAGGGGAAATATGGTGTAGTATTAGGTGTTAGACCTTGTATTTCTAATTATATTATTTCATCAAGGGTTGATCCTACATAACATGTTGTAAATTACACTTTTATTTTTCAATGGGAATGCCATTGGATTGTGTTTTTTCTATGCCCTGAATAATTCCCATGAAAAAAATTATAGTGGTAGAGGATGTGTAATTATCTCCATTTTTCCAATTGGATAATATGTGTATAAAAATAGAGTATGGCTCCTCATACCATACTTAGTTTAATAACTTCAAATTATCCCATGCTAAATTTAATGCTACGTTATTGTATTTTTTTTAGTGTTTTTGACCCAAGTCCTCATGGTTGTAAGGGATTCTATCTGAATTATTGGTATTCTTGGTCTATTTTTTATCAAGTCTCTCATCATAAAATTAGTTTTCTTTATCACTTCTATATCTCTTCTTTAATTCCCATTTCACTTTCTAGTGATGATTTTCTTATTTAGTTGGATATGGTTACCACCCCTTCCAATCATCTCCTCATTTTTTCATTTTTAGCAATCAATCCAAGCCTTGATCCATTCCTTCCAAGATTAAAGTTAGTAGAGCCCCCATAAAGAAAAATATTGTGTTATTGTATTTAATCATGATTTTTCAGTCTAATCCTTGAGGGGGCATTACATAGGATGGTGGTATTTGTGAGAAAGAAAAATGATATTTTGTCAAAAACTAGTGAGAAGAAATGGATCTAAAGGCATTTCATAAAGATATGACAACCTCATATAAGTGTGAGAGTACCATGCCATGGAAATTTAGTGAACAACCTCACTGATATATAGAGATATACAGATATATCGAGATATATGTGAAACACTTTAAATATGTTATATATCTTAATCATATACTCATATTCTTCAAAAATTTCTAAGCCCAAATGAAATCAAGGGGTCACTAAGCATCCTCTAATATTATGAACTAATATGTGAATAACATTACATTTGTTGTAGACAAAGAGCACACTTTAATGGAGGTAGTGGAACCACTCACATTCTAGATATTGCAATTACCATATGAAATAAATGATAAACTAGTCTATGCAAATGCCAAGGCTTTGTTGGCTCTTCACAAATATCAGAATGTAGAGAGATTTGATATTTAGAAGAGATAATTGAAGGATTTCTTGAAACATTAGTCATAATGTTAAGAAAATAAGAGAAGAAACAATAAAAATATAGGAAAATTAAGGAAAGAAGCACTAGATGAAGTTATGGTGAAGCTATAGAAGTAGAATAGAGAATCTTGAAAGTATGTAATATATTATAGATGGATGATATATAGAAGAGAAATATAAGAAAGAATATTGATGTATAAATGAACTATGTAACAGAGATATATATGATGAATATAATATATTGCATGATGATCTAATGAATGTATGATGTGCTATTATTTATTTTTGAATATATGTGTATTTTCAATTTTAACTGTTCTTTCCTACCACATCCTTTTGTAATTCACCACATAAGTTCTTGTCTCCCTTTTATTGCTCATACTAAGGTATAAGAACTACACCAAAGTAACTTAGGACAAAATCCTTTATCTATGCTCAATTTTTGCTAACAAGGTATGTCATGATTGAGGAGCACTTCCAAGCCAATTACACCATTTTACATCATTTGTCTATTTTCATGACAGTTACCTCGTGATTTTTCCTTTCGTTATGTTACCCATTCTTGAATTAAATAGAATAATTAAGGTTGTGCCCTACACAAATATTTCATCCTAGTTATTAAACATGAATTATCCTTGAAACCCCGACTTGTCATTGCTACTTGTAGAATCAACCTTGCTTCTTCTAAATTGGACTTACATTACTATAAGAAGAGATGACCTTATCCCATTATGGATTACACTCCTAAAATGGTTTATTCTTCTTACCTTGAGTCTTGAACCTAGGTCCCCTTCCCAAGAAATTCTTTTCTTTGGCCCTAATGATCTTGAGAATCATGGAAGAATGCAATTTGTCGGTGGTGAAGATATTAGAATGAATTTTTTTGGTGGTGAAGATATTAGAAGCACTAAAGTCACATTCAAGAAGGGGAAAACTATGATGAGAATGACCCCATTTTGGATGGTAAACTAAAGGGAGTGGAGGGTAGAAAAATAATCCTAAGGTGAAGAGTAAAGTGAAAATGGAGGATGAAATTGATTTGGATGATGAGGTAAAGTGAAATATTTATGCCTTGCCCCTCCTATTTCACTAGCTGATCTTCCATGCCATTCTCTCTCTTTAGAGGTTGTTGCTTCAATTGTGAACTTGATTGCAAATAAAAATATTGATATGAACAAAGAGGTTATCATCCATCATACAATCCTTAAGTGGTTCTTCATTGAGACCAACAAAATGAAACTAAAAACTATCTAAATGGCTAAGAAACTTCCAAGGAAAAGGTGCTTGTCCCTATGAAAGAAGAACAACTTTTCTTCAAACATTGGGAGGTTATGGAATAAATTAGTGAATTGAAAATGGAAAACACTAAGAGTGGTGAATGAATTACATTTTTAGAGAAATATTTTATGGATCAAAGCTATTCTAAGGAGGGTAATTAAAGTTAGTAGAGCCCCCATAAAGAAAAATGCCAACAACATTAAAATGTTACAAGAGAGATTGAAATCTTACTCCATTCTTGATTAGATCAGACATAGCTTGAGAACTAGAGGACACAAAGTAAAGGTGATGAAGGGAGAATGATGACACAACCTTCATGGAGAAGCATCTTAACTTTGTGTAAGATTGGAAAGTTGTTGTTTCTCTCTATCAACTGTAAAATTCCTTGGATTCTTGTATTCCTTTGATAGATTCCAATTGCATCCCCTTCTATGGCTTGCTAGTAGTTAATTTTGTAGATAATTAATTATCTCTTTTGTTCTATTCTCATCAATTTTACCATCAATTTTTTCATGATGTCACACTTGTGATTTCTATTAATAATGCTCAGTACCTATTCACTTTTTTTGTCTTCTATTAAAGGCTTTTGGTATTTCATGGTAATTAATCATTTCGGGTATTTATTTCATCTTTAAGTGTGGGGCTAATGAAGGGAAATGCATGTTAGTTTAAAGAAAGAAAATTAAGGTTGTAATATTAAATCTAGTGTAAATTAAGATATTATCACTCTTAAATTTCTACAGAGAGTGCATGAAACTAAATAATTTTGAGATAGGTTTGAGATAGGAAATTTTACGTTGATCAAAAGAAATAAATTAATCCTCCTACATAATTCTTGAATAAAAATATTAAATGGAAGGTTAAAGAGATACAAAAGGAATAATATTGGGAGAGGCTCGATTTTGGCATACCTTGTTTTCATCTATGATATCTTTGCAAGCTTTCTTTACGTAATCTTTGTTCCTCTTCTGCTGAATTATTTCGTTGACTCTTCTTTTGTCTTGTTTTTTGTTTCCCATCTCCTTCTTTGTAAAATATCGCTTGAAAATTCCTTTGATCGTCTCCTCCAATAGAACAAAGCCTCTTTTGATCTTCATATATTCTCCTCCAAAGCCTCTTCTGATCTTCTCCTACAATAGAAAAAAGCCTCTTCTGATCTTCAAATATTCTCCTCCAAAGCCTCTTTTAATCTTCTCCTCCAATAGAAAAAAAATATTTTTCACAATTCTTCAATATTCTCCTCCAATAGAACAAAAATATTTTTCACAATTCTTCAGATATTCTCCTCCAAAGTTTTCCCTGTAAAACCAAAATATCTTTGACAATTTCTATTATCTTTTTCTTACATATATAGAAAAAATTCACATACTTTCATAATATAAACTTAATAAAACAAAAAACAATTGCAAATAATAAAATATAAAAAATGCTAATATTGGAAAATCCAAAAATTAGCCGTTTAAATGCTTTTTTTGGAGCCTTCGTTCGAAGGCTATTTTAGAGGAAACATTCATGGAAAATTTTAGCAGAATGGAGATGCGTTCATTCAAACCAACTCTTCTAATGAACCCCCTTCATTCGAACCCCCTTCATTAGAAGGGGGGTTCTAATGAATCCCCCTTTTTTCTCTTTCCCCTCCACCATTTCAAAGTTTATGTATTTTTTTTACTATCGAAGCCCAAAAAGAAAGTGCAAATGCATTCAAAATTGATAAACCAAGTTGGGGGAGTGTAGTGCTCAAAATGTGATTTCCAACAATTATAAATTTAATATATTTTGTTTTTGCTTTTCATTTTATTCTTTTGTTTAACTGAACATAGGTTTTTTACTGAACATCAAGTTCAATGAAAAATCATTGTGGAAAAATATTAAATTTGAGATTATTTTTTTTGAAAAATATATACGCCCTAGGTATTGGTGTCCTTGTTCTAACAAAAAAAGAAATTGAATTTCAATACATACAAAAAAAGTTAGGCGAGCCGAAATGCACCTATGTCTAAATTGTAATTGGTTTGACTTCAAAACTTAATTAAAAGAAAAATATTCAACAAAATGTTATGAAACAAAATGAAAGCACTAGATACCGGTGTTACCAACCTAAATTAAAAAGAATTAGAATTTTATCCTTTGTAGAAAAAAAATTATGCGTGTCGAAGTACACATCACTTTTAAAAAATGATGTTTACTATTAAAAAGTAGTTATCAAAGGAGACGCAAAACAAAAAAAAAATTAATTCCAATTTTTTTAAAAAATATATATTTAAAATCTAGAGAAAAATCCTCACAAATCACTAGTTTACATCATTCTCAAATTCCTAATAGTTTACCTACTATAGGTGTCAGAAAGTGAAGTTTTTTCTGAAAATGTTGATTTCAGTGTCAAGTTTGACCAAAAAGTGTAACCCATTATTGTGGGATGACCCTCCTCTGTTGCTATTCCTTTGTAGCCTTCAAATATTTTTCTATTTTGTGCTTAGTCTTAACTTCATGTGTCATCTTTTCTACTTCAACTAAAAGATGGTCTTTTTCAATCTGAGTAGCTTCAAGTGATGTAGCCACTTCTCCTTGCAAATCCTGCACCTACCTTAGGCAGGTAATCTTCACATCCTTTCCCATTATATCTACCTGGATCCTATCTATCGTGGCCTTTACATTTACCAACTCCACCTCTCGCTTCTTCAATTTCTTCTCTTGCTTTCATTGTAATTAGTGTATACCACCTTCTACATTGCTTTGGTGAGGACTATCTTATCATACGGAAGCACATCACTCAAATTTAATTGGATGGTCTATACCTCATAGTCCTTGTACTACATCTCTCCTTTTGGCTTGGAGACTAGTGGCTTCTTAGCTGAAATCATTAGGGACCTTTGATCTTCATCAAAACATGCCTCCAACTTTGAGGTGGTTAGAGCTGCTACAAACTTCACCATTTGCTTATGTTTTCTTTCTCTTCAAGCCTTCTTGGTCAACTCTATTTTGGTTCAAAGATTCTATGGGGACTCAATACACTATGCAATAATGGGAACATTAGTAGGGAGGCTATAGATTGTGGTGTAAAGGGTGCTTGCAGCTGCTTGGGCTTCGGGAGAGCCAAAAGGAAAAGCTATTGGTGAGAAGGGTAGGATGCCTCACAAATAATATGTTGAGTGTAGAGTACTCACTAGGGTAAGGGGTGCAATGGTTGAAAATAGAGGCATAGGCCTAGATGTAGGTAAAGGTGATGAAACCTGTAACATGGGTGGCTCTAAATATGTAACCTCAACCTTAGATAAAGTAATTAAAATGTTGACTACAACTGGGGCAGAAGATGCATGGTTTCCATGCGATGCCTCAAATAGAGGCTCATCAACAAACATGGCAAGGGTGTGTCAAGGATGAGTAGGCTAGAATCGACCGATGGAGGATTCTGTTATGTGGATGGGGGGTCTATAGACACTAATGAAGTAGTGGTACAAATAACAGTAGGTGCAAAAGATACCTAACTATAGGGGATGAAGATTCTCGTGGGGCTAAATACACCCCATCCACTTCCTTGTTTAAAGGTCCTTGTTTGCTTAAGTCTTGGATTCTTTTTCTCTTCGCATAAGGCACACTTGTTGCTCCAGACCCTTCAACCAGTGACTTTGATGAACCTTGGGTTCCCTTAATTATTGAAGACATCCTCGTAAATCATTAGGTTTGTTTTTCTCTTGTCAGAGTACTCATGGAAGAGGAGACCTATGGCTCCTTTTGTCACAATACTTCCTTTTCCTTTCCTGCTTTGGCTGCACAGGGTGGTCAGTCAGAACCTTGGACATATTATTTCTTGTGGTCTTGATCAAACCCTTGATCTAAATCAGACTTGACCTCTCCATCAGAAATATCTTCAAAATCTTCATCCATGGGGATAAATCCACACAAGGGGCCTACTTGCTTGACATCATACCAATATCTCTAGAAATCAACCACTTTTTCTTTTAAACCACTCCTTCTTTCTCAACTATTATTTGAAGGAATTTCCCATTTGAATGCTTGGGTTGAATTTTTCCATGATTTGGTAGAAAGTGAGCCATAGGGGCCGTACAAATGGTATAACATCCAATTCAACATAGGAACCTTTATTTCCTTAAGCTAGATTTCATCTTTCTTGCCAATATGGCCATGGCTCATGTCGAAATGATAGGAACCCTTCCAAATTATACTCCCATTTGTTGTAGATAAGTTTGAGGCTAAGAAAGGCCAATTTGGTGCTTAATATATGTTTTTTTCCCTCTTCAAGTGCGAAACTTTTCTCTTGCCAACAATGAGAGTGATGGTATGAAGCTTCATCTTTTTCTTCTTATCATCGTAGTCAAAATTTACAATCGATAATTGCCAATATATTTCCAAGGCAAGTGTCTCGGCCATCAAAATTATTGGTAGCTAAAAAGGGTCACCTATAAACCCATGGAATTTGATAAAATTAAAATCTGAGCCCACAAAATAGTTGAGTGGGGTCTTGTGTTTCCTTATCCACTTTAGTTCCTTAGGAGGGGACCTTCCCATAGGCCCTATTGGGATAGATCTTGAAGAACTAGGATTAGAAAATACTCGACAAATGTATAATAGTCACATGTTCTTGAAAGCACATGGGTCCACACCGAAGCTGGTTTGAAAAAAATTGGTCCACTCTAAATGCTAAGTGGTAATCCCAATTGTTCAAAGAATTTAGGGTTCTGGTTGAATATTAAATGTACAAGGAAATAGGAATACCTAAACTTAAAAGAATGGTTGCACTCCTTCAATTGCTCAAGCATTCTATCTAAAATTGTCTTGGAAAAGTCATATAAAGATTTTCCCTTTTCCTTCTTGAGCTTAAAGGCTAGACCCATCTGCTATTCGTGAACCTCATCATCACGGTCCATGCCATATAAAAAGGCCAACATTGAAAATGCATCCTGTAAGTTTAAATGAAATAGACTAAATGCCAGAGGGAAGTCAAGCTCCTCACTGCAAGGTCCTCAACTTGTTTCAACCTAGTAGAACATTAACTTATCTCTCCTTAACCTCCAAAATTTTTCCATGCTTCTTTGTGAGAAATGGTCGGCCTCCATATTAGGTGGGATACATAACATATCCCTGGTGGCTGCAAAAATGATGCTGATTTTTAGCTCTCCAGCCCTGATGACCCTATTTTATCTATCCAACTTCTCAACATGAATGCATGAAGGGAAGAATATACTATGGCTAGAGTCTTACTCCAAGACTCTCGACATTTCCTTCATGTAACTTGGTTACTTTTCTCTAGAAATCCCCTTCTTGTAGACTTTTAGGATTGGTATGCAACTTTGGGTAGAAGAGATTATCTCTGAAATCCTTGTTTGATGTGGATTATAGGTGCTATGATTCAAGTATGAAGAAAACTCTGTTCCTCTAGAAATTGTGCATTAGCATAGGATAAATCTCCAAATATTTTTACATAACATGGCTATAAGAAGGGGATTTTTGGGCCCCTACCAAAGGACATGATTCCTTAGAAACCATTATCATGTCTTTCGAAAGAACTTTACAAAATTATTGCATTCGCGGGAAGCACAACCTTCTCTTTGGGAAGGGAATTAAGTACATTCCTTACATAGATTTCAGAGGAAAACCTTGAGAAATAGGAAACATAATTGGAAAATACATCTCCATTAAATAAGATGGAACTAGCCTTTAAAACAATATTTTCATATGATGGAGCTAGTTGGTGGTTAGAAAGGTGGAAAACACATGGTGATAAGTTTTATATCTAATCATTAATACCAACACTTGCATTAAATTTTTAGGGCCCTACGAAATCCAATACGTACGATTCCCCTTTAGTTCTTATTGTCAACTTGCATTTCTTGTCATAGTTTTGACAAGGAAATTTGTTTCTATTTATAGACTTTTCAACTTGCTTTTCCTCTAAATAGAGCTCTATTCTCACAAATATAATCACGTTAGGTATCTGATTTCTTTATTGTATAGTCTACAATGTATGGGCACTCCGATCAGGCTCCTAAGTCAGAAGAATAAGGTGGTATTCATGGGGGTGGTCACCAATGACAAAATTAAGAGGCTTCTAAAGATGAAGTGTGACCTGACTATCACTGCATTTAAGTGGGTGTTGGGGAGAGACTTCATCAAAGATGAAAACCACTACCAAGACAATACAAACATCATTTCTTGGTTTGTTGCTTCCCTACTGGACTTGAATGTTGTGAAGTTATGGATTGTACACCTCTACAAGGCCATGTTCTGCAAAGAATATCTGATAGGTCTGGAGGAAGTCGTTGTCGTAGCGGTCCCAAGACTTGGCATATCCTCCACAATGGGCGTTCGACAACATGTGGACAACACTGAGTTGGTGCTTTGGCTTCCCTTTCTCTCAAGTTTTTGAATGATGACTCTTGAGTGACATCACAAATAGGTGAGGTTCGATAGCTCCTTCCTCCTCCATCTGAACAATGTTGATCTAGTTTATGGTGTAGAATGTCCCACTGCATTTGAGCACTTGCACAACCCTGGTAGAGCAATGGTGAACATCGAAGACTGACCCCAGTCAGTCCCTGCAGAGCCATGTGATGGAGATCCTGCTACTTGTAATCCCAATACTTTAAAGATATCACCTTGTTTTTTGTTCATTGCACCCTGGAGGTTAAAATTCATGCTACCTTATGCTACCACCTTTGGCATTTTGGCTATTTCAATTTTTGGTTGTTTGAAAAGGAAGATTTATGTAACTTCTGCTATGAGCTTATGGTCCCTCAAAAATAGGACTCAACACCTCAAACTATATGTAATTTTTTTCTTATAAATACAATATAGCTTCTCATCATTTCTACACTTGTCTTCTTTGCAAACAGCATATTAAAAAAATATTTATACATATGGTACATAAAGTGTAAAAATATTAAGAACTATCAACCTTTAATTAAATAGTTTCAAATGAATACCATTTGCTAGTATTGCCAAAACGTTCCCATTTAAACCTTCGATCTTGTATGCATTACTGGCCTTGAATTTAGAAATATGAAAGGGACCCTTCCATAAAGTATTGAAATTTGGCATGTTGGCTCACTTTAGTATCTTGTTCATCAAATTTTAGGACTAGGCTCCCCTCCTTGAATCTTGGGTTGGAGGAATTTTTTTCAAACCATTTTTTGACCACCTATTGGTGCTAACCATGGAATCAAATTCCTTCTCTCTTTTCTCCTGAAGGATTAGCATTTTGACTAGCCTTACTTCCTTTCTACCACACTCCTTCACTTCCAAAGATTTTAATAGTTGCAGCGTCAAAATCTCCATTTAGATGAATAGGACCACCTCCTTCCCATTTATTAGTCTAGAGGGAGAATCCTTTAGGATTTTCTTTAGGGTTATGCAGTCCACCCATAAATCTTCCCATAGGTGCTTGTGCCATTCCTTCTGGTGTTTCGACTTGATGCACTTTATTAGCCAGATCAGATTTTTTTTAGTAGATTCCACCACTCCATTCCCCTGTGAATAATAATTTGATGAAGTATTCAGATAGACTTTGTGTTTGAGAGAAAAATATGACATCCTAGATCTAATAAAGTCTCACACTTTGTCCAAGATGATGGTTTTTAGAGGACCAAACCTTGGTACCACTTCCTCAAGGAAGTTGATGATCTTGTATTTGGTGGCATTTTTAAGAGGAGCCACCTTCGCCCATCTTGTAAAATAATCGATGGCCATTAAGATCCACTTATATCATAAACTAGAGATGGGATTAATCATCCCAGTGAAATTCAACCCCCATTGTGCAAAGGGTTCCTTAACTACGATCAGGTTTAAAGGCATAGTAGAGTTCTTTCATTTTCTGATGGAAAATTGGGGGTGATCCAACAATAGTGGGGTGATCCAACAATAGTGGGGTGATCCCACAAAGCCAGTTTACAATTTTTGGGAGATTCTATTTTTTGCTGAAACCACATATTTTTAGAAAATATAACGATTTAAGCCTTAAAAAGTTCCATTTAAAGCATGCCCATTGAAGAGGGTTTGATCAAACTACCTTAGATCAAAACCCCTTGGATAGAACCCTGCTAGTTTTAAACCATACCTATAACAGAGTCTTTTTACACCTATCAAAATGTTGATAAAAAACCACTTTTGATTTACCTTTTGGAGATCAAATGAATTCATTTAAAATTTATTTTTTGTAAGTATGTAGTCCTTACTATAAGCTTCCCAAAAATTATAATTTTAAATATTTAATTTTATTATTATATTTATTTTTTATTTCTTGTGAATGTAGGGTTTTCACCGAAAATCAAGCTCTCTGTTCTACACATGTGGAAAAATAGCAGATTATGCTAAAATTTGAAAATATGAGTGCACCATTGAAGCCATTGATTGAAGAAAGAAAAAAATAGAATTTCCACATACAAAAAAAGTTGTGTTATATAGTTTCGGCTCATGTCCAGTTCGTAATTGGTTTGACTTCTAATCTTGATTAATGAAAAATATTCAATAAAACACCTATGAAACCAATTGGTGCCACTTCTGATATCATAGTTGGTACAATTTCTAAATTCAAAAGCATAATTTTATCCTTCATAGAAAAAAAAATTATGTGTTATATTAAAGGATCACTCCTAAAAAAGGTAAAGTTTATTGAAAAAACTAGTTTTTTGAACGAGCCTTGTGTAAATAGGCGCAATCTTGATTCTAAATTTTTGAAAATATATTTAGAATCCATGACAATGTCATTAAATTTCCATCAGTTCTCATTGCTGATACGCAAAGTTCTTAAAGTGAAGATTTAGTTAGAAAAAAATAGTTCAATGTCTAGTTTGGCCAAAAATTGTAAACCAATATTGTGAGATCACCCGGTGGTTTACACTTTTTTGCCAAACTTGACATTGAATTGATTTTTTTAACTAAATCTTTATTTTCGAGCACCTATAGCTACTAAACCATGAGGAATTTCAAGATGATACAAACTAGTGATTTGTGACACTTTGTCTATATATTCTAAATATATAGATTTAAAATTTTGGGAATCTGATTGCATTTTATTTTCCATCTCCTTAGAAAACTAGTTTTTAACAGTAAACATCACTTTTAAAGAGTGATTTTGACAATAAACAACATAACCTTTTCTCAATGAAGGATAAAATTCTAATTTTTTCAAATTTAGATTTGTAACCATGATATATAGCATGTTCATTTGGTTTCATAGTGTTTTATTGAATTTTTTTCTTAATTAATTTTTGAAGTCAAACCAATTACAATTTAGACATAGGTGGACCGTATTAAACATAATTTTTTTTATTTATATATAAAAATTCATTTTTTTTGCTGGATCAAGGACATTAATACCTAGCACAAAAATACTTTTTAGAATTTTTTTTGGTATTCTACTATTTTTCCACATGTGTAGAATAGAGAGCTTGATTTTCAATGAAAAACCTAAATTCACAAGAAACAAAAAATAAATGTAATAATCAAATTAAATATATTTAAAATTATACTTTTTGGGAAGCTTATAATAAGGACTACACAGTTGCAAAAAATAAATTTTAAATGAATTCATTTCATCCCCTAAAAGGTAAATTAAAAGTTGTTTTTTATCAACATTTTGATAGGTGTAAAGGAGACTCCATTATAGCTATGGTTTAAAACCAGCAAGGTTCTATCCAAGGGGGTTTGATATAAGCTATTTTGATCGAACCCTCTTCTTTTGGAATCCTTTAAATGGAAAATTTAAAGGCTTAAGTTATTATATTTTCTAAAAATATGTGATTTCAACAAAAAATAGAATGTCCCAAAAAGTGTAAACGACTATTGTGGGATCACTCCTGCACTAGGAGCACTTTCTCACTAGATCATGGGCTTCAAAAAAAAGGTGGGCCAATAATACCCCTCCCACATGATCTTGAAAGCGGTGTTTTGGTGGAGAAGTGTCTGCCTTTTGGGCTACTATGGAATTCATCCAAAATCTTCTCATCTTGTACCATGTCCACGTAGTAGAGGAGGACTTCATATTAATTCCTTTTGAACAAAATGCCTTCAATAAGTACATACCTGACACCTTGGAGCATATAGTATCTCTTCTTATGTGTTGAGACATTGGGTGGGTATCTACCAATCTATATGAATCTTATTCAATCAATGACCTAAGACTCATCTGACTCAAATTGGTTTGCGAAGACTTGATCAGTCTCTTCAGTTCTTGCCTCGAGGCCGAGCTCTTAGGTGAGATAATCAAATAGGCCTCTTCCTCTAACTAGCATTATGGGTTGGATATCAACATTGTATTTTAGGATATTGGTAATCCAGTTGTCCCTTTTCTCGTTGATCTCTCCCTTTGTGATATAGTCCCTCACATTGGGATGAGTGATGAGGATTGTGATCTTGCTAGCTAAAACGAAGTGTCATAATTTCTTAAGGCTCTTGACTATCATGAAGGCATGTTTCTCTAAAAAATTATATTTGGTTTCATACCCCCTTAAAGTCCTTTAATGGAATGTGATGGGGTGTTCTATACTTCCCTCCTCATCCTTGTATGCAAGTACAAAGGTTATGCTATGTTCGTTGTTGTAGAAATTAGAGCGATGGAAATGGCTACCTTGATTTTCTTGAAGGCACATTTTCCTTCCTGAGTCCACTTGAAAGATAGGCCTTCTTCAACATTAACATAATAGGTCTTGCAATTCTTGTGAAATCTGAGATGAACCTGCTAACAAAGTTAATCTTTCCTAAGAAAGACTATAATCACTTTTGGTTGACTGGTAGTGGTAGTTTTGTTATAGGTTTCACCCTCTCGAGGTTGATGGCTATCCCTTCCTTGGAGAACTTGAAAGTAAGAAGCTTTCCTTGTGGCACCCCAAATACACATTTTTTGGGATTTAAGGAAATATTTAAATGTTCAAACTTCTAAAAAATCTTTTCTAGGTGATCAAACTGGTCACCCTTAGATTTTGAAAATATGATCAAGTCGTGCAAATAGATAAGGATGATCTTATTGATCAGGGTATGTGTAGGATCATGATGGGCCAAAAAGTGGCGATATGATGGGTATGTGGCTGACGACTTTGTTTTACCCAAAATTGATGAAATGAAAAGGGTTTTTAAAGGAGATTTTCGGCTTTCCACCAATATAAATTATGCTTTACTTTGAATTTAATAAATTATTATTATTCATTTTCTATTTGAATTATGACTAAAGTCTTGATTGATAGGCTAATTCAAAAACATCTATAACTTTCAAACAGTATCACATTTTTTGAATCTGAAACATGTGTCACATTCTATGCTTAGCATACTATAGGATTAAAAAAAATGAATTTCATGAAGTTTTCACCAAGTTAAGGTGGTCAGGCATATGATTTTTTATATTTTTTAAAAGTTGTAATAAAAAAATCATAATTAATTATTTACTTAGAAAAAAATTACAAAAAAATATGCATCACATTGGCACATGAATCCTCTACTTGTATCTAAAATATTATAAAATAATATTATCATTTTATTGAGGTTGTATAATGACATTAATTCCAATTTTAATTTATTTTTTTCCAGTAAAATTAGTGCTAATTACATCAAGATTAGAAATTTTAAATTTTCACCAAATAGAATTTTTTAAAATAAAACCTAGTAGTCAGGAACTACATCTCAATTTTCTATAGATTCTATTCTTACATATTTTTTAAATAATATAGATAACTTATTCAATTTTTTATGTCAAGTTTCCTAACTCTGATTTTTCTGAATTTTTTGCCAGTTAAGTGCCTATTTTTTCCATGATGATCCTGCACATACCCATCAAATCCTTGAATGCAACATCCATCGCATGCTAAAAGGTGGCACCCACATTTGAGAGGCTGAAATACATCTTCACATATGTGAATGTTCCTCATTTAGTGGTGAATGTAATCTTGTGATGGTCTTCTTCCTTCACATAGACCTAATTGTAATATGAAAAGTTGTCAAGTACGTTCGAGAATATCTCTGACCCTGCCATAGTTTGTAAGATCTATTCCATCGAAGGTAGAGGGTAGTGATCCTTCAAAGAGGCCTTGTTTAGGTCTCAAAAAACCATGCAAAGTCAGATATTTCCATTCTTCTTCTGGACAAGGACCCGATTAAGCATCCAAGTGGACTATTTAATCGGGTAAATCATCCTTGACTCAATCAACCTTGTGAGTTATTGTGCCATGAATGCTTCCACCTTGAGATTAACTATCCTTTTCTTTTTTCAAATCAACTTGGACCCCTTCACCAGGTTAATGATGTGTTGAATTATGCTTGGATCATAGCCTTTCAGATCATCGTAGGTCAAGGCTATAACCTCATTGTATTTGGTACATAAGGATCTCAACCTTTCCTTTTATTTTTGTAGAATGCTCCTCCTAACTTTGAGCTTCTTTCCATTTCTGATGTCGAGGTCCTCATAGTCTTCCTTGTCAACTGCAAACTTTTGTTTACTATTTCTTGCATCTTTGCAGTTGAAGAGATTCTCTAAAGTTATTAGGCCCCATGGGAGCTTACTACTTTTGAGTTGGATTATTTTCTCCTTGCCAACCACTTTGGATATGGGTTTCGATTGATCAAGAAATTCTCATAATTTTCATAGGAATGCAACAATCTAAGCATCATCTTCAAAGACTTACCAATTTTGATCATTTTCAAGAATATACAGTTAGAGGATGATGTGTATTGCATGTTGGCTCTCATTTGAACTAG